>CM069441.1:41832821-41869492 GCA_035610835.1 Ophiura sarsii
GTTGAAATCTTGATAAGTGGGGGGTGGGGGTAGGGGGGGGGCGGTAGTGATAGGTTGTCCGCAAAACCAGCCAAAAAAACGCATGGTCAAATACGCAAATCTACCGACGGAGGCTCGACTTTACCGACAGGCTTATTCCAGGGGGGCCCTGGCCCCCTGCCCCCCCCCCCCCCCCCCCCCCCCCCTCTGGGTACGCCACTGGACGGTAGCAGCAGCATGCTGTCTAACTCATTCAAGTGCGATTTGAATACGATAATCTAACTTAAATAGTTTGCCCTGTGCAGGCTATAACGAAATACGCCTAGATAATTAAAGGAACAAGAAATAAAATCAAAATAAAGAAACAAAACAATGGCCGAACCAACGATAAACATGTTCTATTTACCACCTGGCCTGATACAATACTATACGAGTGGGTTATTTATACCACCTGGCCTGATACAATACTACGAGTGGGTTATTTGTGTAGTACCCGCACCTTTCCACAAAATGCATCCATCCCGATCCATCTCATAGTCATTTGGTGTTGGGCTACATGTAGCACGTCACACGCTGCGGGCATGGTCATTTAAACCAGCCGGAATAGTGGGAAACTTTCCAACTACTTTTACTGAAATAGTGTTGGTGTATGAAAGTTCTAATACTTGAACTCATAGGATATACATGTATAGTACGTTTGCTATACTGTTTGCTGTTTGAATCAACATGGCAACGAATGCGTCAGCAGATGAGCGTCATCGTCCGCTTTCACTGTGCGCTAAATGTTTGGTGGCGTGTCTACTATTGTCTGTGATAATCTCAATAGTTGGATCTATTCTTATGCCGCTGGTATTTACAACTATTATTTCTAATGTCGTTGAAGAGGTATGTTGACACTTTTACATTTTTTCTTACATATAGCCTTGAATGAAAATAGCCTGCCAAAAACCACTAAATATGAAAAAACACACCAAAAGTAGGCATTGTTCATAAAATTTTGAAAATAAAATTATCTCTTTGAAAATGGAATACATGGAAACAAAGTACTTTACAATAAAAAAATGATGGTTCAACCTTGTCTGCAGGCTGAATAATAAAAAAAAGTTATAACCAAAAGTAGTTTAAGTCATGCACATTTTTAAACCATTTTAGGTA
Source organism: Ophiura sarsii (assembly GCA_035610835.1). Classification (NCBI taxonomy): domain Eukaryota; kingdom Metazoa; phylum Echinodermata; class Ophiuroidea; order Amphilepidida; family Ophiuridae; genus Ophiura; species Ophiura sarsii. The sequence continues at coordinate 41,833,956 of CM069441.1, forward strand.
AATTAAGGGTTTACTTTCATGATGTCTAGTTGCTTGTGTGGGGTTATTTATACATCAGTGATTACATCCCAGCAGTTTCGTACTTTTCCGCTGAATTTAAAAGAGGTAAACATGAGTTTTCTACATATTTTGGTCAAATATGTCGCCCTCTATAGTCAATGATATGAACATCCCTACCAAAAGCCAAACTAACCCAAACCAAACAGAGACAAGAAAAGACAAGACAAGACAAGACAAGACAAGACACTGTTAAAACTGTTTAAAAATGTGTTTAAAACAATTTACCCAACATTGTTTAAATTTTAAACAACATTGGTAAAATATACTTTGATTTTCATAAATTTAACCAATAATTGTTTAAAATTTAACCAACACTGTGCAAAAATATTTTAAACAACTGTTGAGCGATTCACCGGTTAACTAACAGTTGTTTAGAAGAACATGTTTTAAACAACTTGTTTAGAAATTACTCAACGTTGTTTAAAACATGCTCTTTTAATAGTTAACCGGTGAATCGCTCAACAGTTGTTTAAAATATTTTGGTTAAATTAAAAAAAACTATTGGTTAAATTTATGAAAATCAAAGTTTATTATTTAACCAATGTTGTTTAAAATTGAAACAATGTTGGGTTAATTTTTTTTAAACAACAAATTTTTAACCAGTGTTTTAACAGTGTACCGATTAGTAATCAAATTATCTTGCACACAGTACAATTGATATTATAATGTTTTTTTAGTATATGCTTACATATGATGATTATAGGACTAAGTGCATGTAAGTTACCCCATCCCAATGATAACGTTCTCGCAAACTACTAAATTTAACAAGCGTTCTATATATCTCGTTCTACATGTTCTAACGGGTATAACTGTAGTATTTATTACGCGGACACTGATTTTTTAAATAATTTCAACTTTTAAGTTGAAATTAAAACACGCCGCGCCTTAACCGTAATCCTGAAGCCTGCATGAGCCCAGGGCAAACTATTTAAGTTAGATTATCATTTAAGTCGCACTTAAAATGCGTTAGACAGCAGTGCTGTTACCGGTGCTAAAATTGTTATGAGAATAATACAGGAATATTTATAAAATACAGGGGCCTATTTATATTTTAGCTTATTTTGAACTTGATTTCCCACATGCCTTAAAGGTGTGTGGCGAGAAAGATTATCCGTTCAGTTAACACTTAAGCAAGTGGTAGACAGAGGATGTTGATCAAGTAACCCGATGAGATGAAAAACTGGGACTACTGTATAGGCTTCATGTTTAATGGTGTACATTTACTTTAATGCTATAAGTTTACCCATTTTTATAATGACAATTTTTTTAGAGTTTTTTAACAAGATCTTTCAAAATGATTAATGTCTGCAACAAATGGTGCAAAGCGTCTTTAATTTATTTGTTTAAATTTCTCAGAAATGCACAATAGTATTTATTACAGGTGGATGTTCCGATCATTTAAGCTTTTTTTGCCTATCAAGATATTTTGATATCAGAAGAACCCCATATTTTTCTCATTATTTCTGTAAAATGTTTTGCGCAAGATATGTTCCATTTAGATGTTTTTAGGTTAAAATGCAGTGAACTGTCAAAGGTGGTTAACTTTCTTTCAGTGCCTCCGGTTTTTCAAAGGTATTCCGATAGCTAGCTGGCCCGATTTTTAACTTGACGTTTTCTATTCTATATCAACACAACACCAAAAGTAAGTCCCCCCTAAACAATTCGTCATAACATCGTAAGATAAAACATGTTACCAATAAAACGTAGTTAGAAATAATCCTATAACTGTTTCCTAACTTGGTGATGGTTGAAAATGAAAGATTTCCATTACTTCATGGCTGAATGAGCTCAAATGGAAGACAAAAACTGCCCTTCTCAAAAATCACAAAAGTGTATGAATTGCTTCTCACTAATGGAAAAGTATCCGTGGCTGAGCAAAATTTACTGTAATGTGTAATTAATTCATGATCATTCAGCCATGTAAATCCCATTCTTGGCTCAGAGATTAGCATAGTGAGTTGTGACTTTTGAGAAAGGCAGTTTTTGTCTTATTTTTGAGCTTATTCAGCCATGAAGTCATGGACATCTTTCATTTTCAAACACCACTTAGGAAACAGTCATAGGATTATTTCTAACTAAGTTTTATTGGTAAAATGTTTTATCTTACGATGTTATGACGAATTGTTCAGGGGGGACTTACTTTTGGTGTTGTGTTTACATGAAGGGTCATCCTTACATCCATAAAAAATTAAGAGGATCAAGATTGAAACAACATGACACGTACTTTCTGTCAGTATCTCCGGTTATTCAAATAGACAAGATAGACGGTTTTGAAATCAGAACTAAGCTAGGGCCAAAAAAAAAAAAATGTTTGTTTGTCCATAGAGGGTCCGAAAAAAGTAGGGTCGGTAGGTCGGATAATCTTTTTAAATTTTTTTAAATTTTTTAAAATTGTGTTTGGGAATATCAATTCGGCATGAATGTTGTGAATTGAAGTCGTCCAAACACAAAACACATCACTTTGATACTATTGAACTCTCTTTCATGAGTTTGTTAGAATTGTACTTTAATAGTAGGCCTACAACTGGTAAACTAATCAAATGAACATGTTGTCATGTCGGTCGCCGCCATTTATTATGATTGAAAATTTGCACTAGAAAGTGAAACAACGTAGTGTTGAAGTTATGTTAGAAATATATACGTGAAAGTAGTGCTATTTTGTATCGATATGTCGTAAAAGAAAACTTCGACATGTCGATTATTTATTTTATCGATGAAATATAATTGGTTTCCGAATTCTGCCGGACTATCGTCGCCAATCAAAAACGTCAGATAAAACCTGATCAGATCGGGAACGGGGGAAATATTCATATCAATGATGTACCCCACCAATAAATAACTTGGACTTGAAAATTGGCCGAAAAAGTCATTTAAAAACGTTAAATGAAGACTATAAAATTGAACAAATTCCGAAGTAGCTGGCCGATACGGTCGCCATTTTAATTGATGAAAATCGTTCTTTACGCATGCGTGTGACACATCGTGCTTCGGCTTTATTCGATTTCCCCTTCGGCCTCTTCCGAAACCTGATACGAATGACGTATTGCTACGAAAATTATCCTTACGCATGCGTGTGACAATTTGTCCAATCACAAATTTTACTTCAATTTTCCGGAACGGTACGAGTGACGTAATGCCAATAACATGTGCTCGCAACTCATCTCGAAAGGCACAGTTCCCCATAGTTCCACAGATGTGGATTAAGCCTCTGATTGACCAACTGCGCTCTCTGAAAATCATGTTGTTTTTTATAAATACCAATACGACTGGCATTATGGCGTTGTTATTCTGTATGTATTATTTTGATACTTCTGGATCTGGATCTGGATCATTATACTCCAATTAAGCAGGTTCTGCGCATTGGGGATGGTGTTTATAAAGACCAGATTCATTATAGCGTACGAAATCAGGAATAAAACGGTCCGTTTGGTCATTTAAATTGCTCAAAAAGTTGTTTTAAAAAAAGTTGTTTTTGGTTAACTTCTCCGACTCATTTCATTACAAAAAATGTATACTTTTATGTACATCACATTTATAGTTTAAAAGTTACAGTGCTTGATAAATTTGGCACCAAACAGGGTTGACACTTCCCTTAAAAAGGGGTACTAAGAGATGTGTTGAAAGCTGCGCCCTCAATTAGGATAAAAATAGGGACAGCGGTCCCAAATAGGTCGTCCGTTTATATGGGTAGTTTGGTTGCAATTGTACTTCATCTGTTTAAATGTAACTAAAACATATGCAGCCAATTTTACATCTTAACCTCAGATGACCTTTGACCTTGGTATGTGACCTTTGACCTTGGTATGTGACCTTTGACCTCATTTACATATGAAGGTTTCCATGTTGCATCTATGCCAGAGGTTTAGTTGCAATTGGTCATTGTATGGAAAAGAAATGGACAATACAAAAAGTGTGTACTAAATTTTACATCTTGAGGGAGCACGCAACTAATTCGCTCCCCATAGGCTTTACATACAAATGTCGGCCTATTAAAACCTCTCCATTTCAAAAATTCCACGGTCAATGTTTGTGAAAATTTGCAATCTTATGCCATCAATGCTTATTTATAACATATCAGAATATAAAGAAAAGTTATCCGTCACATTTTTCAGTAAATGCCGCTTAATTTGGAGGTATTAATTTCATCACCTAATTTTCAGTCCTCAGGCTGGGATGCACAGTGGCGGTAAATCGCCGGATAAAATTATAGTAAAGCTCAAATCATCCCGTTTCTTTTACAAACTTCACGTACATATTCCACACAACACATACATGCAACATTCGAGAGGACAGCACCAGCTAATGTATCGATTTCGCACACTTTTTGTGCTTGATAGGAACTATTGCTGTACTCAATTTTTTGCCGGAAGTGGATTTCTAGACTGAATTAGTTGTGTGCGCCCTTGACCTCAGATGACCTTGACCTTGGTATGTGACCTTTGACCTCATTAACATATGAAGGTTTCCATGTTGCATCTATGACCAAGGTTTGATATAAAATTGGATGGATTGAGCGTGATACACAAATATATTGGTCGAGCTATGAGTTTTAAAAAATGTTGTGCGAGACGCAGTCGAGCACAATATTTTTAAAACTCATAGCGAGACCAATATATTTGTGTATCATGCGAAAAAATCCGTCCGATTTTATCATTATTATGCAGTGAGAATCTGACTTGACAAAAAAAAAAAATCAACAACAACAACAAAAAATCACCATAATATTGTAAAAATATCAATAACATTTTTTGTTCCAAAGTACAGACAATTAATTTTGTTTCCTAAAAAAAAAAAAAATCTTGAAAAAAAAAAAAAAAAAAAAATCCTACAAAATTCTCAAAAAAATGCCATTTAAAAATTAAAAAAAACCCTAAAAAAATTTCAAAATATTTCAAAAATTCAAAACGACAAAATTCAAAAAAAATAAAATTATACTGCATTTTTTGACTGCTACTATTATAAGAGTGTATTCATGCAGGTAACCAAACTGACCAAGTTCTAATAAACTTGGTCGACCAAGTTCACTCCAGTGACATATGTTCAGAATTATTGGTCTTTACTAATGCATTGCAAGTATGGGACGGAAGATTTGAACTGCATAATAATGGTTGCAATTGGTCATTGTATGGAAAAGAAATGGACAATACAAAAAATGTGTACTGAATTTTACATCTTGACCTCAGATGACCTTTGACCTTGGTATGTGACCTATGACCTCATTAACATATGAAGGTTTCCATGTTGCATCTATGACCGAAGTTTGATATAAAATTGGATGGATTGAGCGTGATACACAATGATATTGGTCGAGCTATGAGTTTTAAAAAATATTGTGCGAGACGCAGTCGAGCACAATATTTTTAAAACTCATAGCGAGACCAATATATTTGTGTATCATGCGAAAAAATCCATCCAATTTTATCATTATTATGCAGTGAGAATCTGACTTAACAAAAAAAAAATGCACCATATTATTGTAAAAATATCAATAACATTTATTTATTTATTTATTTATTTATTTTTTGATTTTTTTTGATTTTTTTTGATTTTTTAAATTTTTTTATTATTATTATTTTTTTATTCTTCAAAATTCCCAAAAAATTCTCCAAAAATTTCTACAAATATTTCAAAATATTTCAAAAATGTAAAAAGACAAAATTTAAAAAAATTAGTCGACTGCATTTTGTGACTGCTCGAATACAATTGGCATATACGCTTACAGTGTATTCATGCAGGTAACCAACTAAAGACATCAAAAAAAGTAACTCGGCTGTTGTAAAAGCACCTATAATTTTGGAATTGTTACTCATATTCTAAAAATGAAAATACCAGGAGACGGAAAATTTAATTACGGTGATTTTGACACCTTGTTTGTTTAGAGTCGATAAAGTATTGTTGTCGCGGTATGTGCTTACAGATGAAAAGTGCCCATTTTCATTATTGCAGTAACTCCTATTGATCTCTCTGATTCAGCGTGAAGATAATAGCGGGAATTTTGATTAGCTGTTCTTGTTGTGCTGTGAACTTGATTAGCATAATCCGGGACAAATTTAATGGGGATGACAGGCGTACTTCTTTACAATTAAAAAGGATGAATTTAAAACTCCAAATGCTCAGAAGGTCCGAGAAGACAGACAGGACAGGTCATCGCCATGGGCAAACTATCAAAATTCCCGCTATTATCTTCACGCTGAATCAGAGATACCAATAGGAGTTACTGCAATAATGGAAATGGGCAGTTTTCATCTGTAAGCACAAACCGCGGCAACAATACTTTATCGATTTTAACAAACAAGGTGTCAAAATCACCGTAATTAAAGTTTCCGTCTCCTGGTATTTTCATTTTTAGGATATGAGTAACAATTTTAAAATTATAGGTGCTTTTACAACAGCCGAGTTACTTTTTTTGATGTCTTTAGTTGGCTGGGCCCTATAAAGTTGTGAATGGTGGGTACTGAAGCAAAGACCAATTACAAAGGATGTTTAATAAAAATGTATAACAACATTAAAACTCACATACAGAGAGTAAAATATTTATTTGAACTTGAGTCATTTAAAAGCATTTGGATCACATACTAAATTGGTTTAATTTTCATTTTTCATGGACCAAAAGGAGGTGGTATATAACCAATTGAAATAAAAGGTGTTTATGGTAAGTTGCACTGTAGTCGCAGTTATTCTTGTCGGCTTATAAATTGTGGGCATGATTGAATAAGAATAAATAAATTCAAGATATTCATGAGTAGGCCTGTCAGTATCGACTTTCAATAGATCAATATTAAAGTCACCCATTACATATGGCCATGTGTTTTGAACTCACCACCCAAAAAGGGTGGTGGCGTTGCATTTTTGGTGACGAATCATCCATCACTCTCTATTAAAGGCATATTATGTGATCTTTTCCAGAGAGCGCCCTCTATTCATGATTTTTTTTAGAAAGTAGATTTTCTTGCAGATTTACATTTCCGATCATAAATCATACATACATTCCAAGTTACAGAGCGATACGATTCCTAATTACCTCAAAATCATGTTTTTAGAGTGAATTTAGAGTGAAAAATATAAACTGTCGGGATTCCGACAGTTTATTTTCACTCTAAAACCATGATTTTGAAGTAATTAAGAATCGTATCGCCCTGTAACTTGGAATGTATACATGATTTATGATCAGAAATGTAAATCTGCAAGAAAATCTGCTTTCTATTTTTTTTCTCGATGTTGAGGGCGTTCCCTGGAAAGATCACATAATATACCTTTAACTCAACAACTAAATGTGGTAGAGCTATGGTTGAGGTGTCATGTGAAAGCCTATTTATTTAGCTACATTGTGTGAATGAATCAGGTATTTCTATAAATGTTTGGCTGAGATATGATTGATTATGTTGGGAAAGTCAGGGGTGGTGGCGGTGGCGGTGGCGGCGGCGGCGGTGGCGTTGTGTACAATCTCTATGAGGAATATAAAAAATGATCCCAATTCTACGTTCAAATTATAATAACTTCTCTTCTCTGTATGGTACAAACATGATTTTGCTCTCATTTTATAGATCGTTTTATATTCTATAAGTTTCTGTTTCAACAAACGTGTCAACTATTACGTAACAATTGTAATCACGAATCGATTGCATTGTCCTTGGCTTTTTCCCTATTCACTACACAGTGAACTTGCCCTAATTCAGCGGTTTTAGATACATGACTATAACAAAAGAAATACTTAACCGATGATAGCAAAATTATACATTTTTGGAAAGCTCTCAAATAGGGGAAGTCAAAAATGCCGTTTAAATCAGGAAAGGATGTATACCCAAAGAAATATACTTGTAAACTCTAATAAATATGAAATTTAAACGTTTGTGCTCATTTACTTCTCGATATAGTGTAATTCAACATGTTTACCATTGACAACTATTATGTTCTGATGGGTAATTGCATGAGGAACTTAAATATGCACAGTAAAATTATGATTGGGATTGGTATAAAAATATTATTGAGCTTAAATCAAAATATGAAGAAAAAAAATCGATATTTTTTTAACATTCCAAATCACAACATGTTACCATTAGGTCTTATCTAAATTCCAATAGCATATTTGGATTCCTTGTGAGATTACCGTTCAGAAAATATATACTTTTTATGGGTAGAACAAATAGTTATTGCGATATGCTAATTCGAATCCCAGATGGTGTAAAATGTAAAAATCTGGACATGCAACGGTAATATTGGCGAGTTCAAAACACACGGCCATATAATAGTTTCTTCTCTTCATTGAGTTTCTTATAAATAGGGTCAATATCTGTAGTAAAATTGTCAATGGTGTGTGAGACCTGCATGTACATGTATACGACATACTTCTTTAAGTTCGATTAAGATTAAGACAAATCGGCCGTCTTTGTGCAATAAAACGTCGTTTCAAAATATTCCATCCTCGGCTCGGACAGCATTTTATGGTAAACAGCGTAATACCATGTTACCTATTTTTCTTTTCGATTCAAATTACATACGATATTACATAGAGGGCGTTTAAAAAAAATCAATAAATAGCGATGATATTTTAATTTTTTTCAACATTGTTTTAATTAAGTTTTGCTGCTTTTTTTGTGAGGAGAAACATTAATTGCCAATTATAATGATTATCTTAAATACTAAGTAAATTTGGTAAAAAACCCGCCCCACCTTAAACATCTCTTAGTACACCTTTAAGGCTATTATAATACGGTAGGTCCATGCTGAATGGATTTTGTTTAACCCCCTGGGCACTACCGGCCTATCTTACAGTGGTTCTGATTGGTTTATTGCAAGATATACTCATTTGAATGGCCAATTAAAATGCACCTTGTAAAATATTTCACTCCAATCTTTATTAGGGATATAATTATTTTAACAATGTTTCTGATTGGTGCAATATATCATGTATTCATCTTTCTGACCAATCGGCCGGTAGTTCTCAGGGGGTTAAGAACTGGGCTTGTTGCCACGTAAATGTCAATGGCAACATCACCGTGAACTAATGTATTGAATTTTTCGTAGTCAATGGACCAATCGATGACATAATATTTATTTGATTACAGCAATTTACTATATTCAGCGAAATTATTGTACATAATCCGCACGGGTTGAGATTTAATCTCAACCCGTGCGGATTATGTACAATAATTATTAATTAATAAGTTATTTCTTTTAAAGTATGACGCTACAACAAATATCACACGCCTATAGTGGTTCTTGATAATATATTATAAGATTCAATGAACTTATTTTGGTTTGTTTTACGTCGTGAGCATGCAAGAGGGGGAGCCACGTGTTAGGTACAGTGTCTATGGGACCCCGTATTGGACCCTCCCCGCTCTATCCACTATATTATGAGACCAGAATTATTACTTAATTGTCACTTGCATCGAATGATTTTTTGGAGGCGGGGCTACGGCCTTCGCCTCCTCTATGGGTAGGTTTTGACATATGGGAAAACGACATCTTACGTACGGTTTACATGCGACAATAAATCCCGTATGTTTTACGTATGTCACACTACATGAAAACAGATACTCTCTGTTGTAGCGCATTCCTATCGCCAACGAGTGTTAAATGACCTTTTTCAATTAAAGCCTGTTTAACGTGTGCTTAAACAGGTTTTGTATCAAAAATACAGATATTCTTGGAATTGGGCTACTTCTAGGGAATTTTTGGCGTTGGATGAGGTATTTTAGGTGACATTTGTGATGTGGTCTGGCAACACTGCATATCTGATCAAATAACAGTTGTTTACACCAGGGAGGTGTCTGTTTACACAGCTGTGGGCAATTCATGGACTGTAAGACCAGCAATAATTACATCTTGATTGAGTGCCTAAGATAAAGTGCTTTAAAACATTAAACGTTTTTTATTGTTTTAGGAAAGTTTAAAGGCAAAATATGAAAAGAACGTGTCTTTGATATAGTTTCCCGTTTGAACGGTGGAAATCGGTTGGGAATTAATAAAGTTACCGAATTCCGATGTTAAAAGATATTGAATCAATACGTGCAAAGGGTATATTTTGCGACGTTATTTGTTCACGTTTTTGTCCCAAGGAAATATTGTTGTACGAATTCACTGCGTATCAAATATTCATTGGACTGTATTCAAATATTCATTTGAATTTAAAAAGTGTATGGCTTTTTGTTTGTTAATTAACAAAAAAAATTGTCTTTAATTAAGGTAAAGTTTTATGAACCTCTGTAATATGTACTTATTGTTACTGTTAAAATAATACTTAAGGATGTAAACAATAACATTTTTATATACAGAACGTGCTAAGCTAAATAGAAATACGCAAATTTATTGGTTGTAGACAATATAATTCGGAATGCCGAATCACTAGCCACATTCAAGAAACTTTTAAAAACTCATCTTTTCAATTATCCATCTGTATAATATGTGTTCTGCTGCATCACTCCATTTTATTCATGTTATTCAACTCTTTTACTTATTATTGTGTATTTATATAACTTTTAGCATGTTTTTATTTTGTATAGATCTTGTTGAGTGCCGGTCCACTCATTTTTAATGCTTTGTTTTAATTATCAATGTGCATTATTATGTCGGGTTTTTTAATGAGTAGTTGTTTTTTATTGCTTGTTATTGCTTGTATCTGTTTGTTTTTTTATTGTAAAGCGCCTAGAGGCCTTTGCTGGTATTTCTGCGCTATATAAGAGCCTATTTATTATTATTATTATTACTAGCGGGCATCCGCGCTTCGCGCGGACCCGCTAGAAGATTTCACGGGGAGGTAAATAAACAAAGCGTAAGCAAATGTGATACAATATCAAGAACATGTCCTACATGTATACATAATCCAGACGGGCCCTAAATAATCCGAATATCGCAGGTGCTTTTGATAATCCAGGTATACATGTGCCTTAAAGTAGGTAGGCCTACCTTTGTCTTTCCAGATACCTATGGAGGCCTCCCATGTGACCTGAAAATGCAGGTACCCGTTGTCCCATTATATCCAGGGACCCCATAGGCCTAAGCCCTACCCCTAATCCAGTTACCACAGGTGCCCTAATAATGGCACCGGATACCACATAATCCAGGTACTGCAGTGTGCCGTTATATCGAGATACCCAGGTGCCTTACTGCATCATTCAAGTAACTTGAATTAATCGCGGGTGCCGAAGATAGCGGGCTGTAATAGTCATACCACAATAGGCAGAGGTGAGTAATATCAAAGCGTTATAAATGTTTACATAAATATCAAGAGTATGTCCTTATTCAGGTACCCAGGGCAGGTAACTAAAGTGCCCTTGATATAATGTAAGTGACATGGTACCTTAGTACAACATGCGCCTAGGCCCAATGTGCTCTTAAATAATACAGATACCCATGTTCCTAATCCGAGTACTCCACGTGTTCTTAATACACCGGTTGCCGATAGGCCTAGGCCATACCCCCCACAGATGGCCTTAATAATCCAGGTACCGCATTTGCCGGCATTATATCCATACCAATGTACCCGTATATCCAGTTTATAATGGAAAGCGCAGGTATAGGTGCCGAAGCTATAATAGCGGGTGGTTAGTCACATCAAAACGTATAAAGATGAGGGTATTGTAAAAAATGTATCCTAGGTGCCCTTAATACTGACATTGGTACCACAGTGCCCTTAATAATCCATATATACCATGTGCCCTTAATAAATCCATGTATGCCATGCATATATAACACATGGTGCCCATGTTTATTCAGGTACCACCCCATGTACTTTAATAATCAAGATTGTGTATTAGTGATCTAATCCATGGACTATGTGGTTTATCTTGAATCGAATATTAAGGGCACCCGTGATAACTGTATGGTTATTCAGGTGTAGGAATACTTAAAATATTCAGAGTATCTGGATTGCATCAATGTCCCCTCCCCCAGTTACCCCCTGTCAGCTCATGTCCCTACCCATTTTGTACCCCAAATAATACAAAAGTTGTATTTTAATGTCAAAACTGAAAGTAACTTAAAATTAGCTTTAAAAGGTCACCCCCGATTCTTTTATTGCCCCGCCACCCGTTTTCCTCCTTTAAAATGTTGATATGTATGCCATCCGGGTTTTGTTTGGCCTATTTACTTAAATACATTATTCCTCCAATAGGCATGTAGGGCCTAAACGTATTTAGTCCCTCTGTCATGTTTGTTGTGTTCTAAATAAGGCCTTCCGAGATACTACCTAATACATCCTTAAAATCCAGTTATCACAGGTGGCACACCTGCGCATAGTATATCCAGTTAATTTTAGACTATCTACGTTTTATAGTGAATCCGTAATCCAGATACCACAGGTGCCCTTACTAATCCAGACACTCTATAATAATCATGATAATATACTACACGTTCCGTTTATCCAGATGCCCATGTGCCCTTATACATGTTATATCCAGATTATCAAGTAAGGGAAGTGCGGGGAGGAGAAGGTGGCTTTAGGGTATGATGGGGCAATACCGCACGTTCCGTTTATCCAGAAACTCATGTGGCCTTAGTAAGGCCGCCTTACTATATCCATATTATCAAGTAAGGGAAGTGCGGGGAAGGGGGCTTAGACCTTAGGGTATGATGTGACAATCCCGTAATTAACGTGCTATATAAGTCGCACGGCGAATAAGCCGCAGCACCTCAAATTAAGATTCAGACCTCATCGTATACAGTAAGCCGCACCGCTGTATCATACTATAATTCACTGTATGTTGTATGTGTGTATGTATCCATAAAGGCTCTCTCATTTTACGTCTAAAAACCGTGAACGTTGCACTGATAAAAGATGATTATAATGTGAGTGTTATAAGCTATAAATGGCTGAAAACCGTAAAGAATTGACCGAGATATGAGCAAAAGAGTAAAATCCAGGGACTGTTTCTACGGGCCATTTGTTTATTTTTGTGCGTACTGCAACCATGCACTTGGCGCGTAACACATAACGCGTCGTAGTGCGCCATGCAAAATAAACGCTCACGCGCACTACACACACGCACCCCTACACACACGGGCGGGAAAATATTGGAGAAATACGTTACGTGACGGGACTTGGTTAATTTAGGCCTTGAAGGTTTATAAGCACGGGGCGAGCGGGAACGGCGGAAGGGGCGGGGACTGCGGGCGAGGGACGGCAGGGGGGATGGCGAGGGGAGGGCATGAAGTAATGAGGTTTGGGAGGCAGGAGGTTAATGAAGAACGCTACAGGAGTTAGTTAATCTAGGCCTTGAAGGTTTAGATAAGCACGCGTGGGCGAAGGGAGGCCATGAAGTAATGAGGTTTTGGGAGACAGGGGGTTAATGAAGAAATGCGGGGGTGGTTGGCCGGGGGCAGAAGGCCGGGCGAGGTTTTTTCTAATGAAGTAATGTGGTTTGGCCGGTGGCAGTGGGTTAAAGATAGTTATAAATCAACTTGATTGGGGGTTGTAGGGGGTTTATATGGCCTTTAGGAGGGATATGGTTATAAAATCAACCTTTTTAAGAAATGTAGGGGGTTTATGTGGTTTCAAAGGTAGGTAATGTGGCGTAACCATCTAGCGGGGACCCGAGCGCAGCGAGGGTACGCCGCTAGTACATACAACATACGGTGAATTATAGTAAGACTAGCGGGACGCCCGTTCTTCGAACGGGCTCCCGCTAGTAAGTAGCGCCTATCAGACAGAACCCCGGTGAAATAACACATAAGTAGCTATACGAAAATTTGTCTCGAAATTGGTAAGAATACATATAATGCATCAGGCCTATTTCCTTACCTGAAATTGCCGCCCCCGCATCGTGGTTATCTCAACACCCAAGGCCTATAAACCTTAACCATCTCCCCAAGCTGTATCCCCTGGTTTATACTTTTAACCACACTATTTCCTTCCACTTCGTGACTCTCCCTGTTAGTGTTACGCACTTTAGTATCACATTTCTTCATTAACTCCCTGCCTCCCAAACCTCATAACTTCGTGGCCTCCCCTCGCCCGCCCGCCCCGTACTGTGCGATCTAAACCTTCAAGGCCTAAACTAACCAACTCCCGTAGCGTTCTTCAGTAACCCCTTGCCTCCCAAACCTCATTACTTCATGGCCTCCCCTCCCCCGCCCCCTTCCCTGGGGCCTTCCCCTGCCGTCTCTTGCCCGACGTCCCCGCCCCGCACCTACCGCCCGCCCTGTGCTTATCAACATTCAAGGCCTAAATTAACTAACTCCCGTAGCGCAGCGTATTTCTCCAATATTTGCCCGCTCGCGTGTGTAGGCGTGCGTGGGTGTAGTGCGTGTGAGCGTTTATTTTGCCCGGCGCACAACGACGCGTTATGTGTTAGGCGCCGAATGCATGGTTGCAATACGCATGAAGATAAACAAAACAAACCCGGCCCGTATTTATGGATTTTCATGGTTTTTTACTCATATCTCGGTCAATTCTGTACGGTTTTCAGCCATTTATAGCTTATAACACTCACATTATAATCATCTTTTATCAGTGCAACATTCACGGCGTTTAGTTACAAACTGAGAGAGCCTTCTATGGATACATACATACACCATACGGCAAATTATAGTAAGACTAGCGGCACGCCCGTCCTGCGGACGGGCTCTCCCGCTAGGGAGTAGAGCCTACCAGATAGACACCTACAAAAATAAAGTGTTGAAAATTTATAACGAAACACATAGGAATAGAACAATATTTAAAACATTTTTGTTTTAAATCAAAAGGTTTTGTAGCCTAACCCACTGTACTTATCTGCACGTATTTCTCGTTGATGATATTTGATGTATTTCAAACGTTCAGCTTCTATTTTGGCGTATTGGTCACACGCATACTGTTGCATGAGGCGTCGAGATTTCATGACAAAGTTCTCACTGTCTGTCCTTATTTGAAGTACATATCGGTAGAATTCAGCAGGTGATACGTTTCGAGACCCTCGTGAATGTTTAATGTTCAAGTGGTAACCATCAGTTCCATATGGAAAGAGAAGGATGTAATGAAGAGGATCGTAACTACGATGAAGTTCATTTATCCTCTGCATAGGACCTTCCCTAGTGTGGATAATGACATCAAAGTTGTTGGTTAAATCACCAGGTAATATAACTGCAACCTCACTTCCAGTAGGCATGTTGAATCTCCGAGCATGCTCACCAGATGGTCTTTTGTCGGCATTAAGAACAATCTCAAGATGTTGTTGACTGTGTTCTTGAATTTCAATGGCAGCTTTGAACGATTGTATGTATGGATTAACATCATGAAGAATTTCTTGCAGTGTGACAACTGTTGCACGATCCAAGCTTGGCTGGTGCTGTAACCGGTTTGAGGCTTCATTCTCGGTGTCGTGGAAGTATAACTGAGCAAACTTGGGAACATTACCGACAGATGGAAGAAGGTTGTCAATTAGATGATACATCTTGCCTTGAATCGTCACAGTCGGACTAAAACCCTGCTGTATGATTTCCTTTCCTATGCCAAGTGAGGCTAATGAGAGGCAGTTGTTATATTTCCTGATATTGGTTAGGAAAGAAGCATTCTGGTAGAGATTCTTGATTATATCTGGTGGTGATGGAATGGGATCCAACTTGACTTTTCCCTGCGAACAGCAGAACCCTGGCCTTTCTTCTTTCCACTTCATACTTGTGCAGTGGGGGCATATAGAATCTGAATCAAACAGGCTTGGAAGCTGGTGATGTTTGTCTTCAAGCGTGAAGTCGCTTTCACGAAAATAGTCCGAGTCCTTTATGACACCAAGTTTTCTACGATTGGTGAGGGCTTCTTGAGTTTGTCTAAGTCGTTGATTACGACGTTCTTGTAGGCGTGATAGCCGATCTTCTATGGATTCATTTTGGCGAGCGTTGATAGCGCGGTCGTTATGATTTTGTAGTCGTGATTGGCGCTCAATTTCCGTTTCAATTTGTTGTGCGTTGATCTTATTTTGTTTCATTTGTTGTAGTCGAGATTGGCGCTGTATCTCATTTTCATTTTGGCGTAGATCTGTCGAATAATCTCTCATGTCATCTAGTCGAGATTGACGCTGTATCTCATTTTCATTTTGGCGTAGATCTGTCGAATAATCTCTCATGTCATCTAGTCGAGATTGACGCTGTATCTCATTTTCATTTTGGCGTAGATCTGTCGAATAGTTTCTCATTTGGTGTAGCCTCGGCTGGTGTTTTGTACATGAATACGGATGCCGCGAAAGAGTGGATTTTCTTTTCTTTAACTTAGGCATTTTTACATGTTAGGTTAACAAACGTGTTAACTGAAAACCTGTTTGAAGTTGAAACACAAAAACGGAACTGATTAGAACCGCAACACATTTGATAAATCAAAATAATGGGTGTTATTTAAGCAATTATTAATAATAAAAATGAATTAATGATATATATAACTGTAATTGTGTAAAAATGGGCTAATTAATGTTGCAAAATACCTGAAAAGAGTGAATGCTTGAGTGAGTTCCAAACTGACAAATCTGCTTATAGCGAGCAAAGTTCTCGCATGCAATCCTTGGCGGGTTGTGAATCTTAGGCGCAGACGTTTGCGTATGCCACAATAGCGCGCGCACGCTTGGTGTACGTTAGCCCGGGTATAGATAAAATAGCATATTTTTTGCAAATTAAACTTTACTTCAACTACAGGGTGAGTCAAAAAACTGCAATAGTGGAAAGAAACCATCTTGTTTTAAAATCTAAGTTGAAGATTGAATTTTTTTCAACGTTATAAGAATACCTTATTTGTTACTTTTCCGTTTGCCTTTGGTGAACCTTTTGACCAGTGCACCCATTTCACACGTTTGTCCATAAGATACCCATAATATGCATCAGATCGCAAAATGTGTCTCTCATTCAAATTTGGAAACTTGAGTACATTAATGTGATGTTATTGGAATTTGATGCATCCTTTCTTGTTTACATGTGAGTTAACATAATCAATTTACCCTACTATAATGTTCTAAATTTAATAAAAAAACTGACATTTTCCAAATTTTTGTTGGCGGGATATTCAAATCTGAAAATGCAATGTGTGCCATTTCAATTGAAAATCACTGTGCTCGTGGACAAACATGTACATTTGGTTGTGCAGCAAAGAGGGTCACCAAAGACAAACGAAAAATGCGATCGACCTAATTTTTTCACACAAAGTTAGGATTAAATATGCCATTCTTGTAACGTTTGAAAAGTTTTAAAAATTCTTTCCACTATTGCAGTCTTTTTGACTCACCCTGTACAATCAAAACAAATAATTGTCGATATTTTAAATCAATCTCTCGCGTACTATGCGACATCTACTTGACCACAATAGCGTCACGGTGTCTCTGAAGTTTTAGATTTCTTTATTGTAAATTTGTGTCAATCATTATTGAATTCGAGAGTAACGCCTCTGATAGGCATAGGCTAAAATGTATTTTGTCGATAATAAAACGTAGGCCATGAATACTAAGGCCAAAACATGATTATATTTGTTCGTGACGGCATTCCACATTATGTGTTTCAATACATTTTATAACCCATTTTACTTTGTACGTTATGATAATTTGTATATGTCTACATAAGGCCTAACATTGATTACGTAAATATGTAAAATTTAAACAAATGAATGCACTGTATTCGCATGCGATGGCATAATTCCACATGACTTTTTTATAATCTGAGGAACATTCTACTTTATGATAAACATCTTATTCGAAATATGCAGGTTAGACACAATGTTGCAAACAAAAGGCATTAGTAATTAGTGCAATCTTGGATTCCAAGAGGTGCATTTTAAATGAAAAAGTGTCTACAAATATAAATATGCCACAAAAAGGCATTAGTAATTAGTGCAATCTTGGATTCCAAGAGGTGCATTTTAAATGAAAAAGTGTCTACAAATATAAATATGCCACAAACAACCTTTAAACATTCAGGACTTTTTCACCAACAAAGCGTACATTTATCTTTTGTTGGTGAAAACAATCCTTTTTGTTCCAACAATGAGAAAGTATATCCTACCTTAATATAATTATCTGCGTCTGTGTGTTTACTGTTGCTGAGTTGCCTTGGTGGATAGCTTCGTCTGTCTTGGTCCTTTCCTGGTGGTATTTTGTCTGTGTAACTGCACGTTTAAATTTAAATGATACATACAATATGATTTAAAAGAATCACAGGCCTATGTTTGCTATAGTGGATGAAAGTTAAATGTATTTTACATTTTTACTCTGAAGTCATGTAAAACTCGGCAATAAATTCATTCAAGTTAAAAGTTAAATTCATTTAAATTTAAACACATTGGCCTAAGAAACCACATCAACTCTTTAACCCCCTACACTGTTATATATGTCCGTAAAATAAAATTACGGATGTCAATGAAATATTCCATAGTCGTGGTTGGCGTAGGCCTAAAGTAGGCATTGTCAATGAAATATTCCATAGGCTTGGTTGGCGTAAAGTAGGCATAGGCCTAGGCCTACATTTCAATATTTCATACACACACCCAAACATCTACACACAATACATGTAGAACACATCCATGTAGGGCCTATAATACATAGTCTCCACACCAACACTTTAAACCCCTACACTGTTAGAAATGTCCGTAAAATAAAATTACGGATGTCAATGAAATATTCCATAGGGTTGGCGTAAAGTAGGCCGCTACATATTTCAATAATTGTATACACCCACCCAAACACTTGCATAGAACACCGTGTAGGGCATACATAGTCTTATCCCATCCACACCAGTGTAGGCCTATATACACTCTCTAATTTAATTAGTATCAAATCATAACGCAAGAACCTAGGTGTGTATATAATGTTGGCAACGGCATGAACAGTGTATACACTCTCTAATTTAACGGAATAAATAAATGTGTATAAAATCATAACGCAAGAACCTAGGTGTAGGCCTATATATAGCCTAGTATATAATTTATAATGTTGGCAACGGCATGAATAACTGCATGAATAACATTTAATAGGCTTACCAATTATAACACATCATCAGCGCTTATTTTACATCTATGATCTAGGCCTACTTCAGACTAATACGGTATAGGCCTACAGTCATGCCTAGGCCTAAGACTAAGAGACAGGCATTCTAGAATTCAAAGTTAAATTCATTTAGATTTAAACACACTGGCCTATGGAAACCATTATTGGTCTATAAGAAACCACATAAATTCAAACACGTTTAATAAAATATGTCTCACCTTTGGCATGAGCTGTATGATGCACACCTCCTTTCTCTTACGGCTAAGAAGGAAGGAATGAAATCGCATTCCCTTTGATGAATGAAATTGTAAACAACAGAGTGTTCCGCGATGCGTGGTGCGAGGCCGCGTAACAAATTTGTTCCGCGATGTGTGGTGCGACGCGTGGTAAGAGGCCGCGTTTAGGCGCAAACATGCGATGTGTGGTGCGATTCGTGGTGCGAGGCCGCGTTTAGGCGCAGATATGCAGGCGAAGCCGGGTTACCCGGTATTACGCGCAATCGGCACAATCGAGCCATATTATTTGCCCGCCCGCGTGTGTGGTGTGCGTTATTACGCGCCGTGTTAGGCGCCGAATGCATGGTTTCAGTACGCATAAGATAAACAAAACAAACACGGCCCGTATCCATGGATTTTCATGGTTTTTTACTCATATCTCGGTCAATTCTGTACGGTTTTCAGTCATTTATAGCTTATAACACTCACATTATAATCATCTTCTATCAGTGCAAAGTTCACGGCGTTTAGTTGCGAACTGAGAGAGCCTTTTATGGATACATACATACATACTCACACCATAAGACAAATTATAGTAAGACTAGCGGCGTACCCTCGCTGCGCTCGGGTCCCCGCTAGATGGTTACGCCACATTACCTACCTTTGAAACCACATAAACCCCCTACAACCCCCCCCCCCCCCCAATTTATTTTAATTTTAAAAAGGTTGATTTTATAATCATATCCCTCCTATAGGCATTATAAACACCCTACAACCCCCCCCCCAATCAATGATTTATAACCATTCTTTAACCCACTGCCACCCAAACCACACTACTTCATTAAAAAAAAACCTCACCCGTTCTGCCCCCGGCCCACCGCCCCCGCACCGCGTGCTTATCTCAACACCCACGGCCTAACTAAACCTAAACCATCTCCCCAAGCCGAGGCTGTATCCCCTGGTTTATACTTTTAACCACACTACATGTATTTCCTTCCACCTCGTGACCCTCCCTGTTAGTGTATCACATTTCTTCATTAACCCCCTGCCTCCCAAACCTCATTACTTCATGGCATCCCCTCGCCCCGCGTGCTTATAGGCCTATCTAAACCATCAAGGCCTAAATTAACTAACTCCCGTAGCGTTCTTCATTATCCTCCTGCCTCCCAAACCTCATTACTTCATGGCCTCCCCTCGCCATCCCCCCTGCCGTCCCTCGCCCGCAGTCCCCGCCCCTTCCGCCGTTCCCGCTCGCCCCGTGGTTATAAACCTTCGAGGCCTAAATTAACCAAGTCCCTTAGCGCAGCGTATTTCTCCAATATTTTCCCGCCCGCGTGTGTAGCGGTGCGTGGGTGTAGTGCGCGTGAGCGTTTATTTTGCATGGCGCACTACGACGCGGTATGTGTTACGCGCCAACTGCATGGTTGCAGTACGCAGAAAAATAAACAAATAGCCCGTAGAAACAGTTTGAAAAGGCCCTGGATTTTACTCTTTTGCTCATATCTCGGTCAATTCTGTACGGTTTTCAGCCATTTATAGCTTATAACACTCACATTGTAATCATCTTTTATCAGTGCAACGTTCACGGCTTTTAGACGCACAATGAGAAAGCCTTATGGATACATACATACAACATACGGCGAATTATAGTAAGACTAGCGGAACGCCCGCTAGGGAGTAGGGCCTACCAGATAGAACACCTACAAAATGAAAACAACATATAAGTGTTGGAAAATTTACACATAGGAATAGAACAATATTTAAAACATTTTTGTTTTAAATCAAAAGGTTTTGTATAATTTAAAAGTTTTCAAATTTCAATTAATTTTTTTAAAACGACTCCCGCCTGCCCACGCCCCGTGGCGTATTTCAACTCCAAGGCCTAAACCTTAACTATATCCCGTACCCCACCACACTCCCCGCCCTTCCACCCCGACCCAACCCCCGCTCCGTGGCATATCCGTTACGCGATTTAGCATCACATTTCTTCATTAACACCCTGCCTCTCAAACCAAATTACATCATTACACACAACCCCATTCGTCACCGCCCCCGCCCCGCCCGCCCGTGGCATATCTCAACCCAAGCCGTGCCTCCCAAACCACACTTCTTCATTAGAGCCCCCTGCCCAGCCCGCCACCCCAACCGTCCCCGCCATTCCCCTCCCTGTTCCCCGTCTCCGCCCCCGCCCCGTGGCTCAACACCCAAGGCCTACAACTTAACCATCTCCCCCAAGCTCCACTTATAGTGTTACGCAAGTAAGCATCACATTTCTTCATTAACCCCCCCCCAACCTCATTACTTCATGACCTCCCCTTGCCCCGCCCGCCCCGTGCTTATCTAAACCTTCAAGGCCTAAATTAACCAACTCCCGTAGCGTTCTTCAGTAACCCCCTGACTCCCAACCCTCATTAGTTCATGGCCTCCACTCGCCCCCGCCCGGCATCCCCCTGCCGTCCCTCGCCCGCCGCCCCTACCGCCCGCCCCGTGCTTATACACCTTCAAGCTAAATTAATCAACTCCCGTAGCGCAGCGTATTTCTCCAATATTTGTCCGCCCGCGTGTGTAGGGTGCGTGGGTGTAGTGCGTGTGAGCGTTTATTTTGCATGGCGCAATACAACGCGTAATGTGTTACGCGCTCGACTGCATGGTTGCAGTACGCACAAAATAAACAAACATGGCCCGTAGAAAACAGTCTGAAAAGGTCCTGGATTTTACTCTTTTGCTCATATCTCGGTCAATTCTGTACGGTTTTCAGCCATTTATAGCTTATTACACTCACATTATAATCATCTTTTATCAGTGCAACGTTCACGGCTTTTAGACGCAAAATGAGAAAGCCTTATGGATACATACATACAACATACGGTGAATTATAGTAAGACTAGCGGGACGCCCGTTCTTCGAACGGGCTCCCGCTAGTAAGTAGCGCCTATCAGACAGAACCCCGGTGAAATAACACATAAGTAGCTATACGAAAATTTGTCTCGAAATTGGTAAGAATACATAATGCATAGGCCTATTTCCTTACCTGAAATTGCCGCCCCCGCACCGTGGTTATCTCAACACCCAAGGCCTAAACCTTAACCATCTCCCCAAGCTGTATCCCCTGGTTTATACTTTTAACCACACTATTTCCTTCCACTTCGTGACTCTCCCTGTTAGTGATACGCACTTTAGTATCACATTTCTTCATTAACTCCCTGCCTCCCAAACCTCATTACTTCGTGGCCTCCCCTCGCCCGCCCGCCCCGTACTGTGCGATCTAAACCTTCAAGGCCTAAATTAACCAACTCCCGTAGCGTTCTTCAGTAACCCCTTGCCTCCCAAACCTCATTACTTCATGGCATCCCCTCGCCCCTGCCCCCCCCCCCCTCCCCGGGGCCTTCCCCTGCCGTCTCTTGCCCGCCGTCCCCGGCGCCCCGCCCCGCCCCTACCGCCCCTACCGCCGTTCCCGCCCGCCCCGTGCTTATAAACCTTCAAGGCCTAAATTAACTAACTCCCGTAGCGCAGCGTATTTCTCCAATATTTGCCCGCTCGCGTGTGTAGATGTGCGTGGGTGTAGTGCGTGTGAGCGTTTATTTTGCACGCGGCGCACTACGACGCGATATGTGTTAGGCGCCGAATGCATGGTTGCAGTACGCATGAAGATAAACAAAACAAACACGGCCCCGTATCCATGGATTTTCATGGTTTTTTACTCATATCTCGGTCAATTCTGTACGGTTTTCAGCCATTTATAGCTTATAACACTCACATTATAATCATCTTTTATCAGTGCAACGTTCACGGCGTTTAGACGTAAAATGAGAGAGCCTTTATGGATACATACACACATACAACATACGGTGAATTATAGTAAGACTAGCGGGACGCCCGTTCTTCGAACGGGCTCCCGCTAGTAAGTAGCGCCTATCAGACGTAGAACCTCGGTGAAATAACACATAAGTAGCTATACGAAAATTTGTCTCGAAATTGGTAAGAATACATATAATGCATAGGCCTATTTCTTTACCTGAAATTGTCGCCCCCGCACCGTGGTTATCTCAACACCCAAGGCCTAAACCTTAACCATCTCCCCAAGCTGTATCCCCTGGTTTATACTTTTAACCACACTATTTCCTTCCACTTCGTGACTCTCCCTGTTAGTGTTACGCACTTTAGTATCACATTTCTTCATTAACTCCCTGCCTCCCAAACCTCATTACTTCGTGGCCTCCCCTCGCCAGCCCGCCCCGTACTGTGCGATCTAAACCTTTAAGGCCTAAATTAACCAACTCCCGTAGCGTTCTTCAGTAACCCCTTGCCTCCCAAACCTCATTACTTCATGGCCTCCCCTCGCCCCCCCCCCCCGGGCTCCCCGGGGCCTTCCCCTGCCGTCTCTTGCCCGCCGTCCCCGCCTCGCCCCTACCGCCCGCCCCGTGCTTATAAACCTTCAAGGCCTAAATTAACTAACTCCCGTAGCGCAGCGTATTTCTCCAATATTTGCCCGCTCGCGTGTGTAGATGTGCGTGGGTGTAGTGCGTGTGAGCGTTTATTTTGCACGGCGCACTACGACGCGATATGTGTTAGGCGCCGAATGCATGGTTGCAGTACGCATGAAGATAAACAAAACAAACACGGCCCGTATCCATGGATTTTCATGGTTTTTTACTCATATCTCGGTCAATTCTGTACGGTTTTCAGCCATTTATAGCTTATAACACTCACATTATAATCATCTTTTATCAGTGCAACGTTCACGGTTTTTAGACGTAAAATGAGAGAGCCTTTATGGATACATACACACATACAACATACGGTGAATTATAGTAAGATGTATGTATGTGAGTATGTATGTATGTATGTATCCTGAAAAGGCTTTCTCATTTTGCATTTTAAAGCCGTGAATATTTCACTGATACTAAATAATGACCGGACACGGGTTATAAGCTATAAATGGCCGAAAACCGTACAGAATTGACCGAGATATGAGTAAAATTATGGCAATTTAGGGCCTTTTCAGCCAGGCTTTTGAGACTATTTCATGTTTGTTTTTCTCTGCGTACACTGTAACCATGCAGTCGGCGCGCGTTACACATAGCGCGCAGCAGTGCGCCATGCAAAATAAACGCGCACACGCACTACACCCACGCACCCCTACACACGCGGGCGGGCAAATATTGGAGAAATACGCTGCGCCACGGGAGTTGGTTTCGGTTTAGGCCTTGGGGTTGGGGCGGGGCGGTTAGGGGTTGTGTGTAATGATCCCTTTAGGGCCTAGGTTATGTTATGGTTATGTAGTTAGGGGTTAATAAAGAAATGTATTATTAAATTGCGTAACGATGGTGTCAGATGTGGGATTTGATACTGTATGTGACACGCGGGCGGACAAATATTGGAGAAGTACGCCGCGCTACGGGAGATAGTTAAGGTTAGGCCTTGGCGTTGAGATAAATTGCGGGCGGGGAACTTTGGGCTTTGGGCTTGAGGTATGCCACGGGGAGGGGCGGGCGGGGCGGTGACGAATGGGGGTTGTGTGTAATGATGTAATGTGGTTTGGGAGACAGGGGGTTAATGAAAAAATGTGATGCTAAATTGCGTAACGGATATGCCACTGGACGGGGGCGGGCCGGGAGGGGACAGGGAGGGGGAGGGACGGGTGGGGTACGGGAGATGGTTAAGGTTTAGGCCTTGGTGTTGAAATATGCCACGGGGCGTGTGCGGGCGGGGGGTAATTTTCAAAAAAAAATTAAATTTAAATTTAAAAACTTTTGAATTAGGCTACAAAACCTTTTGATTTAAAACAAAAATGTTTTAAATATTGTTCTATTCCTATGTGTTTCGTTATAAATTTTCAACACTTTATTTTTGTAGGTGTCTATCTGGTAGGCCCTACTCCATAGCGGAAGAGCCCGTCCGCAGGACGGGCGTGCCGCTAGTCATACTATAATTTGCCTTATGGTGTATGTATGTGTGTATCCATAAAGGCTCTTTCAGTTTGCAACTAAACGCCGTGAGCGTTACACTGATGAAAGGTGATTATAATGTGAGTGTTATAAGCTATAAATGGCTGAAAACCGTACAGAATTGACCGAGATATGAGCAAAAGAGTAAAATCCAGGGCTTTTTCAAACTGTTTCTACGGGCCATTTGTTTATTTTTGCGCGTACTGCAACCATGCACTTGGCGCGTAACACATAACGCGTCGTAGTGCGCCATGCAAAATAAATGCCCACGCGCACTACACCCACGCACCCCTGCACACGCGGGCGGGAAAATATTGGAGAAATACGCTGCGCTACGGGACTTGGTTAATTTAGGCCTTGATGGTTGGTTTATAAGTACGGTGGGGGGGGGGGGGGGGGGGGGGGCGGGACTGCGGGCGAAGGACGGCAGGGGGATGGCGAGGGGAGGCCATGAAGTAATGAGGTTTGGGAGGCAGGGGGTTAATGAAGAAATGCGGGGGGGGGGGGGGGCGAGGTGTTTTTTTAAATGAAGTAATGTGGTTTGGCCGGTGGCAGTGGGTTAAAGATGATTATAAATCAACTTGATTGGGGGTTGTAGGGGGTTTATAATGCCTTTAGGAGGGATATGGTTATAAAATCAACCTTTTTAAAAAAATGGGGGGTTGTAGGGGGTTTATGTGGTTTCAAAGGTAGGTAATGTGGCGTAACCATCTAGCGGGAACCCGAGCGCAGCGAGGGTACGCCGCTAGTCGTACTATAATTTGCCGTATGGTGTATGTATGTATGTATGTATCCATAAAAGGCTCCCTCATTTTGCGTCTAAACGCTCTGAACGTTGCACTGATTAATGATGATTATAATGTGAGTGTTATAAGCTATAAATGGCTGAAAACCGTACAGAATTGACCGAGATATGAGCAAAACCGAGAAATCCAGGGCCTTTTCAGCCCGGCTTTTGAGACTATTTCTACAGGGCCATGTTTGTTTTTCACTGCGTACGCTGTAACCATGCAGTCGGGTCGCGTAACATAAAACGCGTCGCAGTGCGCCATGCAAAATAAACGCGCACGCACTACACCCACACACGCCTACAAAGGCGGGCGGGCAAATATTGGAGAAATACGCTGCGCCACAGGAGTTGGTTACGGTTTAGCCCTTGGGGTTGCATAAGCCACGCGTGGCGGGGGCGGGAGCGGGTGACGGGTTAGGGGTTGTGTGTAATGATCCTCTTATGGCCTATGTTAGGGTTATGTGGTTTGGGATGGGGTTAATAAAGAAACGTATTATTAAATTGCACATCGATGGTGTCAGATGTGGGATTTGATACTGTGCTAAATTGTAAATTGCGTAATGGATATGCCACGGGCGGGGCGGGGACAGGGCGGGGGAGGGACGGATGGGTTACGGGAGATGGTTAAGGTTTAAGCCTTGGAGTTGAAATATGCCACGGGGCGTGGGCGGGCGGGGTGGGTGGGGGAGGTGCTTTTTCAAGTTTTTTAATTGAAATTTGAAAACTTTTGAATTAGGCCTACTACAAAACCTTTTGATTTAAAACAAAAATGTTTTAAATATTGTTCTATTCCTATGAGTTTCGTTATACATTTTCCAACACTTTAAGTTGTTTTATTTTGTAGGTGTTCTATCTGGTAGGCCCTACTCCCTAGCGGGAAAGCCCGTCCGAAGGACGGGCGTGCCGCTAGTCTTACTATAATTTGCCGTATGGTGTATGTATGTATGTATGTATGTACAGTTAAGCCCACAATTATTCATACCCCTTGAAAAATATGTGTTTTTTGCGTTTTTCTCATATCTATACCAGCTGGAGTGGTGGAACTTTTGTTTTACACTAAAGACAATTAGTTTGCAAGTACAAATCAATATATTTGGGCTCAACATTTTTTGCATAACAATAGAATTGAACAAGAATTGTGTTTTTATGCCTGTCCAAAATTATTCATACCCCATACCAAGTCTCAGGATTGAGGCCACATTTTGTGATAATACACATGTTTTTGACATTATAAACATTCTTTATATTGTGTGATAGGCTTTTATATTGTTATGCAATTATTCCATACAATGTGGATGCATTACAAATGTGTCCTTTTGAATGTACAGTGAGGGATATTATAGGACAACACTCTAGCTCTTTGACAGCATGGCGAAGGGGATCAAATAACTCAGTGAGGACCTTTTTTGTGCATTGTGAATGCTCACAAAGAGGGGAAAGGCTACAAAGCTATTTCGAAGCAATTTCAAGTGCCAAATTCCACCATAAAAAGCATAATTAGGAAAACAAGACAGTTCAAATCAGTTCAAATCAGTTAAAAACCCTGAAGAACACGGTCGGAAGCCAACAGTGTCCCCTTGTTTGACAAGAAAAGAATGGTGAAAGGCCGACAACAATCCACATATCACCGTCAATGCTCTCCTGAATAACCTTGGTGAGTCTTGGACCAAGATATTAAGGCAGACACTCTAGCAGACATAGTACACAAGAGTTCTCCACGGACTCCGACCAAGAAAGACTCTACTCCTGAAAAGAGACAATGAGAAACTCATCTAGCATTTGCAAGAGCACTTCTGGACAAAGATCCAAGTTTTTGGTCTTCAGTGTTGGGGTTGCTTAAGATGCAAGACAGGTTTCTCTGTGTCTCTTTTAAGGAGTAGAGTCTTTCTTGGTCGGCCTCCATGGAGACCTCTCATGTGCCATATATGCTGGAGTGTCTGCCATGATATCTTGGTCCAATAATTGCCAGGATTGTTCAGGAGAGCATTGATGGTGATCTGTGGATTGTTGTTGGCCTTTCGCAATACTTTTCTTGCCAAACAAGGGGACACCGCTGGCTTCCGACTGCATCCTTCAATGTTTTTTAGTGAGTTGAACGTCTTGTTCTTCCTAATTATGCTGTGTGTGGTGGATTCTTGCACTTGGAATTGTTTCGAAACAGCTCTGTAGCCTTTCCCCTCTTTGTGAGCATTCACAATATGTACAAAAAAGTTATTTAATGTTCTTTGCCATGCTGTCAAAGAGCTAGAGTGTTGTTCTATAATATCCCTCACTGTACATTCAATAGGACACATTTGTAATGCATCCACATTGTATGCACACATCATGGGATAATTACATAACAATCTAAAAGCCTATCACACAATATAAAGAATGTTTGGAATGTCAAAAACATGTGTATTATCACAAAAAGTGGCCTCAATCCTTAGACTTGGTATGGGGTATGAATAATTTTGGACAGGCATAAAAACACAATTCTTGTTCAATTCTATTGTTATGCAAAAAATGTTGAACCCAAATATATTGATTTGTACTTGCAAACTAATTGTCTTTAGTGTAAAGCGAAAGTTCCACCACTCCAGCTAGTATAGATATGAGAAAAACGCAAAAAACTCATATTTTCCAAGGGGTATGAATAATTGTGGGCTTAACTGTATGTTTGTATGTATCCATAAAAGGCTCTCTCAGTTTGCAACTAAACGCCGTGAACATTGCACTGATAAAAGATGATTATAATGTGAGTGTTATAAGCTATAAATGGCCGAAAACCGTACAGAATTGACCGAGATATGAGCAAAATTATGGCAATTTAGGGCCTTTTCAGCCCGGCATTTGAGACTATTTTTTACGGGCCATGTTTGTTTTTCTCTGCGTACACTGTAACCATGCAGTCGGCGCGCGGAGCACATAACGCGTCGCAGTGCGCCATGCAAAATAAACGCGCACATGCACGCACCCCTACACACGCGGGCGGGCACTTGGAGAAATACGCTGCGTCACACGGGGCCGTTGGTTATGGTTTAGGCCTTGCGTTGAGATACGCCACGGGGCGGGGGCGGAGACGGGAGCGGGCGGGGACGGCTGGGCGGGCGGGCGGGAGGGGGGGGGGGCGGCGGCAGCGGGTCATAAGGTAACGAAATAATGTGGTTTCTGGTAAAACAAAACATGATATGGTGAATCTAAATTACATAACATGGTGTCAGATGTGGGATTTGATACTGTATGTGACACGCGGGTGGACAAATATTGGAGAAATACGCCGCGCTACGGGAGATGGTTAAAGTGAGGCCTTGGCGTTGAGATAAGCCACGGGGGCGGGGAACTTTAGGCCTTTGGGGTTGAGATATGCCACGGGGCGGGCGGGGGCGGTGACGAATGGTGGTTGTGTGTAATGATGTAATGTGGTTTGGGAGGCAGGGGGTTAATGAAGAAATGTGATGCTAAATTGCGTAACGGATATGCCCCGGGGCGGGGGCGGGCGGGCGGGGGCGTGCGGGGCGTGCGGGGGCGGGTTGGTGACGGTTGGGGTACCGGAGATGGTTAAGGTTTAGGCCTTGGAGTTAAAATATGCCACGGGGCGTGGGCGGGCGGGGGGTCTTTGAATTAAAACAAAAATAGTTTAAATATTGTTCTATTCCTATGTGTTTCGTTATAGATTTTCCAACATTTTGTGTTGTTTCATTTGTAGCCTGTAGGTGTTCTATCTGGTAGGCCCTACTCCCTAGCGGGCGTCCCGCTAGTATATAATAAGTCGCGCAAAGAAAATGAAAGGGGTGTGTGTGGGGGAGGGGTGTGGGGGAGGGGTGTGTGTGGGGGTGAAGGTCGACCATGATCCACCAGTCCATAGCTTCATGACCAGCCATGGGGTTACAACTGCATGAGTGACTCCATCAACTGTATTTTCCTTCAGCCACTTCAGTCACTTTAAATATGTTATCCTGGATACGGTTTGCGCCTTGCTCCCAGTTTCTTTATTAAAATAAAGGTCTTGGCTTTAGGATTAATGTTTTGTTTGTGTCTTGCTCTCGTTACATTTTATTGTACTGTACGGTATGCCCCGCGGAGCAACCGTACGGACTGCCTGCTTTCACTGCATGCCACGTTTACAATGTACAGTTTGCGCCACAAACGCGTACACACTTTGTCTGCGTCATTACGTGTGCGCCGAATCGCGTGCGCCATGTTAAACGCGGTCGCGCAGCAACAACAACGGTTGGTATGGTACCGCCAGTCTCTTTATCGTTAGCAAACTCCGCGTTCATCTATGTTATTAATGTGAAAGTGTCACTTTAAGATCTGCGTAAGAGTTTTTGTTTACATTTAGAAAATGTCGTAAAATATTTTAATTTGTTGGACGTATAAATGCTTGTTACTATGCGTTCTTTAAGAATAACAAACAGCCGCATATACAGAAATGTAGCTATATCCCTGAAGAAAATATTTTGGGTGAAGACCATATGTCACCACTCATTCCGAAAACAACAATTTGTGTCCGAACAGTAACTACCCGAGTAAAAGAAATTCAACATTTCGGATTTTCACATGTGATCCTTTCTGCGCATGTCTGAAAACTGGAAAAACGGGCATTGAACTATCTAATTAGCTCGTGTATTAGAGGCGCAATTACCACGCTTTTTCAGTTGAAGAGGGACGCGAGTGTAACATTATATTGAACTATCTAATAAAGCCATGTTCCGAAAATTAGTATATAGATTATTATTTAACAAAGCCACTTCATTTGACGCTCCGAGTTACAGATTGAAACATTCATAATCAAAATCATATTTGTTAGACAACATTTCAACTGTTCGTGCAACCAATCTGTTTTCAACCCTTAAAAACCATAAAAACACATATTTTCAAGTATAATGCTCATATAGATTCATAAACGTGTCTAGAATATATTCACGCTTTATGATCAAAAATGTAAATCTGCAAGAAAACCTACTTTCTTTAAAAACAAAATATGTTTATAAGATCACATACTATACCTTTAAGCATATCAGAAATAAAGTACCTTTTAAAGGCAAGCTACCACTTTGGGTTTCTAGCCATACCCAGTTCTCTTGGGGAATTGACAAAGTTGCAATTTCTCCATTAGACTGTCAGACACCAAGTAACAGGTTATGACCAATTTATCTGTGGTAAAATGCCAACGTGATAAACCAGCTCTAAGATGTAACATAATTGATTCCAAAAGCCTTTAATGTTTTTACTCGTCAACATTGTCCTGACTTAAAAAAAATTAGTATTATCAACATTTCCATTCATGTTATATTGATAAATAAAACTTATGACAAAACCACTCTTTGTGTTACCTATATCACACTCTGCTGTCTGTTTCTTTAAATTTATATGACCGCCTCTTTTCCTTTTTAAAGGAATTTTTATATAGTCTCAACCGCGTATATACCGCGAGACTCCCCATTCTGCAAAAGAAACATACAGCGTGTTTTTATTAAGCAAACCGGCTTTTACCCGTCTTATAAAAAGCAGGATAAAAGCCGGTTGCTCGTGTGAGAGACGTGTTTTTATTGCAGTTCGATAAACAAACTTGCCGGCTGCCGCTGCCGTACAGAATTGACCGAGATATGAGCAAAATGATGTCCAATTTAGGCCTTTTCAGCCCGGCTTTTGAGACTAATTTCTACGGGCCATGTTTGTTTTTCTCTGCGTACACTGTAACCATGCAGTCGGCGCGCGTTACACATAGCGCGCAGCAGTGCGTCATGCAAAATAAACGCGCACACGCACTACACCCACGCACCCCTACACACGCGGGCGGGCAAATATTGGAGAAATACGCTGCGCCACGGGAGTTGGTTTCGGTTTAGGCCTTGGGGTTGCATAAGCCACGGGGCGGGGGCGGGGCGGTTAGGGGTTGTGTGTAATGATCCCTTTAGGGCCTAGGTTATGCTATGGTTATGTAGTTTGGGATGGGGTTAATAAAGAAATGTATTATTAAATTGCGTAACGATGGTGTCAGATGTGGGATTTGATACTGTATGTGACACGCGGGCGGACAAATATTGGAGAAGTACGCCGCGCTACGGGAGATAGTTAAGGTTAGGCCTTGGCGTTGAGATAAATTGCGGGCGGGGAACTTTGGGCTTTGGGCTTGAGGTATGCCACGGGGAGGGGCGGGGGGCGGTGACGAATGGGGGTTGTGTGTAATGATGTAATGTGGTTTGGGAGACAGGGGGTTAATGAAAAAATGTGATGCTAAATTGCGTAACGGATATGCCACTGGACGGGGGCGGGCCGGGAGGGGACAGGAAGGGGGAGGGACGGGTGGGGTACGGGAGATGGTTAAGGTTATGGCCTTGGTGTTGAAATATGCCACGGGGCGTGTGCGGGCGGGGGGTAATTTTCAATTTTTTTTAAATTGAAATTTAAAAACTTTTGAATTAGGCTACAAAGCCTTTTGATTTAAAACAAAAATGTTTTAAATATTGTTCTATTCCTATGTGTTTCGTTATAAATTTTCAACACTTTATTTTTGTAGGTGTCTATCTGGTAGGCCCTACTCCCTAGCGGGAGAGCCCGTCCGCAGGACGGGCGTGCCGCTAGTTATAATAAATGCCAGCGAAAGGTCATACACATCTGTTTGCATTTAATTGTCAGGTGATCGTGCATCGTGTGCCCACTTCCGCTTTTCCACCGGCAAACGCGCTGAGCAGGAACTGTGCGTGTTTATACTGACGAAAGACTGCTTTTCCTAACCGGTTTCAACCGCTATTATCCTTGGTTTCGAAGGATAAAAGGCATCTAAAATCCAGGAGAAATAAACCGGTATGAGCGGGCAAATGCCGGTGGTGGTGTGTTTTTACTGGGGGATTTTAATCCGTTAGCAGTCATATGCCTGCTTTTTTTCTTCAGTAAAAACACGCCGATAGACTATACACACATATCTTGGGAATCACCGAACTTCGATGGCAGGACATAATGCACCAATGTCCTAAACCTTGTTTTATTGTGTAATATTTAAGCCATTATATACACATGGAGGGCCATTTATGCACACTTATATAATTAGAACAGGGCGGGTGTGACGAATCACATTATGCAAACATTTTTCGTTTGGATAGAGAAACTAAAGGGACGCACCTTTAGATAGCTTCATGCTCAGGGGTGGGGGGGGGGGTGGAAGTTTTCTAAAACAACAACAACTTTGCCCACTATCCAGGAAAAAACAACAACTTTGCCCACCAACCAGGAAAAAAAAGAAGAGTTGACCCACTGCTAATTAAAAAAAAATCTGACTCGCTCGCCCAACTCAATGTAAAGAAAAACATTAAAACCTAAAAAAAAAAACCTTTGCCGTCTTTGCCCCCCCCAAAAAACCACAACAACAACAACAACAACCCACCACCAACCCCTTGCTGCCAAAAAAAAAGCAAAAAAACCCCCACAATTCGCCGAAGAAAAAAAATTCCGCCCGACCAAAACTTCCATGCCCGCCCCCCTAACAATCAAATGGTGCGTCCCTAAA
Organism: Ophiura sarsii; assembly: GCA_035610835.1. Taxonomy (NCBI): domain Eukaryota; kingdom Metazoa; phylum Echinodermata; class Ophiuroidea; order Amphilepidida; family Ophiuridae; genus Ophiura; species Ophiura sarsii. The sequence continues at coordinate 41,867,393 of CM069441.1, forward strand.
GAAGTAACCTTTCACATAATTATAAAAGTAGGTACCAGGGAGGTGTTCTATTTAACACCTCCCTGGTACAACAGATTGAATGAAATGTCAAGCATGTACCAACAAAATCAATAATGAATAGGTAGGCTAGACCTAAAACAATCAAGCCGAGGTTATCCGCGGGGTTAGCATGGTTAGTCAGCTATAGGCCTCCTATTTGAACATTTAAGGATTGTCAAACATTTCAACCCTCTTGAAGGTGTCCGAACAATAAGTATTCAAGGTCTATGGTCTGTGTGCTAGCTTGCTGAAGTTTTTTCTCGTTAACTTTTCTCGGAAAGCTGGTCTGTTTGTCTGTCTGTCTGTTTATTACACGGTCGGTCCGTACAGGTGTTGATGATGCTCGGAGTCGGATGGATGGATGGGATCGATCGTAATTGGAACGAGGCTTAATAGCAATGATTTAGCATTATTAGAATTATCATCTTTTGGTTTCGAAATTACCATGGTAACGAAATCGTCTACCTCAGCAGATGAGCGTCATCAGTGGCGTAGCTCAGGGGGGGGGGGGGGGGGGGGGGGGCAGGGGGGCAGAACGTTTTTGTGCCCCCGCCCCCCTTTGTGCCCCCGCCCCTCTCTTTGGATATAGTGTTTATATGCGGGGTAACCATTTAAAAATTACCATTTTAGCTTGGTTTTTAAAAATAAATGACCATTTTTGTTAACAAACTGCTTAAAACCATGAGGATTGGCCAAAATTTGTTGACTATAGTGCTTTTTTGACTGGGAAACTTTGTGTCCGTGCGAAAATTTTTGACTTCTTTTTTCTGTATACAAATTGATAAATGGCACAATTTCTTATCGTTGCATTGTCTCAAGGCCAACAAATTTGTTATCAAAATGTGCCTAACAATTAGGTGCATCTTTCTAGCTATAAATTATTTAAATCCAACAAATATTTTTGGAAATATTCTAGTATATGCTAGGGGGGAACTTACATATTTTGATGGGTGTAGTATAAAACTTATACGATAGGCCTTTTGTCTTACTTTTGTACAGATTTTTACATTTTACACCATATGAGATTCGAATTAGCATATCGCAATAACTACTTGTTCTACCCCATAAAAAATATATATTTTCTGAACGGTAATCTCACAAGAAATCCAAATATGCTATTGGAATTTAGATAGGACCTAATGGTAGCATGTTGTGATTAAGAATGTTAAAAAATAATCGATTTTTTTTCTTCTTCATATTTTGATTTAAGCTCAATAATATTTGTATACCTATCCCAATCATAATTTTACAGTGCATATTAGTTCCTCATGCAATTACCCATCAGAATACAATGGTTGTCAATGGTAACTTGTTGAAATATACTATATCGAGATGTAAATGAGCACAAACGTTTAAATTTCATATTTATTAGAGTTTACAAGTATATACACCCACCCTATCCTGATTTAAACGGCATTTTTGAATTCTCCTATTTGAGAGCTTTCCAAAAATGTATTATTTTGCTATCATCGGTTATTGTTATAGTCTAGTTATGTATGTAAAACCGATGAATTAGGGCAAGTTCACTGTGTATAGCGAATAGGGGAAAAGCCAAGGACAATGCAATCGATTCATGATTACAATTGTTACATAATAGTTGTCATGTTTGTTGAAACAGAATCTTATAGAATATAAAATAATCTATAAAATGAGAGCAAAATCATGTTTGTACCATACAGGATGAGGAGTTATTGTAAATTGAACGTAGAATTGGAACATTTTCTATATTCCCCATAGAGATTGTACACAGCGCCGCCGCCACCGCCACCACCCCTGACTTACATAATATAATCAATAATATCTCAGCCAAACATTTATAGAAATACCTGATTTATTAACACAATGTAGCTAGATAAATAGGCTTTCACATGACACCTCAACCATAGGTCTAGCACATTTAGTTGTTGGAGTTAATAGAGAGAGATGGATGATTCGTCACCAAAAATGCCACGCCATGGGTGGTGAGTTCAAAACACATGGCCCTTATAATATTTAATAAGCTCTTTTTGAATAAGGATAACAAACGGTGACAGTTACAACTTATTTCAAAGCCTGCCCCCT
>CM069441.1:41869592-42247121 GCA_035610835.1 Ophiura sarsii
CTAGTAACTTTGACGGGGAGTATCATCGTTTTTCAAAGAACGTGCACAATTGATGAGAATATTGCATCATTAGTGTTGCGTAACAAGAACTTTCTCCTCGCATCATTAGTTTTATGAGCTGAATGTGCCAAATTATCACTATTTTGTGCATGAGAGTCAATAGAGTTTCACTCTACACTGTAGTTATCAATGTAACACCTGTTACTTTCATGATTGGACAGATGACAGAGATGTACTTTTGAGCGCAAAATAGTGGTGAATTTGGCACGTGTTGATTGAGATCTTCTCCCATTCTTTTAAGCAGATGTTGAGCACTACAATAAATGATTGCTGCCCATTATTATTATTATAATAGGCACTTATATAGCGCTCTATAAAAAGCACAGCGCTTTGTGATATTGTTCGTTTGAATGAAGAGCACATGGCTTTCTATTGATATGCAACACATAATTATATTACGAAATATCTGAACAAACATTCTGAGAAGTTATATAAGAATAAAATCCGTACCTTATTCATTACAGCCCAGTGGTTCAAATTTCAAACAACCTTTGTATGAAGCCGCGTTTTGATAGCCATCAAGTGGTCTGATGCGGAAATAACGCGCGACAAGACGTGGTGAAAACTGAATAGTACTTGGCGTATTGATATTGATATCCGAGATTCCAGTTTGAAATATCTGCAAAAGGCAATAAAAAACAATTTCAGAGCCGTTATTTCAGCGTTGCAGGGTGTTGACGTTCCCACAATTGGGTAATTTCGTATATGTAAGGCTATTTGGTTCATCCGCGTTTTGGGGGAGTTCGGTTAAAGAACGGTTAAAGAACGCATTTTTCGTTGCATATTTTTAAACATTTTGCAGGTTTATTCTTTAAGTTCAACGTTGCAATTTCTCACCAGTAACTCATGTGTTAACACCAAATATTAATACCATGAACATCATTATATACAGTAACTTAATTCGCAGGCATTGGTTTTACCGGCGATCTCATTGGTTTAATGAGGCCCGTCTAAACCCTATGTGATCCTACATCGGAAGATTCTTTGTACATGTTGTAGATAGAAATTGCGGAGATGACTAACATAGCGACAACACACGGTAATTAACACTTTACCACGCGACAGGCATCTGCATATGAAATTCCAAAATGTATAATAAATGTCAAAATAATTGAATTTCATTACCATATTTGGAATCACCATGAGAAATATATTGAAATATATAAAAACATACCTAGTATTGATTCATTAATCCTTGAGATAGAATTTTGGAAAGGTTTCTTGAAAAACATATTTTGTTGTTTCATAATGTTAAACCAAAAGCCGCGTTGAAAGTGTTCGTACCTTGGGAGCACCATTATTGTCCTGGACCGGGAAAAGTACACCCTCGTCAAATCCAATGTAGATTTCAATTGCCGTCACCCAGACGGCAACGTCGTTGTTTTTCAAACCACCAATCAAGAGGCCTGATATGATTTTGGTAGCTTTCAGATCAACTTGTATCCAGTGGTTAATATCTATCGAGACGCACCACACGTGACCAACTACGCTGAATCGTGCTTTTAATGGGGAACCTTCGCCGATTGAAGTTATATCAGCATCAAGAATCGTCCCATCTCGCATACCAAGTTCTGTAGAGCATTCTGCGGAGACAAAAAATGGACAAGAGAGTAAATTGAACACGTTGAAAAGGAGTAATCATTAAATTGCTGTGAAAAGATAGGCACCAATACAATTCTTCACCGAGGGCTCTCCTGCAAAGAAATCCTTGTGAATATATATTATCGGTAGCCACTAGCCACCATCAATCAACGCGGATTATCAAAGAAGAGTATAGAGCCACGTCACCATTAATAAGCGAAATCTTTATAATTATATTACGAAATATCTGAACAAACATTCTGAATGGTGTTTTTTGAGAATTGTATAAGAATAAAATCAGTACCTTTTTCATCACAGCCCAGTGGTTCAAATTTCAAACAACCTAGGTAGTATAAAGCCGCGTTTTGATAGCCATCAAGTGGTCTGATGCGGAAATAACGCGCGACAAGACGTGGTGAAAACTGAATAGTACTTGGCGTATTGATATTGATATCCGAGATTCCAGTTTGAAATATCTGCAAAAGGCAATAAAAAACAATTTCAGAGCCGTTATTTCAGCGTTGCAGGGTATTGACGTTCCCACAATTGGGTAATTTCGTATATGTAAGGCTGTTGACCACCCCGCCATTTCAGACTTAACCCCCGCCTCGAACCCATATTTTCGAAAAGAGTTACCCCTTTATTTATTTCTGCGAATTATCTAATATCTGAGAAAAAAAATGTTTGCACATCATGATCATCGAATGATCTATTAGGGTTTGACAGTGCCATGCACACCCGTATACATTTCACGACACGTTAGATTCGGTAGAAAATGACACTAGCTATATTGGTTCAAGCTAAAGTACCATACTTGTGGTACAAATGAAATATTGACGTAAGCCGTAACGTCAGGACAGATAGGGGTAAAATGTTCAGACGGGCGTATGTGATCGGCGTAAAATATGTCCTCTACTCCGGACAGTTGTCCACACGCATTTAACACGACCTGTAAATGTGATACATTGGCTGATACCCCCTCTTTTGTGGTCCATATTACCCCTCCCCCAGGCGCGTACGCAGGATTTTGTGAAGGGGTGTTTTAGAAATATTGATATAATTATATTACTATCCATGCCTGCGCGAAGCGCTGGCCGGGACACGCTTGCGTGTCCCGAGGGAGTTCACGGTTAAAGAACGCATTTCGTTGCATATTTTCGAACACTTTGCAGGTTTATTCTTCGTTCAACGTTGCAATTTCTCACCAGTAACTCATGTGTTAACACCAAATATTAATACTATGAACATCGTTATATACAGTAACTTTATCCGCAGGCATTGGTTTTACCGGCGGGCGATCTCATTGGTTCAATGTGTGTCACATGACACGGGTTATTTTCCCTTTCAAGTTTAACAGACAGAAACAAAAAAGCATCGACGCCTAATAATCTATTCAATTTAGTTTCTTTTCTCTCTTTTCATTTTTATTCTGTCTTTTGCCTTCTTATTTTTCTTTTCTCCCGGCTTGGAGGGGGGTGTTTAACACTTTCGACGCAGCGGCGGCTGCAGACGACATTCCGAAATGTTACAAATTGTTTCAAAAATGTAGAAATTATTGATTAGGCGTTGGAACTTTACCCCACTTTGTCTAGTCCGCCTGTCGTCTTAGCAATGTGAACAAACCCTTTTTAAGCATGCTATACGGCGCCGCCGAAAGACCGGCTTATCGGGTACAAAGTGATGTTGAAGCCGGTAACATGCGTCGGGTAATTGGTACAACCCTCCCGCCGGTTCTCTGACTCTTTCCCTCCACGTTCCCCATTGACAGTTCTACGAGGCTTTCTTTCCCCTTCTCTCCAGTGGCGAAGATTTTCATATGGGGGGGGGGGGGGGGGGGGGGGGGGGGGGGGGGGGTGAGGGTAAGAAAAGTGAACCGAACATTTTCGACTTTACATTTATTTGTGCTATGATTGAGGTACATTTCTGCTTTTAAACAAGCTTCTACTCCCAAAAATATTGCATTTTTTGGACATATTATGCGCGCGTTTGTGTACGTTTGACCATCATAATTACATGATTACTCTTGTCAAACGAACCGACAATGCCGATCTCAACCGACATACAGTCAATATTGGAGGGGCGATCGCCCCTCGACCCCTCTGGTTACGCCACTGCCTCTCCCCTGTCTCCGCTGTCCCATTCTTTTTTCATTCTCCTTTCCCTTCTCTTTTTCCTCTCCTTTCCCCTTTTTAATTTTTTTAGGACAGACCCAAGGGGGGTGTTTCATTCCCAAAACACCCCCCTGCGTACGCGCCTGCCCCCCGTCCTGTGGCACAGCACACCCTCTAAACCCTCCACCACAAGTACTAGTAGTACCATACCCCACACTTTGCACCAACCGTTCAAATGTTTGTGAAGTTGCTGCACTGTAGAGTACATCAAATTCATGTTGAAATACACCACTAGTCCTTTATTTATACCAATCATAACATTAATGACAGTCTATCTGGCCGGACATGTGGTAAAATGTCAATGATCGATATGCATCCATGAAATGTTTAAATAAAGTCATAACACATACATTTCATGTATGGGCATGATGGGTGATGATAACATACTAAACTATAGTCTGTAAACACAAAGTTCAACTAAATTTCACATGATCATTGGTGAAACAATTAATGTACTATATTCTGTAAACACGCAAACACACACCTAAAGAAGCCAACTCACTAAATCATAACTTTAATATCTTCAGTCTTTTAAGCTTTTTCAGCCTTAAGTTTTCAGTATTTTACAGCTGCAGTATTTAACACGGATGCCGTTCAGCATGTTCAGACGGTCACTACTCCGACCTTTAACACGACTCATCCTAAAACCGATCTTACGCCGACCTTAAACCGACCCAATTTAGGCCTGTCTGAACCCTATGTGATCCTACATCGAAAGATTCTTTGTACATGTTGTAGATAGAAACCGCGGAGATGACTAACATAGCGACAACACACGGTAATTAACATTTACCACGCGACAGGCATCTGCATATGAAATTCCAAAATGTATAAAAAATGTCAAAATAATTGAATTTCATTACTATATTTGGAATCACCATGAGAAATATATTGAAATACATAAAAACATACCTAGTATTGATTCATTAATCCTTGAGATAGACTTCGAAAGTTTGGAAAGGTTTCTTGAAAAACATATTTTGTTGTTTCATAATGTTAAACCAAAAGCCGCGTTGAAAGTGTTCGTACCTTGGGAGCACCATTATTGTCCTGGACCGGGAAAAGAACACCCTCGTCAAATCCAATGTAGATTTCAATTGCCGTCACCCAGACGGCATCGTTGGTTTTCAAACCACCAATCAAGAGGCCTGATATGATTTTGGTAGCTTTCAGATCAACTTGTATCCAGTGGTTTATTGCTATCGTGACGCACCACACGTGACCAACTACGCTGAATCGTGCTTTTAATGGGGAACCTTCGCCGATTGAAGTTATATCAGCATCAAGAATCGTCCCATCTCGCATACCAAGTTCTGTAGAGCATTCTGCGGAGACAAAAAAATGGACAAGAGAGTAAATTGAACAGGTTGAAAAGGAGTAATCATTAAATTAGGCACCAATACAATACTTCACCGAGGGCTCTCCTGCAAAGAAATCCTAGTGAATATATATCATCGGTAGCCACCATCAATCATCGCGGATTATCAAAGAAGAGTATAGAGCCACGTCACCATTAATCATGTTAATAAGCGAAATCTTTATAATTATATTACGAAATATCTTAACAAACATTCTGAATGTGTTTTTTTGAGAATTGTATAAGAATAAAATCAGTACCTTCTTCATCACAGCCCAATGGTTCAAATTTCAAACAACCTTTGTATAAAGCTGCGTTTTGATAGCCATCAAGTGGTCTGATGCGGAAATAACGCGCGACAAGACGTGGTGAAAACTGAATAGTACTTGGCGTATTGATATTGATATCCGAGATTCCAGTTTGAAATATCTGCATAAGGCAATAAAAAACAATTTCAGAGCCGTTATTTCAGCGTTGCAGGGTGTTGACGTTCCCACAATTGGGTAATTTCGTATTATGTAAGGCTGTTGACCACCCCGCCATTTTTAGACTTACCCCCTTCCTCGAACCCATATTTTCGAAAAGAGTTACCCCTTTATTTATTTCTGCGAATTATCTAATATCTGAGAAGAAAAAATGTTTGCACATCATGATCATCGAATGATCTTTTAGGGTTTGACAGTGCCATGCACACCCGTATACATTTCACGACACGTTAGATTCGGTAGAAAATGACACTTAAGCTATATTGGTTCAAGCTGAAGTACCATACTTGTGGTACAAATGAAATACCGTATTGACGTAAGCCGTAACGTCAGGACTGATAGGGGTAAAATGTTCAGTAGGGCGTATGTGATCGGCGTAAAATATGTCCTCTACTCCGGACAGTTGTCCACACGCATTTAACACGACCTGAACATTTGATACATTGGCTGATACCCCCTCTTATGTGGTCCATATTACCCCTTTCCCAGGCGCGTACGCAGGATTTTGTGAAGGGGATGTTTTAGAAATATTGATATAATTATATTACTATCCATGCCAGCGCGAAGCGAAGCGCTGGCCGGGACGCGATGTTCGTTACCGTAAACAACATTTGATACCTGACGGAGTAAAGCGCATAGCACATGTACATTGTACAGCAATACATTTATACAGTGAGTGTGTACGGTTAATAAATTCGCGTCGGGCGAGGGGAGTTCTATGGGGTATCCCCCCCTCGACGCCAGATGTGTTTTGAAATTCACGGTTAAAGAACGCATTTGCATATTTGTGAACACTTTGCAGGTTTATTCTTAGTTTAACGTTGCAATTTCTCACCAGTAACTCATGTGTTAACACCAAATATTAATACCATAAACATCATTATTAACTTAATCCGCAGGCATTGATTTTACCGGCGATCTCAATGGTTCAATGTGTGTCACATGACACGGGTTATTCTTCCTTTCAAGTTTAACAGACAGACACAAAAAGCATCGACGCCTAATAATCCTTTTAATTTAGTTTCTTTTTTCTCTTTTCATTTTTATTCTGTCTTTTTCCTTCTTATTTTTCTTTTCACCCGGCTTCGAGGGGGTGTTTAACACTTTCGACGCAGCGGCGGCTGCAGACGACATTCCGAAATGTTACAAAATGTTTCAAAAATGTCGAAAGTATTGATTAGGCGTTGGAACTTTACCCCACTTTGTCTAGTTCGCAAATCGTCTTAGCAATGTGAACAAACCCTTTTTAAGTATGCTATACGGCGCCGCCGGAAGTCCGGCTCATCGAGTACAAAGTTATGTTGAAGCCGGTAACATGCGTCGGGTAATTGGTACACCCCTTCCGCCGGTTCTCTGACTCTTTCCCTCCACGTTCCACATTGACAGTTCAACGAGGCTTTCTTTCCCCCTTTCCCCAGTGGCCTAGGTTTTCATACGGGGGGGGGGGGGGGGGGGGGGGGGGGGGGGGGGGGGGGGGGGGGGGGGGGGGGGGGGGGGGGGCAAGAAAAGTGAACCGAACATTTTCGACTTAACATTTATTTGCGCTATGATTGAGGTACATTTCTGCTTTAAACAAGCTTCTACTCCCAAAATATTGCATTTTTGGAACATATACGCGCGCAGCGCGCGAAAATGTTTCCGTTTGTGTACGTTTGACCATCATAATTCCATGATTTCTCTTGTCAAACGAACCGACAATGCCAATCTCAACCGACATACAGTCAATATTGGAGGGGTGATCGCCCCTCGACTCCTCTGGTTAAGCCACTGCCTCTCCCCTGTCCCCTTCGTTTTCGTCCTCATTTCCCTTCTCTTTTCTTCTCCTTTCCTTTCTCTTTTCCTCTCCTTTTCCTTTTTAATTTTTAGGACAGACCCAAAGGGGCGTGTTTCACACACAAAACACCCCCATGCGTTCGCGCCTGCCCCCCCACCGTCCTGTGGCACAGTAAACCCTCTCAACCCTCCACCACAAGTACTAGTAGTACCATACCCCCACACTTTGCACCAACCGTTCAAATGTTTTTGAAGTTGCTGCACTGTAGAGTACATCAAATGCATGTTAAAATACACCACTAGCCCTTTATTTATACCAATCATAACAATAATGACAGTCTATCTGGCCGGACATGTGGTAAAATGTCAATGATCGATATGATGGCAACCATGAAATGTTTACATAAAGTCATAACACATACATTTCATGTATGGGCATGATGGGTGATGATAACATACTAAACTATAGTCTGTAAACACAAAGTTAACTAAATTTCACATGATCATTGGTGAAACAATACATGTACTATATTCTGTAAACACGCCAACATACACCTAAAGAAGCCAACTTAGGGAAGACATCAAAACTCGTCCGCCCGTTGACCGCCGGTTACGTTCGGCTCCGCCCGGTTCTTTCAGGTCAATTGTTTTACTGGTATATGAATATTCACGCATGCAACACTGAACAACCGCCGGTTGACTTAATGCCGTAACCGGACCAATTTACACTATCAATCTGTTACTTTGCGGTCATAATAGCACACCCTTGGACTTTCGGTATTGATTTAAAAACTTAATTGAGCTATAAACAGATTGAAAAAGCCAACCCCAGCGAAAATCAATAGCTGTATTGTACTGGTTGTCAACTGAGACTTGAGAGCCCATTACTTCAAGAATTTATTGCTCACGTGTGTGACGAGGCACTGTCAACCGGTCGTGTTCACCTGAGTGTAACTATTTGACCTCATTTTGTGTGCACATTATAACAGACGGCACGTTTTGTGAGAACCGGGCGGAACCGGCCGTAACCGGCGGTTGCCTCGCGGTCGAGTTTTGACGTGATCCCTTACTAAATCATAATTCTAATATCATCAGTATTTTAAGCTTTTCAGCCTTATAAGTTTTCAGTATTTTACAGCTGCAGTAGTTAACACGGATGCCGTCCAGACGGTCACTACTCCGACCTTTAACACGACTCATCTTAAAACCGATCCTACGCCGACCTTAAACCGACCCAATTTACGCCCGTCTGAACCGTATGTAATCCTACATGAAGATTCTTTGTACATGTTGTATATAGAAATCGCGGAGATGACTTACATAGAGCGACAACACATGGTAATTAACACTTACCACGCGGCAGGCATCTGCAAACGATATTCCAAAATTTTACAAAATGTACACAAAATTTCAAAATAATTGAATTTCATAAACATATTTGGAATCACCATGAAAAATATATTAAATACATACACACATACATAGTATTGATTCATTAATCCTTGAGATAGACCTCGAAAATTGGGAAAGGTTTCTTGAAAAACATATTTTGGTTTCATAATGGTAAAAGCAAAAGACGCGTGAAAAGTGTCACCGTACCTTGGGAGCACCATTATTGTCCTGGACAGGGAAAAGCACATCCTCGTCAAATCCAATGTAGATTTCAATTGCCGTCACCCAGACGGCATCGTCGTTGGTTTTCAAACCACCAATCAAGAGGCCTGATATGATTTTGGTAGCTTTCAGATCAACTTGTATCCAGTGGTTAATATCTATCGAGACGCACCACACGTGACCAACTACGCTGAATCGTGCTTTTAATGGGGAACCTTCGCCGATTGAAGTTATATCAGCATCAAGAATTTTCCCATCTCGCATACCAAGTTCTGTATAGCATCCTGCGGAGACAAAAAATGGACAAGAGAGTAAATTGAACAGGTTGAAAAGGAGTAATCATTAAATTGCTGTGAAAAGATACATGTAGGCACCAATACAATACTTCACCGAGGGCTCTCCTGCAAAGAAATTCTTGTGAATATTATACGGTATATACCGTAGATATTCGATATATAGACATAAAAGTCAACAGAGCCCAGTGATTATGTGAGCGCCCTCTCTTGATAGTAATGTATACGTTTGTTGAACAAACACGAAATACGGAGATTTGCACCAGTTGTTGACATAATGATATAAATGGATCTCGCGATTGTCGTGTGAAAATGAGCTCAGTTGGTAGGGCACTGGATTTTAGAACATTCTCTCGTTATCATGAGTTCGATACTCAGTACAGTCATTTTTCTTCTCTGTCTGTTTCTCCCCTTTTTCTTCTTATTTTTCTCCCTGTGTCCCCAATTTCTCTATTTTGTTAAAACATTTTTGTTTTGTTATTTTGATTTATTTTGATTAGTCGGGGCCTTGGTTATTAGGCCTATTATTGTTTTATTATAAGTAGATAAGGAGCTACATTCATGTAATAGCAATACAATTATAGGAAACAGAGCATGGAATTTCAAAATTATTCGATACGAAATCGGATAAGATAATTGGACACTCCGGTACAATTGGATGTTCTCTTTGTCCTCCTCGTGACAGAAAACCCCAATATCACACCTTTGGGCAATCCCAATTCTTTGGGAGTGGTTCAACCCTGATGCCTTGGACATATAAGTCACATGACTCGCTTTTTGTGTGTGTAATCTATTCTATGTTATTGATTGAGATAATGTGATGTGAATACTGGCAATAGCGGCTATCCATGTGTCGGTCATATGTGCGGGAACTAAAGTCTGTTTTCAAAAAAGAACAATACCACAGATATCTAAATCTGTGAACAACACACATGATGACGGATACTCGTTTAAATAACCCGCCAAATGTATAGGTCATTTTTGAACAGTAACACTTGCATTGCAGGTCGTGCATTAAATTGATCTGAACAACGCATACTACAGAAACGAGAACCTTTTGTTACAGGCACGCATGAGTGAAGTGGGTTCTATTGATGTAATTTCTTCGACTGTACATTCGATCTAGGGATTTACATGTACAGTCAGTCGTTCTAACGCACACAAAAAGCGTTCACTGTGAAAGTAAATCATGCACGATTTCTTGCGGAAGACACACACTCCGGTGGGCTGTGCTGCGCTTAGTGCCTACTAATTAGTTTAGGAGCGGCTTTTTTCAAACCCTTCTCATTTTGTCATGGTCTAGTCTCATGGGCTTAAATAAGAACTGTGTTTTACCATGAAAACCCATGAACTCCGGATAATAAAAAGGATAAGGGATATAATAATACAGTTCTAATATAAAAACAGTATTTCCTTCCTTTCGACAAACCGGTACAATTACCACACATCATTCGTGTTTCATAGCAAATTTCTCCCAATGAAGAAATAACACATTTATTGGAATGTAAAATTGTCAAAGGTTACATGTAGGCCTATAAGGTTCCCGACATTAAAATGTGAAACATCTTGGAAATAATGTAGTAAGATACTCTGGAGGAAGACGATTACATTCATATGAAAATGTGTGGAGTAAAAATATACGCAATTTTCCAATACACAGACACTAAATCGCTTTCAAGTTGTAACAAAAGATGGTCAGCAGATTCGAACCGAGGCGGGGAGAATCCAATAGATTTATAGTCTAAAGCCTTAACCGCTCGGCCATGACTACTCATTGAAGCGACTATCGTTTCAATCAATAATGAACTAGTGGTGAACTATCGAGTTATTCGACCCAAAATGAGTCATTTGGGGGGAATTTGGATACGTATATTTTATTTAAAATGTACAACACACCCACACTGAAAGCTAATAATGTAAAGTAATTATTGTCTAAACCTGTCAGAACTGTTGGAACCTTTTACAATTAGGTCTAATAAATCAGACAACAACCCAATGTTGCAAAACCCGATAGTTGAATGATAACTATATTTGGGTATAAAACGCTGAGGATATCAGGAAAGTTGAAATAGCTCAGTTGGTAGAGATTAAGACTCGCAATCAGCAGGCCGTAGGTTCGAATCTTTGTGGCGGTTTATATTCCTTGTGTTTTATACGTATATCGGTCGGGTCAGGGACGAGCTCTGTTAGGGTTTAACGTAAATACAAATCTATTCCGTTATTTATTTAACGTTATTTATTTATTTTGTATTTACTTTCTTAATTGTTGTTGTTTATTTAATAATTTATCAATCAATTAATTATAAATAGCCCTAAATACACATTAATTACTTCATTTCTTCATTTATTATTTATTAGGTCACGTTCAAACATTATTCTCGCGCTACGACGTATTAATGCAAATATCGATTTGATTTGTTGGTGTTTTCCCTTGTTTTAGAAAAGGGGTTCGTTCATAGTTCATAATTAGAAAACTGTGGTAGGACTCAAACCCATGACCTTTGATTAAAAATACGAGGTACTCGTTTAAAACTATCCCAACTATGTACAGTTCAGTCATAGTACATGTTTTTTGAACAGTAACAAGTGTATTGAAGGTTGTGCATTAAAAATTGATATACAACGAATACTTGGAGAACGAGAGCCTTTGTGTTACGGGCACGCATGAGCAGATGAGTGAAGTGGATTCCATATCTATAGAACGCTTTGCTTGAACAACAGCGATAAGGCATAGTAATCAATGCAAATGAGGATTATGAGAATTATTCCGTTGTTAACATGGTGATGTGTGGTAGAGCATGACGTTGTATTCAGTGAGACTATTTTCATACTTGTGACTTGTACACCTATACTGTATACACCATGTACAACATGCCGCTACCAGAACCACGAATACATACCGCTTAAATGAAAAGTATTTGTTGAAACGTGTTCTAGATTTTCCCAGATGTCATTAAATCAGTGACTTTTAAATACGGTGACGGTATTTTGTTGTTGAATCTATGTGTGTGTCTCGGATTAAAATTGATCATAAGGAAGGAACATAGTGGAAAGAATGAAAGAAAACCTCAAAAAGAATACATCACCACCGTCCCCAAATCAAACAAAATACATCAAAAATTGAAAATTAAAACTATAACAAAACCCAACATACACAAACACCCCACCCCACAAAAAAACACGCACAAAAAGACAAAGGAAATGATCATAAAAGGACAAAACAAAGTACCGTATGATAAATCATGACGACAATGAGAAGACCAAAATGAATTTACTGGGAATCGAACTTACGATTCGGTGTTTTCTTGTATATATGTTTGATTCAAAGTCCAGTGCCTTACCAACTGAGCTGATTTCCACATGACAATTAGGAGTCCCATTTATATCATTATGTCAACAACTGGTGCAAATCTCCGTATTTCGTGTTTGTTCAACAAACGTATACATTACTATCAAGAGAGGGCGCTCACTACATAATCACTGGGCTCTGTTGACTTTTACGTCTATATATCGAATATCTACGGTATTATCGGTAGCCACCATCAATCAACGCGGATTTTCAAAGAAGAGTAGAGCCACGTCACCATTAATAATTAATCTTTATAATTATATTACGAAATATCTGAACAAACATGAATGTTTTTTTGTTTTGAGAATTGTATAAGAATAAAATCAGTACCTTTTTCATCACAGCCCAGTGGTTCAAATTTCAAACAACCTAGGTAGTATAAAGCCGCGTTTTGATAGCCATCAAGTGGTCTGATGCGGAAATAACGCGCGACAAGACGTGGTGAAAACTGAATAGTACTTGGCGTATTGATATTGATATCCGAGATTCCAGTTTGAAATATCTGCAAAGAACAATAAAAAAACAATTTCAGAGCCGTTATTTCAGCGTTGCAGGGTGTTGACGTTCCCACAATTGGGTAATTTCGTATATGTAAAGCTGTTGACCACCCCGCCATGTTTAGATTTACCCCACCTCGAACCCATATTTTCGAAAAGAGTTACCCCTAATATCTGAGAAAAAATATGTTTGCACATCATGATCATCGAATGATCTATTAGGGTTTGACAGTGCCATGCACACCCGTATACATTTCACGACACGTTAGATTCGGTAGAAAATGACACTTTAGCTATATTGGTTCAAGCTGAAGTACCATACTTGTGGTACAAATGAAATATTGACGTAAGCCGTAACGTCAGGACTGATAGGGGTTTCATAATGGTAAAACCAGAAGCCGCGTGAAAACGGTTCGTACCTTGGGAGCACCATTATTGTCCTGGACAGGGAAAAGTACACCCTCGTCAAATCCAATGTAGATTTCAATTTCCGTCACCCAGACGGCATTGTCGCTGGTTTTCAAACCACCAATCAAGAGGCCTGATATGAATTTAGTAGCTTTCAGATCAACTTGTATCCAGTGGCTTATATCTATCGAGACGCACCATACGTGACCAACTACGCTGAATCGTGCTTTAAGTGGGGAACCTTCGCCGATTGAAGTTATATCAGCATCAAGAATTGTCCCATCTCGCATACCAAGTTCTGTATAACATCCTGCGGAGACAAAAAATTGACGACAGAGTCAATTGAACAGCTTCAAAAGCAGAAATCATTAAATTGCTGCGAAAAGATAGGCACCAATACATTATATTTCTCCGGGGGGCCCTCGTGCAAAATCCTTGTGAATATATATTTTCGGTAGCCACCATCAATCAACGCGGATTCTCAAAGAAGAGTAGAGTAACATCACCATCAATAAGGATTTTACTCGGCGAATCTTACCCTTTCACCGGGATATATCCTACACTTGAAGATATTGTAAATTTCAGTTAGAAAAAAAAAGATGTACGATTGAATACCAGAATTATTGTTATTATCTTACTGCAAGGAATTCTATTTCATGTTATATTTACCATAAAAAAACAAAAGTATTTGAATTGTTTAAAAATACACCCTTGGTTTTATGAACCTTGAACTCTGTAACATACGACGTCCGCATGCCGTATGGGGTTTGGGATAACACGACATATCTATCCTCCAAATATGAATGAAAAGCATTCTTTGATCCGTGTTTACATTTAAAACAGATGCCACTCCAAAATCAAAGAAGAAGACAAACACCAAAAAGGATGATGACACCAGGAGGCGTAATTTTGTTGTCCTGGCTGATGTCAAAGGCGTTCGGAACGTTTACGTAGCCAGAACAATGAAATCCTACAGATTTGGGCACAAATGCGCATGCTCGGTCAGTGGGTCGGTTGAATATTCATAGAAAGCTAAATACTCGTGGCATTCCACGAGTAGCCGCTCACCTTTTGGACGTATTATTTTCCCAGTCCCTCTTTTTGGTCCGCCATTTTTAAAGGTGGCGGCCATATAGAGGGACGCGGAGACCCAGCCTAGTAAGGGGATAGAAGGGAAACTCGCGTGTAAAATCAAGTACGCAGTTGATCCACCGGGTATTTTCGGTGACGACATTGACATTTTAATTCAGATTCAGGTTTTGTCAGTAGCGTAGCCAGACGGGGCAAGGGGAAGAGTGCCCCCCCCCCCCCTGAAAAAAAAATGACCGGGAAATCGGGAAGGCAGCGGAAAATCGGGAAGGCAAAGGAAGGGAAAGAAAGGGAGAAGGGGAAGGAAACGGACAGAAAGGAGAAAGGAAGACAGGCAAATTAGTTGGAAATTGCAGTTTTCCACGCCGGTATGGGGACACAACGCTTCTAACACCCCCGCTTGTCATTTGCTTACTCGACGGCAAAGCAAAAAGTATTTTAAATCGGTATTAGTCTTTAAAATGTATGAGATCTCATTACGAAAATATGAACATATATTATGTTGTTATTGTGGAGAAATAATTAAAATAATATTAAAACATTACACATTGTTACTACGAAATGACAAGATTTGTCCAACTCTACTACTACTATGCAGAAGGGACCAAAGGGACCACCAAGTTCAACCAGCCTTACATAGCCAAAGGCATGTATTTTTGCATTTCTACTTATAAGTTATATTACAGTTTATAGTGTAGGCATTACTCCCTTGAGATTAGAATACAATTTTGGGATTAAAGTGATTCAACCAGTCACTGATTCAACCTAATTGCAAATTGGGAGAACTTAAGACAAGGGATAATTATTCATGTTTAGGCCTATATTGTTTATTGTAATATTATAACCAGACCCGTAACTAGGGGGGCCCCTAGTTTGAAAAAAATCCTTTTTTTGTTGTACCAATGTACCTTTTTTGGTACCCATGTACCTTTTTTTTGGTACTAATGTACCTTTTGTTGGTCTATGTACCTTTTTTTGGCACCAATGTACCTTTTTTGTTTGTAAAAACGCCCCCCCCCACCCACCCCAATTTTCCCGAAAACGCCCCATTTTCCATTTTGTAAAGCGTTTTTTCGGGCCGTTTTGGACTAAAACATGTCATACCCCCCCTCCCGCTCTCAAAATTGTCTGAGATGACTCAAAAAAATGGGGGGGGGGGGGGGCAACCTTTTACGATTTTGTGGGTACCAATGTACCTTTTCCAGAAAATACGCCCGCCCCCCCTAAAATAATCCTGCTTATGGGCCTGATTATAACTTAGAATAGATAATATTATAATGTTAAGATAGTAAACCCCAACTTCATTTTGTTCCATAATAACCCTCACAAGATATATGGGGATCAGGGGCGGACTGGGACCTGAAAGCGGCCGTGGCAAAATTATTAATGCGGCCCTTTTTGACCATGTCAGACAGAAGTATGTCGTCCCGGTAGTAAATTTTCGTAAAAGGTTGCCCCAATTTTTTTCCAGTCAGTCACCTCGTGAATTTCACGTAAGTGGGGGGGGGGGGGGGGGGGGGGGGGGGGGGGGGGGGGGGGGGGGTCACAAAATTTCGAACAGTTACAAATTTTCGCACGGTCACAAAATTTCGCACAGTCACAAATTTTCGCACAGTCATAAATTTTCACACGGCCACAAAATTTGAGTAACCGGCCCTGAGAGGCCCAAAACCAAGCGGCCCATGTGGCGATCGCCACAACGCCACAGTGGCCAGTCCGCCCCTGATGGGGATAGGCCTATATCACTTATTCACCTGGTGTTTCAGTATTAATAATAATAGTGGTAGTCAACCAAATTCGGGGTGTTAGTGACAGGTATAATTCAGGATCTACGGGCCAATAACTTGTTGAAGTTCATTGACGTTAATATACTGTATTCAGTCGAACTTCACAGAAAGAAAAAAGTGAGTCATCATCGTAAAATGAGTCACTACATGGACAAAATGACTCTTTTGAGCCATAGTGTGTCACTACATGGACAAAATGACTCATTTTTCGATGATGACTCACTTTTTTTCTTTCTGTGTTGGTTTAGTAGTCAGTCCTACAACCACCTGTGTGAGATACGAGATATTTGGAAACTGTATAGTAATGGAAATGTTCTAACTCAAGTTATAGTGATCAATGATCATCGTGGCTATAAAGTAGCAGTAAATGGGAGATTAATGTTTTATATTAATTATAGAGGTGATTGTCTGTTAAGTTGTCCATGAAGTTTATTTACAGATTAGATTAAATTAGTAAAACAAGTTAATGTTATCAGCACTTTTACATTAAATTTCAGCTTATTTCATGTAAATATTAATGTTCGTCAATTCAATATTATTCAATATAATGTTAGATATTCAGTTATTTCCAAGCAAACTGTAATTCAGATCATATAATTTAATCAACCCAGACTTTTGTTTATTTGATATTCATAACCTGAAAACATTCTTAATTGTTGACCAAAAAGTGATTGATTTTTTACCACAACAATTATGTTGGTTCAATTTCGTCATTTTTTACTATAAACTAATTTTTTTAAATAATATATATTACATATGATTTAATTGTTTTTGTTGAAATACATCATACACCGTCTAAATCTTTAATTTCCTTTGTCCTCTGTTATATTCATTCTCCGACGTTGACCAATTTTTTTTTAAATATCTTGTTTTTATTATTGTGGAACTTTTGTCACGCAGCTTCAGAGCGTACTGTAACGCCTGAGCATTCTCTGCCCTCACCTGTTTCCAACCGCTTGTCTATCCTGATTGTTACCTTTATATATTTATACATTTCCGGTATACACCACCAATGCACTATGGGATAGCACGTCCGGTAAAAGTTTATCACAGCAATAGTTCCTTTTTGCGGTACAAATTGCGAGATTTTGATAGACTTTTTCAATTCTTTTGATTACATTTGGGTATTATACATTTTTATGAGTGTGCAGAGTAAAAATCTCCAAATGAATCACACTAGTTTGAACATTTTAAAGTTTTAAACGACCGAAATCGGCGTAAGGTCCGTCCTGAGTTATGAGGCGTAAATAAATGGCCGAAATCGCTACATCAAATTCATCGCAAAATATTGAAAAATCTAGTCTGACATCAAGGGTATGCTTTTGATATGTTTTGCGGACAACCCTTGGGAATAATCTCTGTAAATGTCATGTAAGTACGTATAGAATAACTCAAGTTAGAGCCGATTGTATGACCCCTAGGCCCTACTTTGCACGTAGCGTCTATGGGGAGCGTCATGGTGGTGTATAAAAGGCTTCTGCCTAAATTTGACCAATCAGGTGCTTTTTGTGAGTTTTCAAGCATGCGTGCGCAGCTTGATCGAAGTGCGCCCACGTATATCGAACTTGGGCCAGGATCCATTATGTCTGACTTATAGCACGAGGCAGCGTAGCTGCCGAGAGCTATAAGGAATTAATAGCACTCATCGACAGTGCTAGTATTAGTGATGATTTATGTGGCAGAACTCTGCTGTTCAAACCCTTGCACAGTAGGACACTGATAGAACATAGAAGTTTTGATTCAAGCAACACTGATCAAGATAAACAATCATCTACTAAACACACACACACCAAGTTGGGATATGATTAATCAGGCTATTTACGATGTCAAATTTACAGCACTCTGAAGCTGTACGATAAGTGAAATTTTGTACTGGCTGTGTATGTGCTATTAAAACGGGTTATTGCAATTTCTCTTCCTCGATGAAGCTTGCAACACTTCTACAAATCTATAATATAATACCAGTACGCTTCGATGACTTACCGCCCACATCTTATAGCGGGCACGTCCACGCTTCCCTTTGTTATAATCTGGATATATACGGGCACATTGGGTATCTGGGGTATAGACAAATTGTGTAGGGTGTCTGGAGTAACTGCAACATTTTTTTCTCCAGAAAAATGGAGTATTGAATTAGGTTCAAGAGTCAAAAGAAGCACAAAACTAAGATTTCTGTGAATAAAGTATATTTCACATAAAAACATAATTCAGGGATCTACAATTTTGAATTCATGTCTAATCCTAATCTTATGCTCATTTTGCTACAAGCAATGCTAGATAGCAGGAATCTAATTTACCCGCTAGTAGTAAAATATTACACGTACATTAGGTCAAGCCAAAATATTCGAGATTTTAAAAAAATATAAAGGTATTTGAACGCGCTGATGTGACCAGGTGGATTTATAATTCTAGTCAGTTTTAACTGAACCTTGAAGGTTCAAAGATGTTATGAAATTGCTATGTACGTACCGCTTATTGTTATTAAAAACACCTTGGTAGCTGTATTTCCAGAAGGATCGGCAGACGAATAAGTAACTGTTGTAACCCCAAGTGGGAATGCTGACCCGGAAAGGTGACTCGATGTTAACGTTTGATATCCAGAATTGTCGGTTGCATATGGCTCGCTCCAGATCACAACTGCAGATAGCAACCCACTGTCAGTGTTCTGTGTAACACCCGCTGGCATATCAAAGATAACTGGCTTCTCAAAATCTGAAAAAATTACCAAGACATTTTAATATTTATTCAATTTTCGTATATCCGCCACTGAATAAATATATTTTTTCCTTTTCCCTTTCCTTCCCTTTTATCTTCCTCTTCTCCCTCTCTTTTCCTTTCCTTTCCCTTTTCCTTCTCTCTTTCCCCCCTCTCTTTCCCTTTCCTTCCCCTTTTCCTTTCCCCTTTTCTCTTCCTCTCTTCCCTATCTTCTTCCCTTCTCTTCGATTTATTTTTAGCCCGGTAGTTTGAGCTGGCCTTCCTGGTCAAAGCCGTCCTGACCCCCGGGAGATACGCTACTGTATCTTATCCATAATTAATTAGTTGTTACAAATATATAGTTGACACAGTTTTGATTGTCGTCTACAAGGACTGAAATTATTTACTGGCGTGGAATCTAAAACAGAGATCCAAGGTCATAAGAAACGGTCACATTTATTTGATACACTCTGTATAGTAAAATCGTGACCTATATTAACCCTAACTCCCCGGGCGTGTTTTTGTGAATTAAACTAGCAGGGGAGAAAAACGTGTCAAATTTAAGGGGAAAATCAGTCTCCGCACGCGCCGCGGATCGAACCCGGGCCGCGTGCGTGCAAGTCTGGTGCTCTACTGAGCTTAGGTTCAAAAATCTAAGTTTTATTAACAAGGAGCGTGGCACGAGATTGATGGGGCCGCCACGCGGTAGTACTATATTGTAGCACTGTCGTGTTTTGTAGTGTCCAGGAAGGTTAGGGTTTTAAAGGCAACGCTGACTTACCGCAAGCAATTTTTCTATCAAGCATTTTATCCAGTATCTCTGGAGTCCAATTCCACCTGTAGGTCAAAGGTACTGGATCATCGGTAAACCAGAAATCTTCAGTAAAGTCAACTATGAGGGGGCAATCAATGTTTCTAGTATGTTTGCGTAACATTACTCCTTGGCATTCACAACGTTTCAAAGAAGGAATAGAATAACGCAAAGCATCTTGTGAGTCGTATCGTTGGATAAGCATGCACACTAAAGAGTCCACTTTCCGAGTGAAGCACCCTGCATTGAAAAGAGTTATCAAAATTTAACTGTTAGTAGGTATCTAGAGTGGCAAAATGGAACAGAAAAGTACAGAAAATATAGTTTCGAGATTATATTTTTTTCTTCTTCTGTAATTACATTTACTTTTCGAACACTTATCAAAGCGGTAGGCGTCTGCAGACGACCTTCCAAAAATGTCACAAAATGTTTAAAAATGTCAACATTATTGGATTGTATTACAATATTGTTAGAATCACCATGATAAAGACATTGCAATATATTCTGAAAAATGTGGCTAACTACGTTGAGAAAAATTATAAAACTATGTGCAATAGCAGGATCTAAGCTTATAATATTGTAAGTGTTTAGGTTTATTTACCTGCAAGTAAAAGCCAAACGCAGATCGTTGTTACAGCCTTCATGGTGTAGCGATATAAGTGTCAATATATATTTCAAGAATAGTACACGTAGAGTTTTGTCAACTCGGCTGACTCAGTAACTGCAGGACAATGGCTCGTGTCTTTAGAATAATATTGATGATAATGACGGCGTCGCCTCATTTACGTTTTATTTCTAATGTATACGCACCCAATAAAATATTGTTTTTTGGGTCCTTATATTTTCTGTCTAGATAGCTCACAATGGCTTTTTGGTTGGCGGGGCAACCGCCAACCTTATAGCATCAGATTGCATATTCTTGGACATTTAGGTCTTTCTACATATACATGGAGGCTGCCATTTTGTTTTTAGTATATGGAAAATTGTCTAAATTATTTTGCAGTCTTTGTAAATTGCATGTACCTATGCAGTTTATTTTAACAGTCCTGCAGTCTGTGATGGAGTCAAAGCTATATTTGTTTAGCCTTGATGATTTTAATCAGAGAGATGTTATTAGACTCCCAACAGAGAGACATAATAGCTTATCTTGTTTGACTAAAGTGAAATCTCCCAACTGTCCAGATGTTATACACATTACAATTGTGGTCTCAGATACTACTGAAAAGCTCAGAGTGTCAATTGTGTCATAAAACATGGTCAAGGTTTGCATGAAATATCTATGTGTATGAAAAATTTCGCGACTGGCTAGGATTAGTGAAATTGTCATGCTCACAAGCTTTTAGTATTCTTATTAGACATTATTAGAAAGGTGTACATTTGTAAACATTTCATGATGACAAATGTGGGTTCTTCTGCATCACGAACATTAAATGCCGCGAAAAAATAGTGCTTGCTTTAGAATAAACCACAGATAGTCAAAACCAGGGATAGATTTCTGTCGGTAAAGCTTGAAGCTATCCTTGTTTCGCAACAAGGTCACCCCTTGCTCAGCATGTGGTGCTGATTGAGTTATTACTGCCACAAGCATGTTTAGCAACATATCTTTACTGTAAGGATTCCCACCCCAACACTATGATTAAAGATCATCGATTGTTATTTGCATTTAAAATAGCCTGATATTACACCTACTTTTCTCAGTTCTAAAAGGATCACATCTTGGGGGAAAGGCTAAGAACGCCAGGATTGACATTACTTTTTAAATAAGCTTCTTACAAAAAAAAGGTGAAGATTTGCCATTTAGCAAATAATTAATTTTTGTTATTGTTCATATAAATCAACAAAGCAGATACATTACTGGACCCATTTATTTATAAAATAATAACAGTTGTTTTGTTTGCTGAGTGTTTATCACTAAACTATGGCTGTAATTTATATTGCTTTCAAGTAATGCCATGCAAGAATCTTGCACAATTATCATCTATGCGCTTGCTTCTTCTGCCACATAATTTTAGCAACAAAAAGCCGTTTTTACAAATGTTGCTATTTTTGCTCTTTCTATTTGCCTTTTATTGCAATTTCCTTTTGACCGCCAACTTTCCATTTTAATGGAATTTTTATTTCTTCTTTCTTTCACCCTCATGGAAGAGTGCATTCACTTCTAGGATAATTTCAGGCGTCAAACACCTGTTCAAGGTCATCATATAAAATTAATGACCTGTTGTCTGTTTCCATTTTTTAATCGTTCTTTCGCCCTCGTGGATGAGTGCATTATAACTTTTCGGAGAATTTCAGACGTCAAACACCTGTTCAAGGTCATCATATAATATTTTTAAATTTATTTTATTTATTCAACTGGCTATCAACATCAAAATATAAACAACACAATAAAGGAGGTCTGCTGAGCAGCCAGGGAGCACTGAAAGCGCAAGTACTATCACCGCAAAGTGTCTGTTGTCCGTTATTAAAAATTCAGAATATGATTCATTAGTATATTAAATTGATATTTAATAGCTCCATATTCATGGTCTAGTGCTTCCGGCATGGTTAATCAATGTCTGTATATTTCTCGAAGACTATGGAAGGTGTAGCGCCTCATTGGTTCTTCAATAGCTGCGTTCTGACGGGCATCGCTAACTTAAAGGGGCATTGAGAGATACGTATGGGAGTGCGCCCTCAATTATCCTGGAAATCAGTTTTTTTTTGCATCAAAGTAATACTTAGGCATATACTAACTGCTATCTGAAACAGTTTACCAACATTCGCTGTTTATCATATTAAATTTCATGATTTTATTAGTTTCGATATGATCATATCGAAACTCAGGTGCTGAATTTGGAAGTTATGCATCATTTTACTCACGGACTTTCGCGGCAAATCTCAACCCGGAAGTGCCGTTATTTGCTTATTTTGGCATGAAGGCGATGTCGGAATTGTATATATGACATTTTGGATTTGAGCTATGTTGATAATTATCTTTACGTTATTTGTTCATTTAGTATATCGATACACTCTCAATACCCCTTTAAAATGAACGTCGTAGTTTTAATTTTCGAGAATTAACTCGTAGTTATCGCCCGAAATTAACTGTACTTGAAGTTAACTTACAAGTTAAGAACTCTTGTGAATAGTGCGTTAACTTCCCCCCTTGAAAAAAAATTGACCGAGAAAATCGGAAAGGCAGCGGAAAATCGGGAAGGCAAAGGAAGGAAAAGAAAGGGAGACGAGGAAACAAGAAGGGAATGAAAGGGAAAAGGGAAAGGAAAGGGACAGAAAGGAGAAAGAAAGACAGGCAAATTAGTTGGAAAATTGCAGTTTTTCACGCCGGTATGGGAACGCAACGCCTAAACAACCTTCGCAATTCTTTGTCAACAGATTCACTGTAGTGAAACTAATCCCAACATTATTCCTAGTCTTTAAATGTCACATGCCACAGCTGTGGTCACAGGCCATGTGTTTTGAACTCATCGCCCAAAAAGGGTGGTGGCGTTGCATATTTGGTGACGAATCATCCATCTCTCTCTAATAACTCAACAACTAAATGTGGTAGAGCTATGGTTTAGGTGTCATTTGAAAGCCTATTTATCTAGCTACCTTGTGTGAATAAATCACGGTGGCGGTGGCGCTGTGTACAATCTCTATGGGGAATATAGAAAACGTTTCCAATTCTACGTTCAATTTACAATAACTCCTTATCCCTGTATGGTACAAACTTGATTTTGATTTCATTTTATAGATTATTTTATATTCTATAAATTTCTGTTTCAACAATCGTGTCAACTATTACATAGCAATTGTAATCATGAATCGATTGCATTGTCCTTGGCTCTCTCCCTATTCGCTAAACAGTGAACTTGCCCTATAGTTCATCGGTTTTACATACATGAATTGACTATAACAAACAAAATATTCAACCGATGATAGCAAGATTATACATGTTTGGAAAGCTCTCAAATAGGGGAATTCAAAAATTCCGTTTAGATCAGGATAGGGTGCATACCCCAAAAATATATTTGTAAACGCTAATAAATATGAAATTAAAACGTTTGTGCTCATTCACTTCCTGATATAGTCAACAGGTTACTCTTGACAACCATTATATTCTGATAGGTAATTGCATGAGGAACTAATGCACAGTCAAATTTTGATTGGGATAGGTATAAAAATATTATTGAGCTTTAATCAAAATATGAAGAAGAAAAGAAGAAGAAAAAAAAAAAAACCCGATATTTTTTTGAACATTATTAATCACAACATGTTACCAATTAGGTCCTATCTAAATTCTAATAGCATATTTGGATTCCTTGTGAGATTACCGTTCAGAAAATATATACTTTTTATGGGGTATAACAAGTAGTTTGCGATATGCTAATTCGAATCTCAGATGTTGTAAAATGTAAAAATCTGGACATACAACGGGAAGGGTGGCGAGTTCAAAACACTTGGCCCTCTCAGATATTGAGAATTGATCTCTGTATTCATTTAAAAAAAAGATCTATTTTGGATGGAATTTTAAAAGTTTTATCTCGTCTATGGATTCAGGATGGGGTAACATGTCAGGAGGAATAATGAGCTAAACAGGTCAAAAGAAATAAGTCCCCCCTGGGAAATGTGAATTTTTCTGGAAAACGGTTAGGCTCCTTAACCTGTTACAAAATGTAAAATGTAGACTGAAATGTTACACCTTTAATGTGCAAAAAAGTTTCGCCCAACAGTTAACCTTCACTTGAAGTGATGCCATTTATTAAATTTGATGACCAATAAAAAATGACACTTTCTTGCATAGGGATTGGACACATTGATGAAATTTTAAACCCATGAACAATTGAAACACATGGTTGTCGCCTGTTTGGATAAAAATGTGAAGGAACTGTTCATGGTTGAATAAATAACATCAATTGAAGGTGTATATAATCCCTTGGAGTACACTTCAGGTCCATAAATTTCATAAATTTGTCCAATCCCTATGCAAGAAAGTGTCATTTTTAATTGTTCATCAAATTTAATAAATGGCAGCATTTTAAGGTGAAGGTTAACTGTTGGGTGAAACTTATTTACACATTAAATGTGTAACATTTCAGTCTACATTTTACATGTTGTAATAAGTTAAGGTGCCTAACTGTTTTCCAGAAAAATTCACATTTCCCAGGGGGGGGGGGGGGGGGGGGGGGAGACTTATTTCTTTTGACCTGTTTATATATTTCATTTATGGACTCAAAGAAATTGATCGCGATATTATTTATATATAAATTAAATGTCATGAATTTATTTATTGAAATTAAATAAAACTATTTGAAAAATAATTATGTAGTTCTCTTATATGATCCTTGCATGATACCCTAACCATCCAACAAACAAGATTGTAGTCTATGCTGAGCTGAAAGTAGCCCAACCCGATTTCTAAACGACTTAGTTGATTGGTCATAATTTTTACTACACTTATCACAAAGTGTACACGATTTTGACATTGCATTATTTAAATATTGGGTCAAAAATAAAACTGCAACTGAATATTTCTGTTGTTACGATTTGTATGCTCAAATCCAAATTCTTTTACTCCTTACCAGTGATGACGAAAGCAACAATATTTAGGCTGAGTCTAGTCGAGACCCATGATAATGTTGAAACCTGTAAAATTTGAACAATGAATCATTGAAGCTAATTCGCAAACATTGGTATTTTTAACACTAAAAAGGTCCAGTTGGGGAGGGTGGGTGTGGGGGGGGGGGGGGGGGGGGCTGCTGGCCCCAGGAAACGCCATATGCTATTGTTATGTTTATAAATACAAACATATTGTATGGTTCACAGATTAATACAGTCATGTATTATATAAATCAAGTCATATTATTTCATGTACATGTAATTACCAAATTAAATTGATCAGTTACAATTGATAAATTTGAGGTGATTCCCTCTTTTGGTGGCTCGCCGCCCTATGGTCACGTAAGTTTGCGATCCCCATACGAATCACGAAATTGTTAAGTATGGTAACATCTGATATGCGATATATTTGGAGGTAATTCCCTCTTGTGAGGATCTATCAAATCCGCGGTCCCGATTAAATCGCCAAATCATTCTTTATATATGTATTTAAAATTTGACAAATTTGTTTATGCTGTAATCAGCTTGACTATGACTACTGTTTGCACTCATACTTAATATACTACATGTATACGGTATGATAAATTCATTGCGAATCGTGATTTCACTTTTGGTGAATACATTATAATTTACCTCTAGTTTACTCGGAGGCATTATGTACACACTTTCTTAGCCCTGCGTTTTCCGTGGGCAATGTCGTGTTGTTTGATTTGGCTGGGATAAATAAATGTTCAACAATCACCGTCGTCGTCTGCATCGAGCAACCCTAAAGCAACCGTATAATTTGTTTGTCGCCGCCAACATGCCCAGGCAATCGGGAACAGTTATGATTTTATGGCGGCGTTATCGCGTAGAACCGTAAAATCATGCGTAAACCCGAGTCACCCTTTTCTCTCAATCTAGATTCGAAAATCCGAACATCCGAACAAACTCTATAGATTCCACACCACTAAATGATTGTAGTCCATGCCGACGACACTAAGCATTTCTCTCTATTCTAGAATCATGGGGCCCGATCATAATCATAAGTCAGGAAAGGTACTTATTGCCCTCAAATGATTAAAGTTGGAATACATCCTGATATTAGGACTAATATCTAGTACCACAGTGCAAAAAGAGAACTTTTCAGTCCATTTTGCCCGGCCATTTTGTAGATTCTTGGGTGGTTTTGATTGTACATGTTCTGTCAACGCTGCTCAATTTGTCGATGGTAAATGAGAGCGATACGCCAGCTGTCCAAATTATTACACCAGCTGTCCAGCTTATTTTTCTCAGAACTTTCAGTGTTACCCTAAATGTTGAACTTTATTCAATGATCACAAATATCATGAACTTGAAGAAAAATGTTAAAAAAACCAGTCGCTTTATATAAAGCGAGAAAATTGACGTTTTGCAACACCCCTAAACATGTAAAGGTATATAGGGGGCCTATTTAGTGGTATGGGATCTAATGTGATTTACTTACCGTGGTTTCAAGGGCCGGATACTAATTGCATTGCATGTATGTATATTCATGGCAAAGACGGTAACATACGTGAACGGTAACATACATGAAGATAGGATTTTGTAGATGAAAACAAGCAACCGCTACATTCTTTTGCCCTTTACGCCAAATAAGCAATCTTCAAAGTGCTTTTATAAGCACGCTTTCATTTGTAAAATTCTTATAATTACCTCGTATAAATTCATTTGACATTTATCCTGATAATATTAACCCATCCTATTCCAAGACCCCTGAATAAATTCGATATTATACCTAAGACAGAAGGATATACTCTTGAAAGAGAATAATCATTTTAATCGCTTCAAAAGTTTTGTGTTCTAGTAAACAAATGATGTGAATAGCCATGTTTCTTCTGAGGTATAGGAAATGAGTATGCTTTGGTATTATTTTGGTAATCCCTCTTAAAGGTTCTTTACTCCGAAAAAAGAGTTCCCTATACGAAGGTTCTCTATTTAAAAAAGGTTCTAAAGTGCGATTGTTCTATAGTCCGAAAATGAAATGGGTTCTGTAATCCGATTTTTTAAAAATGGTAACAAAGGTTCTCTAGTCCGAAAATAGACAAAGCAGGGCTGTCAACTTTTGGGATTTGCTGGGAGGGAGAGATACAGACTATGCGGGAGTGTTGACAGCCCTGAGAAAAGTTTCTTAAGTACGAATATTAAGAAGGTTCTTTCATCCGAATATTCTGAAAGGTTCTATAGTCCGAATATTCTGAAAGGTTCTATAGTCCGAAAACTGGTAAATGGTTCTTTAATTCAAAAGTTAAAAAAGTTTCTCTATTCCGAATTTAAAAAAGGTTCTATAATTCGAATTTTCAAAAGGGTTCTCTAGTTCCAAAGGTTTTACTGTTCTAATCTGAATCTGTTTTTTCTTCTTCTATAATCCAAAATTTGAAATATTTGCAGTGCGCCCTCTAGAGATACATAAATAATTATAATTCCAAAGCTTTCTTCATTTCGAGATAAAGAGGGTGCAATCTACTATAGGGGCAGGTGGTGTGAGGGACACAATTGGTCAAAAATATTGTGCCAATAACTGAAAAACGAAGAATAAGCACCATGGGCGAGGAACGAAGTAGCATTACTACTAAGTATGCTAATCTGTTTACGAGGGGCATTTAGTAAGTTCTACCTCGTACCTGATAACTTATATACTTATGTCATCAATTTTGGTGACATATCGATAGTCCGACGGGTTCCTTAGTCCGAAGGTTCAATAGTCCGAAAATAATAAAGGTTCTATAGTACGAAGGTTCTACAGTCCGAAAATGAAAAAGGTTCTATAATCCGAACATGTAAAACGGGTCTTAAGTCCGAATACTAAGATCATGCGCTATAAACCGATTATTGAAAAGGTACGGTAATCCGAATACTTAAAATGGTTCTTTAGTCCGAATATTGAATAAGCTTCTTTAATCCGAATTAAAAAAAAGGGTTTTTAGTCCGAATCTTTAAACGGGTTCGACAGTCCGAGTCTTATAGTCTATTCTTTAGTCCGAATGGGTAAAAAGGTCCTCGAATCCCAACAATTATTTTGAATTTTAATTCAATTAATACTTACACTTTCCGATTCGATTCTTTTTTTATAAGAGCTTCTTTATAAAAGAGGCATTGTTTCCAAAAGGAGCTTTTCCGTCAATACGCAGCTTACGCTAGCAAAGTGACCAAAGTAGATTTCATGTTTCACGTAAATGTCGTTAATCATGAACAATGGTGAACCATGTGTTCGCCGTCGTCTGAAAATAAAATAATTGTCATAGCGCCCGCCATATGTTATTCTTGCATAACTTGCGCCCTCAATTCTACATGTTGATGAAGCTGCAATTTTAAAGGAACTTGAACCACACAGATGTGACGGTAGGGGTACCGCCGAGTCAGAAACTTCAGCGGGGATAGGGTAAACACCGAGGTAAGTATACTGTTTGCACATGTTGACCAATTGCGTCCCTAACACCATCTGCCCCAAAGGTTGATTGCACCCACTTTAGCTTGAAATGAAGAAGGCTTTAAAAATTGGAGTATGATTCTTTACGTTATTTCTAGAGGGCGCACTGCAAAATACGCTATTTAAAATTTCAGATTATAGACTATTTTTTATGATTCGGATTAAAGAACAGTGAACAGTATATACTGCAATTTTACTGGTTAACACGTATGAAATCTGATCAAACCACACGATATATTTCATATAGTCGATTAAACAGCGTTACCAGCATTTGTGCGGTATGATCGGTAGATATAACGTGTAAAGCGATTGATTTGCGTCTGTGTAAGAGTTGCTTAAAATTTGACACGTAAATAATTAACAAATAAAATGGCGGATGATTCGAACAGGATATCAAAACATTACTTTGGTTTACTTCGTACAAATCTTTCTGCAAAATCGCGACACCATGAATCCAAGAAAAGCGCCCTCTGTAAAGTTGAGCAATATCGTCTGCGAAATCTAGTCCGTGAAGTCGAACTCGTTTCTGCATCTGGGTTTGAGAGTAAAATGTTTGATGTATGATATCCAAACTCTTTTTTAGTTTAATGATTATTTATTAAGTAAAGAAAGCATAAATCGTTCAAAAACGATTTGATGCTTTCTTTACTGAATATGTACCACCAAATCGCTTATCCTATTTTAAATACAGATACCCTGGCCAGGGCCCTGTAATGTAATTGTATGATGTATGCAAGTTGCTATTGTGAACCACACTTCAATTCGAAAACTATCATTATTCCCGAATGATGTCATGAACAATAGTCGGGGATAAAGTATTCAAGCCATTTTGTTAGAAATTCCAAAACCACTCCCGGTGAAAAGATTCATCAGGTTTGTTGAAATATGTGACCCAACATGAGCATGATGAGTAAATGAGGCACAATAGTAGCTTATTTTATTCAACGGCACAAATGTTGGACAAGGTTAAATTCATACAAGTCTTATTTCTGATCTTTGATACATCTTGTATCCAACCAAAGATTCAAATTCATGAAAAGAAAGAGTTAAACTACATTTTGAGGTACGGTATTTCATTTTCATTTACTTCATTGATTTACTAAAACTTTAAATGTCCATAACTTGACAATTCTTATTAGATGTTTTGAGGCAAAGTTATTTTCAATGATTTATAACTTTGGTTAGGAATGTGATATAACATTGACTTTGGTACCGTAGAATGGGGATACTTTGACCCTTGATGGGTAACTTTGGCCCACCAAAAAAGAGAGAGAGTTTATTAGTCAAACTTTGAGAAATCTTTTATAGTGACATTTTTTAATTTGATGTAATTACAACAACATACTACCCTGCTACATGATGATATGTGAATATGGAACTTGACCTAAATCCGCCTAAGCTGCAGGTTTTTTCTTCTTTATTTGTAGGTAAGGTATTTTTGGCGAAAAAATGGAACCAGGCTATACTTGGCCAAGTATATACTGAGCCAAGTAGCCATGACACCCGTGGAGTAGTGGAGAGCGGGTCGGCCCGGTAACTGGAGGTCCGTGGTTCAAATCCGGGGGGGGGGGGGGGGGGAGTGACTTTCGGGGTGACTTTTCTCCGCGGAAAAAAAAAATCTGAAAAAAGTGGCTACCTCGAGGGTTATCCTATACATATTATCATGATATCAATAACTCAATATTCATATTTTCCCTCATTGTGTCCTATTTACTCATGTTGGGTCACATATGCTTGTCGAAACCATTACATGAATACTCACATATTAATATTTCATCCTTATATATCGGAGGCCACTATATCAGGTCGAGAACACAGCAGGAAATCCAGAGAGATACGCGAGGCGATGGAAATGAGAAAGAGAGGGGACCAGACGGTCAACCGAGAGGAGGGGCCAGGGACTTTTTTGCTCTGTCACGTCTATGATCCACTACTAAATCCAAGTGGCAACTCTGAAGATGACGTTTTTCCCCGCCAAAATGGATCATTGCCATTCTGATGAAATCCTCTGATGTATGAGGATGAAATATTAATATGGGAGTATTCATTTATTGGTTTCGACAAGCATATTGTTTACTTTACTTCTAAACCACTCCCACTGCATAATAATGAAATCTAAACAAAAGTGGAATTGGAGATTGAGAGAAAATATATTCATAAAATGATGTCGTGACGTTAATGAACAATTTATATTTCTATATTGTACCATAGAGCAGACATTCAATTCAATCTTCTAGGGCTTAATTTTCCTCATACCAAACCTACAGGCTGTTACAGATGGAAAATGTCGTCTGATTCAAGTGTCATGTTACATAGTTTGCTACCTATATTTAAAACATGATTTGATAAAATAAATCGTATTACTTAATGGATCGCTTGACGGAAAAGTGTCAGCATTTTGTGAAATTGAAATATGGGGCAAATGTTTCATAAGACATGCCTCATGCATCAGTTACCAAATGTCTAGGCTTTCATTTGATAGATTCTTCTGGAAGATATGCAGTTTTACGACGTTTACGTTAATTCCTTATTTTTCAACATAACCCAAATACTGCATACAGCGTGTCCCAAAAAACTGGGTTCAAAAGTTTGCGAGCTTATAACTAAAAAAGTAGGAAACATGGAGAGTTGATTTTTAAGGATATTTAACAAAATATACTTGACCTTAATTGGGTAAACTCTGTAATTAATCCAACATGAAGTTTTTGAAATACAAAGATTGTAATAGAGCGTGGTCAAAACCCATTTGTTCCACTTTTCAAGGAACATCCCGAAGTGTTGCAATTGCGTATTTGTTGTGACTTCATCCAAGTTTTGCCTTGCATTCATTCTTTACAAAGACTTTGGCAGTAAACAAAATTATCTTGGTCATATTGCAATAATACAAGTTCATTATTAACATACACATTAAAAAAGGTCTTTGTTAAGGACCGAGTTATTGTTAAGTTCTTTCGGAGAATAAACCCCATGCCGGGAATTATACTGCACATAGCGCACAGTTTCTTGCAACGCGCGCACGCACGGATGCTTTATTCCTTAAATCGGGACAAATGGGTTCTGACCACGCTCTATTCAAATCTTTGTATTTCAAAAAAGTTGACATTGGATGAGTCTCCGAATTCACCCAATTAATGTCAGGTATATTTGTTAAATATCCTTAAATATAAACTATCCATGATTCTTACTTGTTTCGTTATAAGCTCGCAAAATTTTGAACCCAGTTTTTTGGGACACGCTATATTATCTCTTCTCGTACGACGTGTAATCGAACAGTAGGTCGTTATTAAATACCCTTAAATATTGACCGTGCTTTATACGATAAGAACCAATCACGTCTTAAAGGAATTAGGTGGCAACAGGGATAGCACTGGATCAAAAATGTGAGAGGTCCCATGAAATTTTTCGGGACCCCGTAGGACTTCAAAAAACAAATTTAAGGGGTCACTCAAGAAAATGAGAGGTCCCGAAGTATGGGTATTTGAAAATGGACGAAACTGATTTAGGAAAATTCGAGGCCACACTATGAGTCGATGACTTATGGTTTGGTTAGTTAGGGGTCGACGGGTATGATCGATGATGAGGACAGTTTTATTGAATTTATATTGTGAGCAAAGGATGGATATGTAATTTACAGAATTTCTTAAGGTTTCCATTTCCATACATCGTCAAATGTGAGGGGTCCCTTCAATTTTGATCGGGACCCGCAAGGCTTTCCAATTTGAAATCTGACGCGTCACTATTCGAAAGTGAGAGGTCTAGG
Source organism: Ophiura sarsii (assembly GCA_035610835.1). Lineage (NCBI taxonomy): Eukaryota > Metazoa > Echinodermata > Ophiuroidea > Amphilepidida > Ophiuridae > Ophiura > Ophiura sarsii. The sequence continues at coordinate 41,902,368 of CM069441.1, forward strand.
ACGCGCAGACGCGTCATAATGCGACCCTTGGGTGGCAATGAAATCGATGTGACAAAATCATCAAAAGTCTTTGTCACGTCCCAATTTTGTTAGTCGAATAACATAACTTTAAAATACGTGCAAACAGACGCATCAGCATGATCAGGGAATAGGGCATCAGCACCACGTAACAGTGTCATCCATCTTACACATACTGACAATCTCTTTTTTGTCTGTATTATTAAAGTGTCACCATCGTGAATTCTATACGTCAACTATTCAAAGACACCAACTTATACTATACTGGTTGCAACTCCATCTAACATCTCCTTTTTGAGCCACCTATACTATTCTCGATCTTTTTATAAATGGCATTAAAATAGTTTTACTCGTGTTTTGTTGTTGTTGAAGTAACGCAGAGTTATGGCACGGCATATAATGTGAAAGTTTCAAGTAAGTACTCGGTGAAACCATTCAATAGTTTAAAATCTGTTCACTATTATGAATACCCGCCGTAAAAGGTTTGAGCACCATTTGGTATGTGTGGTTATGGTTAGCCTGTATTTGAAGTCACTTTATGGTAACTGCATTATTACAGATAACTTCACTTCGCCCCCGCCCCTCCATAACACGCACCGAATCCCTGCCCATATATGGACATTCAAGAATAGTGTGATATACACCTAACACAACAGTTCCTAACCAGGTGTTTTGATGTTGGCTAATTCAAATCAATAATCGACACCAACATCCGAGATAAACATTTAAACACGCTCCATGACTAGTTGGTGATCTCCTCCAACAAAATAAAGGGGTGACACAACAATAGAAAGACAATAGATAATAATGAAAGCCAACTTAAGTGTTAAAACGTGTATACCCTATTATACCACTTCGAAAGTCTTGTAAACAAACTGAAAGACCCCTGAAAGGGCTTACCAATTTTTTTAATTATTGTCTAGAGTGGGATGTATGAATAGAATACACCATGGTCCATATAAGCCACAAATCAATATATTGCACCTATGCTAGTCAGGGCCGCAGTCAATTACATTTAGTTCCATTTTCCTGAAATGTTATTCTATTCTCCCGTATAATCGAATAAATTGATATTTTACCAGATTAGCCAGTGATTATATAATTATGGGATAAGAAACTCCCAAGACAAAACCCCGATTCTCTTGACCTTAATAGTTTGTCGAATAGTTGGGGGGGGGGGGGGGGGGCTAAAGGATTATTTGGTTCACATTCTTCTAAAAGTACCAAATTGGACCCATATGTTGCTCATACCACTCTTTTGATTTTTGAGGATGCCAAAATTGGAGCCTTTTTGGACGGCCATATTGGCCAATTCCAATATTGCCGCCATACTGGGGGATCAAAAATTCGAATTGCTTCAATTAAGCTGACAAGCATACCAAATTGTTTGTCTGAGCACAAGGATCTAAACAATGTACAAATTGTGAGATTCAATCACCTGGATTAACGTTCTACCATGTGCTGTAGGTTAGTTACCTTTGATTAGATTATTAACTGAAACACAATGGCAAGGCACTTCGGTGATTTCATTTTTCAAATTGAGTTACTTCCCGTCCCGGATAATTGTTTTCCCTAGATTGAATGACGGAGTCTAATCAGAAAGCAAGTTACCTATTTGAAGAGTTTATTTCCAAAAGGCGCTTACTCCATAAAAATGAAATAGGAGAAAATCAACGTTTTTTAATATGAGGATATTGCACTTCTTTGATTAAGTTTATTTTCTACCCAATGAAACATACCACACGTGGAAGCTTAAAAACGTGTTTGAATTCATTTGATTATTTCCACTGTATTTCCTATGTCTTTCTTCATTTTCGGAAAAGAGTGGAGTTAGCTCCCTTTGGAACAAAAATGTCTCGACCAATTTTCAGAAACCACTTTTCCATAAAATCTTTACTTAGAAATCAAGTGCACCTAAAAGACATTGTCAAATAACATTGAAAACAGAAAACCGCATTCAAATACCTCTTAAACTTTTTGATTTATGATATTTTGTTATTTCGTGAGAAAACTGTAATTCTTGACAATTTTTCACATATTTTGAAATAACAACAAGTTTGTTCGTGTGCAATTTTCAAAACAAAAATCCCAATAATCTTACGTTTTTTTCATTGAATTTTATTAAGGAGATTCATATCAATGTTCTACCACCATTAAAAAAAGAAAATGCTACAATTTTGGCCTTAAAATAGTGAATTATATTTAAATTTCCGGGAATTTCCGGAAATGTTCGCAAATTTCCGAGGGTCATAACTTTGGACCCGAACATGATACAGATGTAGACCAAAGGTTAAAAGTTGTATTTTGTAACCCTCTTTCATATTCTGCACCTAACTCATTTTTTTTAAAAAGTGGATTAAGCGCCCTTTTGGAATTAAGCTCTTCATTTAATGAATTGCGTGGTGTGATAATGGTATGATATCTGACCCACGAGAACCTTTCACCTTTTTGACAATTTTCTGTAATTCAACTGAATAGTTAAACCTACTGAAACAAAAGGTTAAACAGTTTCCGCCAAAGGGAGTGCCAACACTATATCAAAGCATCATTACCTGCCTCCGAAAACATGGATATTCAAATCATGTGTACACTTCATGGGTCCTATTGCAGAAATCTTAAGATTCATCTCAACACTTTCACCGAGACTATAGTATTAGTTTTATAATTTACAAAACATATTTGTCAGAAACCTTTCCCAACTTTCAAGGTCTATCTCATGGATTACAGAACCCAATACTTGGCATATGTTTACATATTTTAATGCATTTCTCATAGTGATTCCAAATATGGTAATGAAATTTAATAATTTTGATATTTTTGAAACATTTTAAATTTTGGAATGTCGTCTGCCGACGCCTACCACGTAGTTCAAACTCGCTCTTCCTAAAATCTTACCTTTTAATGGTGGTGAAAGTAGTGGGGCAAGTAAAAAAGCTCTGTTGTCGGTTAAAAAAAAATAAACAACACAGACATATCACTGAAAAAGTGTAATCCTATACCCGAAATAGACTTGCATACAGTTCGAACATCATATCAAAACATATTGTACAATGGACATGATGGAGCAATATTATCTGCGAAATCGAGGCCGTGAAGTCGAACTCTTCTCTGCATCTGGGTTTGACAGAAACATCTTGGATGTATGATATCCAAACACTTTAGTTTTATATTATATATTGCGCTAATATGATTAATTAAACAATTGTTTTTACCAAAACATTTTGTATCCTACTTAAATTAAGGTACCCTTGCTAGGGCCCTGAATAAACGCGAATTCTATAGTACCCTGTCAGCAGCAGACATTGTCGAGAGAATTTGAATTCCGGGTTGATTATCAAGGGGAAAAAAGTCAAATGTTTTGCCTATTTCGACTTTCAATCCAAAGATACAAAGTTTGAATTTATTCTATTATCGGGATGACTTTTCAGAGAAGGAAGTTGTTCATTTTAAAACTTTATATAGCTTCCGTGATATCAAAACAACCTCGATCCATAGGCCTATTCACACATTATCTGTGTTTACATTGTATACACTAGGGTTCATAAAATGTGGGCCTAAAGAACACATTGCTGAAGGGTTCAGGGAAAATATCTCGAAAGAAAAACATTTCTAGATTTAAATATTGATAATTATATTGCTACAATGCTCCTCCGCATCAATAGAATCGTGTGTACCCTCAAAATGACGACAAGTGAAAGTCTTGTTGAAAAGTATGTCAGAGTTTACATTATATGGATAATGGGTTACCTTTAAGATTCTATTCAGAATGGAGCCTGGTGCGTAAAACAAAGTAATCATGCACCATTTTTGATACCAGGCTGGTGTATATTACTAAATCTCTTTAATAAATGTAAGCATACACGATTTTCAAAACATATAGACCAAAAAGTAATCGAGTACACATTTATTTGTGATATAAGTACCCGATGCATCCGATTGGTGTATCATGATTAATTGAATGCCGATAAACTGGGATGCTGGAATTTATTTGAAACAAACTGCTTATTAAATGTCTTATTGTTTATCATTGTGACACAGATAATGAAATTGCAATTACATTTATATAGCTATCTTAATTAGCATTTCTACTTATATAACACGTAGAGTCATTTGTACACAACGTCATAAAATTGTACGCAGTATGCAAGTTGCTATTGTGGACCAGACTTAAAACAAAAACTATCATTATCCCAGAACGAAAATTCATGTACAATACAAAAAAAACCAAAAACATTTTCCCAGCTCAAAAAATATACACCTCTTTCAAGTTATTTTTCCTGCTTTTTGAACGTGCGTATATATGACGGCGAACTAGTACGAGCGGCGTGGCGTTTTAAAATGGATGCAGAATGTAGACTAACATCACTAGCGCGATTGTGTTGATAAAGTATTCAAGCCATTTTTGAGGAATTCGAAATTAAACCACTCCCACTGCATGAGAATGAAATATAACCAAAAGTGGAATTGGAGATAGAGATATGATATATTCATAAATTGATGTCGTGACATTAATGAACAATTTATATTCCTATATTGTAACATAAGAGCAGACATTCAATCCAATCTTCTGGGGCTCAATTTTCCTCATACCAAACCTACAGGCTATTACAGATGGAAAATGTCGTCTGATTTAAGTGTCATGTAACATAGTTTGCCACCTTGATGAATCGCTTGACGGAAAAGTGTCAGCACTCTGTGAAATTGAAACATGGGGCATATGTTTCACATATAAGACATGCCTCATGCATTAGTAACCTCATGTTTAGGCTTTCATGTGATATATTCTTCTGGAAGATATACAGTTTGCAAATTCATGTTACGACGTTTCATATTGTTCAAAAAATGTTTGGTATAAAATGTAGATTTCGTGGTTGCTCTATTAGGGAAGTATGTTCTTTTCGATAGTTTAGTTATTTCCTTATTTTTCAACATTGCCCAAAATACTGCATTTTACTTTTTCTTGTACGACGTGCAATCGAAAAGTAGGTCGTTTCCAAATACCCTTAAATATTGACAGTGCTTTATACGATAAGACCAATCACGCCTTAAAGGAATTAGCCCGGGAATGAAATCGATGGGACGAAATTATCAAAAATCTTGATCACGTTCTTATTTTCTTATCGAATACTATAACTTCAAAATACGTGCACAATGAAACATCATGGAATAGGGCATCAGCACCACGTAACCGTGTCATCTATCGTAAACATACTGACAAAATCTCTTTTATGTCCAGATAATATTTGGTACCAATGATAATTCTTTCTAGTCTCTATTAAGTGTCATTAAGCGGCATTGAGAGATTGCCGAGAAAAATGAAATTTGGAAAAAAGGAATTGTTTCAATAGATAAGGTACGTAGGAATCCTGAAATGTAATGATTTGTGGGAAAACTGTCGAATAATAGAAATTTGGTCGAAGCAAGTTATGTGGTGAGTGATACTGATAATTTCGATGTGATCTACATCGAAATTACCAAATCGTGAAATTTTACATGATAAGACGGCGAATAAGGTAAACGGTATGCCCAAGTATAACGTAGGTGAAAAAACCCTGATTTCCAGAAACATTGAGGGCGCAATCCCGTACGTATCTCTCAGTGCCCTATGCTGGTTCCCTGTATCAATGGGCTCCACACAACTTATCCATAGATGCAGTATGCGCCGATTTCCACTCAAATCTGATTTGCCGGCATAAAAGTCATGCATATTCATGATTGACACAAAATAGATCCACAAATAAATTTGATCAAGCCAGCGTCACGCTTAGAATGATAACAAATTTGCTGATTGGCACAAACTACACGTGTATCTGCGCTTGTTTATGGCTAACCACAGCGCCGGACTTCACACGCACATGCACGCATGGTATATCGCGCTCCCCATCGCGCCGTAGCTATGGCAGCGCGACGATGCATTCAGCGTTCGATGCGGTATCTCAGCTACAGTGTGTTGATCGTTATTTACCTTATGCCATAACAGAGCGACAATGCAATGTGTTGAGCTTACGGTTACGGACGGCAATGGATTTGCCTGTACCCGCACCTATGGATAAGTTGGGCCGGGGATCCAGGGTGCAGGGAACCAGCATATCAGTGCCCCTTTAACTCTATACATCAACTATTTTTAAATAGTTAGTTAATGTCTTTAAAAAGACACCAACTTACTAGTAGACTGGTGGCAACTCCACCTAACATCTCCTTTGTGAGTCACCGAGTACTATTCTCATTCTTTTTATAAGTGGTATTAAATTGTTTTACTCGTGTTTGTTGTTGTTTAAAGGTGGCTGTTATTCTATGGATCATTATATATCAATGGAAAGCTGGTGATCTCTAGATTTCAAAATATATTTTTCTGATTTCCCCCCGAAACTCTGTGTGCCAGAAAATCAGTAAAAAAGAATCAAAATCACCAATCTTTTAACCTCCAGAGGGCCTCCTTCATATCTAACAAATTCACCGGATCATATTACAGCACAAGCTGATGACATCAGCTCCTGTACACACACCCCACACACACACCGTACACAACACTGATAACAATATGTGAACAAACCCATGCATAGTGAAAGTATGGAATACCGTACAAGTGTGTGATGTTTGAATTAAAAATACTATTAATATGTAGGATTCAATTTTATAACATAATCATTATGCAAACAATTTCATTGTTAATGAAACCCGGAATTACGAAATTGTGAATAAATTTACCAGATCATTGTAAATTGTTTGAATATCAGATTATCCATGTTATCTGAATGAGTGTGTTAACATTCAGCATGACTTCCAAGTCTTCCACTATTATAAACTAAAATGGAAATCCCTGTATGCAAACTAAGCTCACAAAGATGATTTTGTGTTTGTTTTAAAAACCAGAAAATGGAGGAAAAACATAAAAACACCCTTTATACACTGCAAAAACTGTGGTGTTAAATTTAACACCACGGGTGTTAAATTTAACACCAGTACGGATTCACTATAGGACCACACCACCTGGTGTTAAAATGACACCATCACTAGTGTTACAACGTTGGTGTTAAATATAACACCAATGGGTGTTACAATATGACAGCACCAGTAACAATTTTACACCTTCTGGTGTTAAAACATTAAAAACTTTACACCTTCTGGTGTTAAAATATTATTTCTTTTACACCTTCTGGTGTTAAAATATTAATGTTAGATAAGTTGAAGTACTTTAACAATAAAATACTTGCAAATAACATATTTCACTGTTCAACAGTTCAAATTTATTAAAACTTGAACGTTTTTGTGAATTAATGTTCTTACTTGCCATTTAATTATGGAATGGTGCATGTGGCAGATCGAATCACTAGATCAAATGTATAAATATACAATCCAAAGTGTTAAAAAAACAATATAACCCACCCCCGTGCGCATGTGTGGAATAGTGACACCCATGGGAGTTATTCTTACACCAAGTTTAACACAAGACATTTAACACCATGAGAAGTGTTACATCAGTTATTCCTATGGTGTTGACCTAACACCAACATTAACACCAGGAGCGTAACACCGGCTCAGTGTTGCAGTTTAACACCGGAGTTTTTGCAGTGTATCAAACTATTGGACCAATGTGTTTAAAATTGGACTTAAGTAAATAATAACCTAACAAACATATTCTGTGATTGATTGTTTAACAATATGTAAAGAGAGATTACTAGATAGTTTCTTTATATCTTCAGAAAACTAAAGTTGTAATTGTGAACTTAATGTAATTCTGTTACCAAATGTAATTCCGTTACCACTGTTTTGATAAGAACAAGTATAGATATTGCTGTAGTTGATGTTTGAGAATCTTAGTAGGTTGGGGAAGGATGAGAATTTACAATGACATTATAATTCAGCAAGAACAAGTCCAGTAGAAAAACTTTATTTACTTTTCGGTAATGGAATTACATCTACATCAGACCAAAATAGGAAATGTTCTCTTGGAAATACCATATCCCTTGGTGAAAATTGCCTTTGATATAAAGTGACTTGCCCCAAACCTGTGTAATAAAATTTTAAAAAATAGAAAGTTAAGCCTTTTGCTTTTTAGGATTTATTTAATGTTATAATCCTAATTTCCCAAATTTCTAAGCCAAATATCACACAACTTCAAACAGGATTTTCACAAACACTATACATCTATTCAAAAACTGTATTTTGTTCCTCACCTAGTATTAATATTATCCACAATGACCATAGTGATTTGTTCCCATATTGAATTGCCTATATTATTATTATTTAAAATATATTAAAATACAGGTAGAATTTATATAATACAAATAATTCCATGATTAAATCGTAGAATTATAAATAAATATAAATAATTATAAATGTTATGCTATGTGGTGATCCATGGGTGTTATACCAGTACATTGTCTGTGCTGGTCAGAACTGCTGGTAGTGTAAGGTGGTGTACAGGAGATGATGTCATCACCACCCTGTGGATTTGCAAGGTCACTCAATCTTTTTTTAGAGAGGGGAGTCGATGAAAACTTTGAAAAGGCATAGAGGCTTACTAGAAGTTTATAAAAAATAAAAACACATAATTTGGAATCTAGAAGTCACAAGCTTTCATTTGATATATAACTATCACTAGAATGATATGCACCTTTAAGAAATGCAGAGTTATCCTGGCATGTAATATGTGAAAGCTTCAAGCAATTAAACCCATTAAAATCTGTTCACTGCATGTACCCGTCGTAGGTTTGATCCCTTCGCCCCCGCCACTCCATAACACACACAGAAATTATGATTATCCCTGCCCACATATTGACATTCAAGAATAGTGTGATATATATGTGTCAGAGTCAGAGCATGAAGCTAATACACAAGGAGAAAGTTCTTGTTACGCAACTCTAATTATTCAATTGTCCCATCAATTGTGCACACCTCCTATTTTAGACGATGATAATCACCGCAAAAGTTGGCAGCCAATTTAATTGGATTTTCAATTCTGTAAATTCGTGATACATTATGTGGCCTATTTTAAACATTACATAATACTTGGTTCATTTTGGGAACGGAATGTACGTACAAACATTGCTTTGAACAATGTATTTTTGAATATACTGACAAATAAAAGAATATTGTCAAATTGACTAAATAATTATTTGAATTAACTTTGAATTTATATTTTTTTATTTATTATTCTGGTGTATCAAGACATACATGTACATGGTGTATAAGTAATTGTATAAGTAATTGTATTAACGCTTTTTTAATTGTGCCCGGATTTGCCCGATTTGTCTGTTGAAATATAAACTGTTCAACATTTTGAATATCAACTTATTTTATTTAAATTTTGATCCACCTCTTATAATATAATTCAACTGCCTGTCAATAGTTTCGTTATCATATGTGCAGTATTTTGCCTGGTTTTTACACATTTTCAATATCAAAACCTGTAGTTATTTATCAAAATGAGTAGTGCTTTGAGATAAATAGATATTTTCAATACAAGAAATGAGGTAAACAAGCTAGCGTCGGACCATCAAGAGTGGAACTTCTGCTTTGTCAATCTAGATTGATTTTTCGCGGTAACTTTGAATGTCAGTTCAATACACGTTGTATCAATTTATTGTTCTATAGCCTCTTTTGTCTAGTACCACGGCGAATATCATGTCCCATTGATGCTGGCAAGAAGTAACTCCTTTCGTATAGCTTCATTGTCAGAACCGTGAAATCAAGTATTTTGGTTTATATGAGTCCGGAATAAGCTGAATCTAATGTAGTCCGTTGCATTGTTCCAAAATTCATTTTACTTTTGGCTAACTTTATCACATTTGATCGCGTTCTTGACTTTTATCCATGTTTCTGGTTGATTACGTATTAAAAATAAATATAGCAACGTAAATCATGAGTGTACCTGTCATTTCATTTTTGAAAGTAGTTATTTTTAACTCGACTAAACCCAAGGCTGCGTGAACCAGACAACGGTGCCAGGTCTTATATCAATCGATATTAGAAAGAGTCGTGACTGTTTCTATACGAGGTAAATTTTGCCGATGGTATTTCCTCATCAAATTTTTATAACCAGTACTATCTATTGAAAACATTTGCCGGCTCATAGGTCAGTTTCACGCCAGACAAGTGATACATTATTTATTTCACAAACCACAGATGAACAGCGTTTTCTTTGAAGTAGTGAATAGGAACTTGGGACATCCTCAACATCAGCGTCAACATTGATTGACAAATGCGACGAAGTATGTCAGGTTTTATAGTCATTTTGCATACTCGTTTTGTTGTCGTTTGCAGAGGGCACGTACGTATTCAGCAACCATAACCACAAGATTGGACAACGTTTTTCTCCACAAGAACTAAATATAGACATATGCGCTGCTCTATCTATCAATGATTTCCTACCATAAATCACTTTTAAAATTAGGCGGTCCTTAACATAGCCTTGATTGAAAGGTTGAACGATTTGTCCGATTTGCTTGGTCCGTCTGCAGAGTATTCCAATTCCTGTGGATGCGAGGTTGCATGATTGCATTTGACAACCATACTACATGAATGAAATGAATGTAATAATACCATGACAAATGTCTGCAGCAGCCCAGCAGGTATTATTGCTTTAATAGGAGCCAAATTATAGGAGATGCTCTTTTCGGCACAGCCTGCATTTACAGATTCGCCCTTGTGCACAATGTAGGATCTTTCTACATGTGGTATCTAGAACGTGACATTGAAGATATTGGGATGTGGTTGATGTGGTTGCTGAGAACTCATTCTTTCAGTAATGATAAATAGAATGTGTGCCATCTACTCTCATGGCTAATGGAAATCACCGCCTAGTTTCCTGTACGACAATATTTCAAATGTCATGTATCATTTCTCTCTTAAATTAGTTTTAAGAAACTCTTGAGCTGAAAATCATTTACACAGTGTCCGGTCTGCATCTAACGATTTATGGAAAACAGGAAATGATGCTTGAATGTATTTTAACATTATGGCTGGACACTGCTATATGATAGGCGTGTTGAAAGTTTTTGACAGAACCTTGTTTTAAAGAATCGTTTAAAATGGTCCAATTAGTTTGAAGTGTTTGCAGAGGGGAAACGTGTGTTACTGGTTTACGTTAACTTAGCCCGATTCCGACAAATCGACGATTACCTCATACTTTCAGTCCAATCTTTGCGAATCTTTGCGATAATATTACCTAAAACACATATTCAAATATGACTTGACTGGTTTATTTTAAAAGTTTCAGGTACTCAAACTTTCAATGACTCGGTGTTCGAAATGAAAGCGTCATGTTTGTTTACATTCTAAACGTTTCGCGACATCATATGTCGTACGTTTTTCATATACTGTGTTCCCAAAAAATCGTTAGAATAGACTTACATCTATCATCAGTCAAAAATTCCCGAATGGTCGATACATAATAATGCTGAAATTTGTCATGGAAAACAGACTGTCACTTCAGCCGCTAGGCCTGATATTGAACAAAACTTGCGCCGCCGAATGCGCATGACCGGCATAGGCCTAGGGCAAAAAAGGTCGTATCACCTCCACGTACACCGGTAGGGCTGGCTGCAATTTGGGGCATTGAATATTATAACGTATGATGACAAGTGACATGATTGTTCTACCCCATCGACTGGACATGCTGGAGAAATAAAGGTAACAAGTTTAGCATTGTCTACTTTTGGCGTAATATACTCTCATGCAAACAGATAAATCTGTGCCACTGGCGAAGTACAAAGCGCGCGGACAATGACGTTTTTATTTTTCAATTAATAAATAAGCTTATTTATTTGCGTTTCAAGGTGCCCCTTCTTCTTCTTCTTCTTCTTCCAAAATAGTACCAACTTCAACTTTGAAGACTTCGGTACTTGTGTGTGGGTTTTGATGCATGCAGCGACGAAAAAAATTTATTATAGTTTTGAGAGTCCTTGTTTGAATGCTTCGATGGAGTTAGACTGGATGAGGTTTTCTGGTAGCGTGTTCCAGTCTCTAGCTGTCTTTGGGAAGAAGGATGACTTATGATATTCTCTAACAGAGTGTGGTATGATGAAGGCTTGTGAGTTTTCTGAACGGGTTGGTGACGAGTGATCTTTAGAAGTCAGATACTTGGACATGTCAACTGCGACGAGGTTGTTTTGTATCTTATACATCATAGCCAATCTCGCTGTTCTGCGTCTCTCTTCAAGGGTTGGCCATGCAAGCTGTTGCAACATTGCTCCTACACTGGATGTTCTCTGGTATTTATTTAGTGTGAACCTTGCAGCCCGACGTTGGATCTTTTCAAGCTTTGCAGATTGAGCAGCTGAATCTGGATCCCACACTGTGCTGCCGTACTCTAGAAGTGGCCGGACGAGTGATTTGTAGGCTTTATCCTTTATGGTTTGGTCTCTCACATTTATGTTACGGCGAAGGAAGTTTAATGAATTATTTGCTTTAGCTGAGATGTTGTCTATGTGTTTATTCCACCTGAGGTCCCCATTGATTGTGACACCAAGGTATTTTGTTTGGTTGACATGCTTGAGCTGATGACCATGGAGAGTATATGGGTGATGAGTGATGCTATGTTTGCGAGTGATGTTAATAACTTCGCACTTCTCAGGGTGGAACTCCATCATCCATGTCTCTTCCCAACGAGAAAGGGTGTCCAGGTCTTTTTGGAGTTTTTCAGCATCACCTTCTCCCTTCACAGCCATGTATATCATTGTGTCGTCGGCAAAGAGGCGTGTGGTGGATGTTAGGTTTTCGGCAATGTCGTTTATGTAGAACAAGAAGAGGCAGGGGCCTAGAACTGAGCCCTGTGGCACACCTGAAACCACTGGAACACTGCTAGAAGACACCCCATCAATGACCACGGCCTGGGTTCTTTTGTTAAGGAAATCTTTGATCCATTTATTCGCCGGACCATCGATGCCATACCACAGCAATTTTTCAACAAGTCTCTGGTGACCCACCTTATCGAAGGCTTTACAGAAGTCAAGCACACACACATCAGTTTGATATCCATCCTGCATGTTTGTTACAATATCATGGGCAAATTCTAACAGCTGGGTCTCACAAGATCTTTTATTTCTGAAGCCATGTTGGAGTTTGTAGAGGATGTTGTGGATGCTGGCATGTGTCATGATGTTGCTACACATGATATGCTCCATCATTTTTGATGCAATGCAGGTAAGGCTGATGGGACGATAGTTTGCCGGGTTGTATTTCTGGCCCTTCTTGAAGATAGGAGTGACATTGGAATGTTTCCAGTCTTTCGGTACAACTCCCTCGCTCAGGGACTTTCTGAATATTGTAGTCAGAGGAGAAGCAATGACGTCACAAAGTTCTTTCAACACTCTAGGGCTGATGTTGTCTGGCCCAGCTGCCTTGCCAGGTTTAAGATCACGGAGGAGCTTTAATACACCTCCAGTGGTGATGTTGATATCAGGCATTGATGGAGTTTTACGGCCTGGTGGTTTTCCATGGAAACTAGTTTCGTGGTGAAGACTGATTTGAACTGATGATTTAGTGCCGTTGCCTTTTGTTTGGGATCATTTATTAGTCTACCATCAACACGAAGAGCAGCGACCCCGTTGTAATCAGCCTTACGATGTTTTATGAATGTCCAGAAACGCTTCATACTGCCATAAGTAGTAACATCATCGTCTTGGGGAGTAATTATACCTTCCACGTACTTCCAATAACCGCGTCGCAGGTCCCTCTGAACTTCTTTTTTGAGTGTCTGAAACTTGACTTCGTCCTTCAGTTTACCATGTTTTTTGCTGGCTTTAAAGGCCTTTAACAGTCTAGACCACCAGTCTCTATTAAATGCGCTGGAAAAGCAGGTCAGTGATGAAAAGTACATCCGCCTAATCAAGGCAATCTATAAGGATCCAAGTGCTAGAATCCACCTGGAGAGCACCACAACCGAAGCCTTCAAAATTCTGAAAGGTGTGAGACAAGGTGATCCAATCTCCCCAAAGCTATTCACTGCAGCCATGGAGGATGTTTTCAGAAACCTGGATTGGCAAGGTATGGGAGTTATAGTCAATGGTGAACACCTTACCCATCTCAGATTTGCAGATGACATCCTACTTCTCAGCCATGAGCCCCAGAAATTGCAGAAGATGATCCGAGAACTGAGTGAAGAGAGCAACAAGGCTGGACTTAACATGAACATCAAGAAGACAAAAGTGATGATGTGCAACAAGCTGAAAGATTATGCTATAACAGTTCAAGGAAAAACCATAGAAAGAGTGGACAGTTATATATACCTGGGCAAGAAGATTTCTCTGGAAAATGAAACAGCAGGGGAAGTGAACAGAAGGATACAGCTAGCATGGGTGAAGTTTGGTAAGCTCAGCTTTATCTTTCGTGATGAAGAGCTACCTTTGTCACTAAAGCGACCAATTTTCAACCAGTGTATCATCCCAGTGCTATCGTATGGCTCAGAAACATGGACAACAACTAAGAGATTGGAGAAGAAGCTAAAAGTCACTGAGAGGGCAATGGAAAGGATATTGATTGGCGTTACAAGAAGGGACAGGGTGACCAACACAGATTTAAGGAAGAAAACAAAAGTGAGGGACATCATACTGGAAATAAAATCAAAAAAATGGAGATGGGCTGGCCATCTAGCCAGGAGGAAAGACAACAGATGGACTCATAAATTAACAGACTGGATCCCCAGAGCATTCACCAGAGGAAGAGGCAGGCCAAACAGACGGTGGATAGACGACATCATAGAGTATGGCAACGTTACTTGGAAGAGGACAGCTCAGGACAGAGTGAAATGGAAAATTGATGAAGAGGCCTTCCTTCTGCAGTGGAGTGAAATAGGCTAGATAGATAGATAGATAGATAGATTAAAGGCCTTGTTTCGCCTCCTGATTTTCCTCCTCAGTTCCAAGTCAATCCATGGTTGAGAATCTCTTGTTTTTGTGGTTTTGTGGGGAATATACAATTTAATTCCATCAAGTAAACCTTCTTTAAAGAGGGTCCAGAGTTCATCAACAGTTGATGTTTTCTCCTCGTCTGCAATTTGCTTTGCCAGCTGTTCAGTATGGTGACGAAGGCTAGTCCATCCTGCTTTCTTATACAGCGGTACTTTGCGACGGATTTGTTTCCTGCGAGCTGGTTTGACATCAAGCTCAGTGAAAACCGCTTCATGGTCACTAATACCAGGAAAAACATTGGTGCGATTTATTTGATTTGGTCTGTTGGTCAAGATGAGGTCGAGCGTGTTCTCAAGTCTTGTTGGCTCCTCTACAATCTGGGTAATACCATTGTCATCCAAAATATCACCAAATTTAATGTGTAGATTTGGATAATTTGTCTTGGGTTTCAACGACTTAGTTTTCCAATCCCAGCCTGGGAAGTTGAAGTCACCACCCGCCAGGATGATATTATTTGTTCTGCTGGAAATTTTTCTCAGTGCTATGTCAAGATCTTCAATTGCAACTTCATCATTTTGTTTAGCTCGATAGCAGCCGCCAACATATAAAGTCTTACAGCCCACAATTTTTATTTTTACCCAAACAGCTTCAGAAGATTCAGTTTCAAGTGACTCCTCACGAGTGCTGATAAAATCACTGTTCACAGCAACAATCACACCGCCACCATCAGTAATGGCATTTCTGTCACGTCTATGGATGGTGTACTGGGAGCTAAAGTACTCAGCGTTACAAATGTTGCGGTTAAACCATGTCTCAGTGAGAATGATAATATCTGGTTTGGTGCTGTCTAAGATGTTAAAAAGGGGGCCCTTTTTGTTTTTCAGCGACTGACAGTTAACATTTAAGATCCTCAATGGGCGTGGCCCTGAAGAACGTTTAGGGTTTGGCTTCACAGGTGAAGATGCCGCTTTAGGATGACCTAAATCTTTGTGCGAGTTAACTGAATCAAAACTTTCATCACTGGCGCTAGAATGACTAAGAACACTGAATCTGTTTTCTGACTCAATATCATGCAGATCAAAAAGGGTACAACTGAAGTTGGGAGCATCACACACAAGGCACGTCCACACACGACATTAGAATTTCCAAGTCGCTCGTAGGATGTTTCGCTAACATTTTGGCAGTCTATGTGGTACCATGTCTCACATTCCTCACACATGATACCCTTGTCATCCCAGGTTACTGGTTCCTTACATGCTCCGCACAGATATGCAGTAGATTGAGGAGTTGAATTCTGAGAATTGTCTAATTTAATACTAGCAGTATCACATTTTTCAGAGACTAAATGGGAAAGGTTGGTTGAATTTGATACAGTTACAGAGCCAGGTGGTCCTGGGTTAATCTCAATATCACCAGAGAGAAGCAGGCTGATAAACATAGTACGAGAAAGTCGAGAGCGAGAGGATTGTCTATTCACATGGACAGTTTTTGCAGTTGAATTTGACTCCAAAGCATAGTTACGCAAATCCAAAACTCGATGTGATTTCCAGATAGGGCTAATTTCATAATTTGTACAGTTTGAACAGCATTTTGAATAAGCTTCAATGCCAAGGTTGAATTTGCAAGCAGTGTAGTGTTGCCGTTCAGAAATTTGATATAAATGTTCGACGCTTACCTCAGTGATGTTCACAAATCCAAGAAACCTTACCGGTATCCAGTTGCCTTCAGTTTCAGATTCAAAGGTTGGCAGACTCTCAGAAAATTGTAACACTCTTTCTCCAAACCGGAAAATGGCAAATACGAGAAGCATCCGCTGCAGCATAAGAGACCCAAGTCTATGATGATGATGATAGATGAAGTTGGTCATGATGACTGGCGAAAAAATTAATTTCCGTTCGGCGTTACCCCATCCAGTATTGTAGGTAGTGTAGGATGGAGGACGAGTTGTTCACAAAATCACAACTTATACAGGAATCACACGTTCACAAACATCAAGAATATCATAAAAGTTGACACCAAAAATGTTAAAAGTTGACACCAAAAATGTTAAAAGTTGACACCAAAAATGTTAAAAGACGATTTCCCGCCGCACAGGAAGTAGATGAATTCCGCTACCCGGCACGGTATTGCATGTATTGCAGGATGGAGGATGAGTTGTTATCACAAAATCACAAGTTTTTACAAGAATCACGCGATCAAAAACATCAAGAATATGATAAAAGATAACACCAATACTGTTAAAAGACGAATGCCCGTCGATAAAAGGTCCAAGGACTTCTAAAAAAGTGGTAAAAATCGGTAAAAGTCAGCTAAGAAGTGGAGCGAATTAAAAACACGTCAGCTTGCATCAGCACCACACACACAGGTGTTGGTGTTGTACATCATAATTATAATAATACATGCACTGTAGTCAGGAAATACTTTTATTCTGATAGAGTAAAGCCAGATAGAGCTTGAGGCGTAAGTACGAGATGCAACCCGGGGCTACAACTAACTTATACAAATAGGTTCTGATCTACGATGTCATGTATCGTAGGCCCATGGACTTATAGTCCATGCCCCATGGTAGGCCTAAGGCTAAGCTATAGCCTAGCTTCACTTTTAATATTATTATCAAACATTTTTGGCATAATATAAAGTTTGATGGTTAGTTGTCACTTTTCGTGTCCACCTTTCATTCATGATCAAATGGCTATATTTAACAAAATGCTAAATTGTACAAGAAATGGTGCAAACTTTGACTTTCAATGCTAAGAAGAAAACTTGAAATGCTAGCAATATAAATATACTGTAAAAGCTGAAATATATTTGCAGCAGACTATGATAATTTTGTATTCATTTTGTTCCATTTCTGTAGATTGGTGAGCTATGTGGAAGACCAGACTGGTTTTACAGCTTGTGTTGTGAACTTTTTATGATCCCCCCAGACCGAGTCATGTTCAAATGGATGATGGATGGGTCTTGAAAAGTGAGTATGATTGAATTCCTGCTAACACCACTACCGGTACTTGGCTACATGCAAGGCCCATTATTGTCCTCTTGGCCACCAACCAAGAAAGGAAAAAGAAAGACATTTGCTGTGCATTTTGCATGGTACAGAATTGTCACTATTTATCCAATGCCTGGTCATTTAAGAGGGGACTCAATTTAAGGAAGTTTTGGTCTTGATTTTTTGAATTTTGTGCAGGGCTGTAGGCCTACTTAGTACCCGCCCGCACGCCCGTGGCGGGTAACTTTTGCGTCGGGCGGGTAACTTTTCAAATATACACGCCCGGCTGGCCGGTAAGAATTTTGCTGTTGGTAAATGAAGACTACTTGTTTGACTAGTAAGTTTACAGTCGGGCTGGTAGCTTTTACATGCTACCAGCCCGGCTGGCTGGCTGGTTGGAGAAAAAATGAAGGTACATCCCTGATTTTGTGGGTGCTGTATTAATTTATTGAACTATTAATCAAATCCATAAAAAGTATACATTTCTGGAAGGAAATGGATCAGAGAATCCAAATTTGGCGTCAATTTTGACCAAAAATGTTGATTTTTTGAGAAAATTACAAAATTCACTTTTTTTACCCTTTTTGTTTTTTTAAACAAAGCTAACAAAAAATATTTGAGTAAAATATGCCCAAATCGCTGGATTATGATGTTAAGCGAAAATTTCAAAAAATATTAGAAATTATTTTTGTTAGCTTTTTGGTCAAAATTGATGCCAATTTTAGAATTTCTGATCCATTTCCTCTCTAAAAAAGTCATAGTTCAATAATTACAGCACTCACACAATTCAAAAAGTGACTTCCTTGAGTCCCCCCTTAAAAAAAAGTTTATTTAAAATTATTTATTTGCCAAGAAAAAAGTATGTTTCCAATGTTTGGTAAAATAACTATGCTAAGGCGACAAGAAAAGAATAACAGAAACCTGTTGTATGGGCCTGACCGACCCATTTTTTTCAAAAATCCAGGAAATGTAGGGTACTTTTTGAATATATTACTATTTGTTTAATAATTTTTTAATATTTTTGAATTTGTTCAATTTTTGTTCAAAATGTAAACAAAAAACACCTGCCTGACCATACAATGTACATGAGAGGGCCGTTTACCACCCAAAATACAGGAGAGGTCCGTTTACCACCCGACAGGTTCAATTTTTGTTCAAAATGTAAACAAAAAACACCTGCCCGACCATACATGAGAGGGCCGTTTGCCCGTACAACAGGATTGGGTAAAGTGTTAAAATAAAAAGTATTGGGAAAAAGATGAAGAGAAACAAGTGCAACTTAGGGTGAGCTGTTTGTGTTATTGCTTATATTTGTTTGCCCCCCCCCCCCCCCAAAAAAAAATCAATGTAGGCCTAGTTAAAACAATTGACAATTTTATCATAAAAAGGCCTTTTTTTTTGCTTCACAGACATTTTCGTACTAAATAAGATTAAATTAGACTGGGGAAGAAACAACTTTGTGCAACCTGCAGATAACATACTAATAATAATCATTGTTCTTGTTTGTTCTCTTTACAGGGCGCAGCCGGGGTGCAGCTGATACATGTACGTACATGAAAGTATGTATTAACAGATTTTTGACCCGAAATTGGCCACGACAGATGATCAAAACCACCAAGTGAATATCAGACACTGTTTACAAAACTATAGCTATAGTTCATTTACTTCAGGAAATAGGAATGAGCATGACCTTCACTATAATCAGTTCGATAACTTGTCGATCATTGAATGATCCCACACGTTCTATGCGTCTGTTTGCACTGCATCATTACCTGATCATTACACTGTGGATTGGGAGTTCAAATCTTTCAACATTTGGATGAAGGCGACTAGAACGGAGTCAACTAGAGCAAAAAGTTCAAAGTTAGTCCAAGTCCAAGGCGAAGGCGAAATCTATAAACCTTTACATTTGTGTGAATAAATGAAGTCAATCATTTAACTATTGTCTTGGGTGACTTACATGTTTGTCTGACTAAATTTAATCAATTCCAAATTGGTGAACATTTTGAGGCTTATATAAATTTGCCTGTGCGCAAAAAATCTATGTGGTTGTGCATTATAGTTATTGGTGGAATTGTGCATTTGCACATTATAAGCAGTGTATCAGCGAGCAAGTAGTATTCCATTTTGGCAAGCGGATAAATATTGGCCTCACAATGTTCGCCATTTTGGAACTGTATTTTAAAAGCTCTAGCAAATACAGCTGCACTGCACACATTCAATTTTCACATTAGAATTTAGAAAGTCCTTACAACAATGTCTGCACTCTTTCTGCAAGTGGTGCCCAGTGTACATGGCCACTAGGTCTCACCTTTTTTTTGGGGGGGGGGGGGGGGGGGGGGGGTAATTTCAAGGCCACCTAACAAATTTATGATGGGGACAAGAAAAGGTAAAATAACAAAAGTCTAGGGCAGGGATAGCACTGGATCAAAATTATGAGAGGTCCCATGAAATTTTCAGGACCCCCGTAGGATTTAAAAAAACAAATTTAAGGGTCCCCAAAGAAATTGAGGGGTCCTGAAGTTTGGGTATTTGAAAATTTTCCTTTTTTTACGGACAGTGTTAATGAATTTGTATTGTGAGCAAAGGATGGATGTAATTTACAGAATTTCTTAAGGTTTCCATTTCCATATCGTCAAATTTAAAGGTATATTATGTGATCTTTCCAGGGAACGCCCTCAACCATCGAAAAAAAATAGAAAGCAGATTTTCTTGCAGATTTACATTTCTGATCATAAATCATGCATACATTCCAAGTTACAGAGCGATACGATTCTTAATTACTTCAAAATCATGATTTTAGAGTGAAAATAACTGTCGGATAACTCGACAGTTTATATTTTTACTCTAAATTCTCTCTAAAACCATGATTTTGAGGTAATTAGGAATCGTATCGCTCTGTAACTTGGAATGTATGTATGATTTATGATCAGAAATGTAAATCTGCAAGAAAATCTACTTTCTAAAAAAAATAATGAATAGAGGGCGCTATCTTGAAAAGATCACATAATATGCCTTTAAGGGGTCCCTTCAATTTTGATCGGGACCCGCAAGTCTTTCCTAGAGGTCTAGGACGTGCAGACGCGTCAGAATGCGACCCCTGGTCTAGGGCACCAAGGCAAAAGGTGAATTTGAGCTTGTAATTACCGAATTCAATTTCCCTCAGTGCTTAGTGCCTTTGTCTTGGTGCCCCAGAGTTAAAATCAACAAAACTGTCTTTTCCAAACACAATATTAATTTAATGCAGGGGTTAGAGACAGTGGCTGCACCAGCATCAACATTTTTTATTGGGGGGGGGGGGGGGAACCCACATGTGAACATTTGGTTTTTTAATTAGATATTTCAGTCAAATGTCAAGCTTTTTTAAGTAGTGGAGAGCAGGGCGTGTATACCCTTGTGGCAGGTTCGCCCACCACGTTATTCTCATTGTTGCGGCCACATGTTGAATTTAACTAGCACGCAATATATTCCACTGTTTGTTGCAAGCTTTCCATGGTAACCTGGCAGATCTCTGTGTGTAGTTTGTCAAATCATCCATCATCTAAAAAACAATAGTGGATTTCTTCCATTTTTGATATTGATTTTTTTTCTTCTAAAGATATTTGTACAGAAGATTTTAAGATGCTTTGGTTGCTAGCCTGAACTTTATGTTTTCTATTCTATGAAAGGTCATCCTTTCCTTAAAATTGTCACATTCCAAAGTTTGAGTTGCATCAGGGTTGCATTCTGACGCGCAGTGGCGTAACAGCCGGGGGGGGGGGGGGGGGGGGGGGGGGGGGCAGAGTGCCCCCCCCCCCTGAAGGTGCTCAGCAGGAAATTCAAACCTACCCATCAGGAAAAATGGGGGAAGGGAAAAGAAGGGGGAAAGGGAAAGAAAAGAGAGAGAGAAAGGAAAAAGGGAGGAAAAAGACAAAGGAAACGGAAAAAAGGGGAAAGAAAGAAAAGAAGAAAGGGAAAGAAAGAAAGAAAATTTCGCAGTACAAAAAGCACAACAGTCAACAAATTTGTATTGCGAAATTTTGTGACCATGCAAAATTTTCTGACCTTGCGTAATTTTGGACCGTGCGAAATTTTGTGACCGTGCGAAATGTTGTGACCTTGCGGAATTTTTGACCGTGCGAATTTTTTTGACCCCCCCCCCCCCACTTACGTGAAATTCACGAGGTGACTGACTGGGAAAAAATTTGGGGCAACCTTTTACGAAAAATTCAGTGAAGGAATTATTCTAACCAGGATTTTTTTTGGCTGTTCCCCCCCTGACAACCAACCTCTGTTACGCCCCTGCTGACGCGTCAGGTTTCAAATTGGAAAAACTTGCAGGTCCCGATCAAAATTGAAGGGACACCTTAAATTTGATGATTTATGGAAATAGAAACCTTAAGAAATTCTGTAATTTACATATCCATCCTTTGCTCACAATATAAATTCATTAAAACTGTCCGTAAAAAAGTAAAATATTCAAATACCCAAACTTCAGGACCCATCAATTTCTTGGGGGACCCCTTAAATTTATTTTTTTGAAGTCCTATGGGGTCCTGAAAAATGTCATGGGACCTCTCACATTTTTGATCCAGTGCTATCCTTGAGTTGCATTAAACTTTAATGGTTCCTAGTTTAGAAGCACAAGGTCACAAGAAATTTGCCCATTGAGTAGTAAACAAACTGGCTGGTGGGTAACCACCGTTGGCAGTAATTCACCACACTTAAGCCGATAATTTCTAAATGGACCATTTCTGGCCCCTAAGATTTTACAGACACAATGCGATAAAAATGGGGATTTTTCTGAAAAACAAATTATAGACTCTATTTACACGGCAGCCATTTTCCAAAATTTGCCACCCAAAACTCGTTCCCGTTTGGTCTATCTGCGCCTTGGCGCACTCGATAGAACCCCGAGGGAAGCGTGGTACCAACGCGTGTGGCGTACGGATCCTCGCGCAATGCGAAAGAAGTCACGCAGGCGCAGGTAAACATAACGGGAACGAGGCTTGGGTGGCAAATTTTAGAAAATGGCTGCTGCGTGAATAGGGTCTATACATTTCCAAGTTGGGTTCACTTTGGTTGTGCGCGCAGTGCAGTGCATGCTGTTAATTTGTGCGTGCTTATGCAATTAAGACTGCACACGAAAGCCTATGCGTGCACTGGGCGCTTACTAAACGTATGTGCATATTTTTTGCAGGCATGCGGCACGCGCGTAATGTTCCAAATATTCCCTTGTACAGTAAGTTGTAGCACGCATCTACAAAGTTTGTGCTGCAAGCTTGTGAAACATGCGTGCAAAGATGCGCATCCTTTTTGTAAGGGTCGGGTGGCTGCCTGTTATCATGATTATTGATATATCATATTAATGGGCTAGCTATACTTAATTCAGTTCCAAATTGGTGAGAAATATTCTTTTTTTTGCGCGCGCAAAAGTAATCCTAATAAGCACGATTTTGTAATACGCAAGCGGCATGCATACATTGCGCGCCATATTGTGCCATGCCAGCGTTTTGCGCGCGACAATCTTCTGAATTCATTCGCTGTGAACAGGTTTTACACGATTTAGGCAAAAGTGACCGAAAAAGTTTAGGCGCTGACCGAAAACTGGCATCTTTACCCAAGACCCTATGCGATTTTGTTGTTGTTGCTAAAATCCAAGCTACAAAGAACTTTTTTAATATTTTTTAAAAAAATTAAAAAATCCTAAACAAATTAGGCCTCAGTGCGTAGACCTACACGCTGTAGCTAATTTCATATACCAATGTGGGCGGGCTTCTGAGACAAACATTCTTCTTTGTTTGGGCTTACTCATATGGACACACGCTTGGGTCCTGAAGGGACCATGCTCAAGCAAAATGCTCAGGCCAGGCTTTTGTAATGCATCTGCAAATCAATGGTACGCAGCAAGTTTGCGGGAAGCGTGCGAAAAATGTATGCAAAGATGCATTTTTGATTAGTCATTGCTATGTAAAACCTAGGCTACAGGGCCTATTCAAAACTGAAACTTCAATTTTGTGGTTCAATACCATTTTTTTGCAAGACTAGTGTTTGTGTTTTAACCGGTTGGGACAATTTTACGTACAATCCTACGTACAACCGATTCCCAGCAAAGGCTACATACCATATAGTTCAATTGAAAAGTTAAGTATGGCCTAGGCCAAAGTTGGGCCAAGCCGTATTAAATTGTAAAGG
Organism: Ophiura sarsii; assembly: GCA_035610835.1. Classification (NCBI taxonomy): domain Eukaryota; kingdom Metazoa; phylum Echinodermata; class Ophiuroidea; order Amphilepidida; family Ophiuridae; genus Ophiura; species Ophiura sarsii. Next base: position 41,926,401 of record CM069441.1, read on the forward strand.
CAGCGGCCTGGCCCGGCCTGGGCCAGGCAGCTTATTTATAATTTTAATTTTTAGGCCATGATCCGATTAGTTCAGCTTTCTTAAAAGGTCCAACTAACTAACACTACCGCCGACCATTTCCATAACAAAACCAGGAAACATTATCATCATTAATGGTCGTGTGATCTTGGCTCTAAACTGTATTGCCCTGCTGCTGCGCCACCGCCGTATGCCTGTCGAATTTGACAGGTATGATCGGGTACTGATTTTTCAACTGGTAAACGTTTCGCGACAAGGTATGTCGCACGCATTCCATACATCCAAAGTAAGATAAATCTAAAGTTTTGGTTAAAACCTTCATTTGAGTCAATTTGCAGAAATGGTCGATCACAATTACCGAAGTTCTGAGGATTTATATGCGAAAATTTGCGCTGGGATTGGCTAATTTCGGATAAAATGAGGCCAAAACGATGGTAAAAAAAATTGTTTTTTCCTTATATATTATCATTTTTTCGGCTTTCACATCCAATGTATTGCAACCTATGTCGATATTTCACAATATGATTATATTGGATTTCACTTTAAAGTTAATATAATTGAAGTAAAACCGAATCTGATTTTAATAGGCATGTTTCAGTTTTGACGTCGCCAAAATCCACAATACCGCAGCGCGTCTTGTACTGCGTAAATGTTAATGTCAAAGGTCAAATGCGATCTGGCCCTCGTACTGCACCGCATTATTAATACTATTAAGGCCTCCCCATACTCCACCAACGCTGCAACGCTGAGCGCAAGCGTTGTCACGCTACGCTTGTCACAAAATGTACCAACGCCCTGCCGCTCATCGGGAATCTACGCTGAACGCTAGCCAGCGTTCGCGTTAAGTGGTTGCCCGGTTGCCCGGGACACCCAAAATTAGCACATTTTTTTTACAAGAAGTGAAACACTTAACACATGCATTTAAATATTTTACAGAACGGGCAACCAAAAAATCTGCCGGGCAACCATAATTTCCTGCTTGGTTGCCCGGCGGGCAACCAGATTTTTTTCCTTAATTCGGACGCTGACGCTAGCGTTGGTCAACGCTCGACCAAATCAGCAAATGCGTCAACGCTGTGGGCGGGGCCTATGGTGTTCTGGGGAACAGACGACCAAACTACCTCACAAAACGCCGTAAATTTGTATTTCTAGCACATCACAGGCATCAACATCGCAACGAACTTGCTTAGGCCTACTGTATAAACATACCTTGACATACACAATATCATTCCACCAGCAAAAATAGCCTGATTTGCCTGTGATTTGCCTATTTCGGCTGTATTTTCATGAATGGGAGCTCAAGACAAAATATGTGACGTCAAAAGTCCGGCAAAGTGTCCTGCTTGCTGATTGGTCCGTGGACAGCGTCAACGCTACAAAGTTGACCTGAATTCAACTTCAGCGTTGGCCCGAGCGTTCGCCGCTTTCACCCAAAGCGTAGGCTGATCGAATTGAATCCAACACATAGGAGCGGAGTAATGTGACGTCACAATTAGCAATCACTTACGATTTGACCTCAGACTCTGTAAATCGCGTTTAAGCAGTTTAAACTGGTTCAAAGGGCCGATAACAGCTGATTGCGTAAAAAACAAGTAAACAACTGCATCGCGGCACAGAATCCGCTTTTCACGCCCGATTCAGACTGTTCACGATTTGTTTTGCACAATTGTGGTAGTGTTTAATCAAAATGTGGTCATGATATTCATATCACTTCGATCAGCTGCAGAGTAAGACAGACTAGACACTAGTATTTCTGCACATGCACCCACCCCGATACACACACACCCCGGCACAGGCCGGCTCAACACTAAACACTATACAGTAAGGTTGTCAACAATAAATTATTAATTATAAAAATAAGCTTTTTGTTTTTTTGAAATAAGCTTTTATTTTTATTTTGACGTGATTACATAGGCCTATTTATTTAAACCATGGACTTATTAAATAAGTCCATGTTTAAACCATACCATGAAAGATCATCTTCTCTACTACTTAGTCTAAAATTAGCATGCTAAATTTAACATTTAGGGTAAGGTATTAGGTTTAGAATACCCTAACATTTTTGGTAGAGGGAGCATGTGTGTGGTCTAGTGCTATACATAACTTCACGTACCTATTGCTTGCAATAGGTACGTGACATAGCCCCTGGTTTCAAAGCCGATACAAATGTGTCACAGCAGCGGGTAATTTTTCATGGAAATATTTCTTGAACACCGCAAAGGTAAGACGTTTGCAAATAAGATTATCAGTAATACGTTTTCCTACAGTACATTACTACCTACCTTATTTTTAAAACCGAATAACGAAAGCAGAAAAACAGCGCATTATCTGAGGTGTGAAAATGAAAATTCGTGAATACATGTCGTCTAAACGGATTACGATATCGACTTCCTTTGTGTGTACCACCTGTGTCTCTTCAACAACTGTCAAAGTACTGTCAAAGTCCCGGAATTCCACGCACTGATTTGTCGGAAAGCAGATAGTCAAAGCAGTATATACCGTAGACTCCATGTAAGTATTTATAGGTGTTTTTTTTAAAATTTATCTCATTAGACCTCATCAAGGTTGAAGAAATACAACAAAAACATATAAAACAATGCAAGAGATGAAATAGAATTCATATAAATACATACAAGAACTTTATAAAAGTGATTTATTCAATTATTTAATGGCGACAAATTCATGAACCATACGGCATATTCAAGCGAATGCAAAATATCGTACACGTGTGCAAACAGCCTCGGTTTGCGGGTCACATCGCGCGTCCCATCATGCTTTATAATTTATATAAGGACTCTCGTATCATAGCGTCGCCCTCGATTTACGAGTCACATCTTGCGTAATCCACGCCCATATGCCCATATATGGGAGGCTCTTGTTTTGCATATTCATTCTGACCCGGCTGACCTCGTGACGTTCTCAAAACAATGTCGCCGAATCATGTGTTTTTCCGACCACACCATTTTCTTCAAATACAATTTGACGACGATGTAATCCACCGATTTTCATGTTTTAATTATATTTGTAACTCTGACGTATTTGCTAAGCCCAAGTGACATTTTCTAAGACGTCAAATGTAGCCTGGACGGTAAGTGCATACCACTGAAAATTGGGTTTATATGCCACCACACAACGCGGGGGTTCTGTCACGATCGATCTCGTGGTAGAAATCGTGTGTAGTCTAGTGCATAGTGCCAGTGGATAGCATGCAGGCTTCACACGATACAAAAGTTGGAAGTTCTAGCCCCGCTACCGCTAACATGTTTGTCCAAACAGGGAGGTGTTAAATAGAAAGGAGAGTGCACGAAGAGGCAATCTATTGTTCGCACGTGCGTTATGCCCATTAGTTATCAATGCCCGGGATTAGCATTAAGTTAATCCGTTAGATGATGATCGATCGCCGAGACTCGAACCAAATGGACATTTTACTGACCCACAAGACACCTACATCAAGACCTAGTGCCGCACACATTAATGTTATTTAATATCCAGAGACAGAAGTACTTCCGGTACTTTTTTCCGAAATTGTCACACATTTTTTACATTTGGGCCTTAACAAAATTACATGCAATAGATGCGGAAAATAGACTTTTTTACTTTAATTTGCTTTATGTTATAATGTCCGCACTTATCCGCGTAAAAATATGATAACAGTATGAAAAATAAGTGTTTTATACTTATAAATTGTGGGGAATTGCCGAAAATGTCGTAACTTTCACTATAATCGTCCAATTTTGATCACGTTTTTGCTGTCATAACTCGTAACTTCGCAAGGAATTAGATACTGGCGAAATTTATTTACTGGCCGGAATTACGACACAAAGAAATGTTCTCGAAAATGTTTCTCCGCTAAAGGTCACAACCGGTCGTTTTGGATTTAAAATGTCGTGCACACTCCTTTCTATTTAACACCTCTCTGGTCCAAGGTACTTAGTCTCCATTACATATTCGGCAGCTGTAAAAGACAGAAAAATGAAAGACAGAAAAGACTGAACATTTTAGAGTTACGATTTCGTGAGTTACCCGAGTTGAGTTTTGTAGGCTTGCTTGTTGGTCATAACTTCTGTATTGTCATGACTGTTGTACAAGTCTAAACCAAGGGCGTGGCTTTACATAGTGAAATGGCTGTATACATATTTTTTGTTTCTCTAAAAATTCGAAAAATCAATGCACTTGAATAAATGTTGATATGCTCACAATAGCACTCGGAATTGTCAAATGAGGGACGGAATGGTTCAAATTGCATCGCCATGTAGCGAAATACTCAACTTCTGTTACAATAATAGCATTATTTTTACATGTCAGTCTATGGGATGCCCATGCCCACTTATGTTTGCCTTACTTTGGTAGTACGCCCTCTACGTTCATAATTATTTTTTTATTATTATGACGTCACTCCTTCTACAAGTAAGTCTATGGGATGCCCTGCCAAATTAGGTGCCCCAGACTCTTGTAGTCCGCTCTCTACGTTAATAATTCATTTACTCTTTGTAATTTCCGAGTCCCTCGTGACGTACAGAGTTTTGTAACTGATATCACGGGGATAGATATTACATATATTTTGTTTGTGCCATTTGGCAATTCTTTATTATTTACACTACTACGTCATTTCCTTAGGCTAGCGATAGTCTTTTACCATATTGTAAACTAGGTACATATTTACTGTTTTTATGATCGAGTTGTCAAAACATGTCCTCCCATGCATGGAATGGAACCGGGCAATGTGATGATTTATACACAGTAACATTTCAATTTGACACAGTGTAAGCCCTTTGATTTGTTTAACATATAACTTTTACAGTAAATTATACATACCAGCTAGCATAGTTACTTCCTTTCATGGATACATACAAACATACATAGTCACACCGTATGGCAAATTATAGTATTAAGATTTTACATGGTTTCATCATGTTTACATTGAATCTCACTTTCGGGAGCTCGAAGATGTAAGGAAAATAGTTATTGCCGACGCTTTGGAACCCGATTGTTTATGTTGACGGAATAAATCGAATTCAAAATTAGAAACCAGCGCAGTGCAGGGGGTAACTTTGGAGCTGCTGAAAGACAAATTCGTTTACATTTCATAATATCGATACATACATATGAAAATGTGTTATCACATATGCTTTTCAGCATGTTTACATTGCATATCAATTTCACATACTTTCTAGCATTTTTATATGCTTTTCGGCATGTTTACATTCGTAATTTTCACATTTCATGTCAAATACATACTTTTCACATTTCATTGTTCATGCCTACAAATACATGCTTTTCACCTTTTCATATGCTTTTCAGCATGTTTTCCTTGCATATCATGTATAGCACAATTTCATGTAATGCTTTTCAAGCATGTTTACATTGCATATCATTACATGTTAACACATTTTCATATGCTTTTCAGCCTTTTTACATTTTCATGTTTACATGTTTACATTCATGTTCACATCACATTTCACATGTTTACATTACATATCAGCATTTTTACATGTTCATGTTTACATTCATGTTCACATCATTTTTCACATTTCACATGTTTACATTACTTGCCTGTCATGCTTTTCAGCATGATTACATTGCATGTCATGTATAGCACATTTTCATATGCTTTTCAGCATGTTTGTACATGTATATGGTCACGTTTTTTAACCTGGGCTACATTTGTGTTACATGGGTATATTTCATGAAATTACCTCCTTTTGCAGTTTCAGTAGCATATATCAAAATGTTTACATCTAAAGGGTATGAAACCATATATATTTGGAATGCTTATAACCTAAGGATTGTAAATATGCTAACTAGAAATCAAATATACAGGGTGACCTAACATTATACAGGGTGTAACAATTCAAAGTTTTATACAAAATGATGATTTACTTTTTTTCTTCCACTGTCTATATGCAGGAGCTATATGAAGGCTAGGGATGTTTTTATTGTGTTTGAGTAAATTACCCATCCAGCCATATGCAACATTAATTGGCCAGCTTATTAGGAAATATATATACAGGGTGGTCAAAATACGCAATTTCAAATACTGAAAACCCCCACTAAATTAGACAAGTGATCAAATATATTGCAATGAGCCTAAAAGAGATACAATTGTGATCAGGTTTGAGTGTTAACATTAAGGTAAATCATCACCATGATATTAAAAAGTACTGTTTCGCGTGATAATTTAATATACAGGATGTTTAAACTAGATCATGTTCATACATGTGTAGGCCCTATGTTGCCATCACATCCACTCCAAGTTATTGATAATAATATCAACTCCCTACAATATAGTGAGCATGTTAAAACTCAATAAATATTGCAATTGTTGCATTATCAAGAAATAACAACTGATTGCGTAGAACAACTCCGCCTGCGGCGTCGTTGTTCTACTTAAAATAATACTATCGTCCGCATTTATGTCAGACAATATAACACGGGTACGGTCTAAAAACAATACCTTTATTCTCATTCTTAAACAATCATACTTTAGACATTTATCAAAGAAATAAGTACATTTTATTGTCCACATTTGACAACTTTTACCCCTGCTAGGATCGAATAGCCCACAAACATTCCATCCAATCACATGCGATGAGTAAATCATGCGTAAGCGTCGCAGCGCCGGCATAAACGCAGGAAAAGCGCTAAAGACGCACTGCAGAAGTGCGCGTTATGGAGCAAACCACGCATTTTGAAGGTCGGGCGCGCTGTTAAAACGTAAGCCCCCCTCCCCGTGTTCTATTGTCTCATCTAGATGTCGCCGATTTCTCTGAGAACCAATGAGATTGCTTAAACTTTCTTAGATGTTTAAGAATAGATATTTTATACAGGGTGATGTCAAAAACTTTACAAAATCGCTGATCTGCGAATTATTGTTTAATTAATTAGCAACCGGTTTTATCCCTGCTTTAAACAAAATAATGTTGTCTTCAACAATTTGTTTCATGAATAGTTATAAAATAGATACAACTCAAGTTTACTACATGTAGAATGAGTATTGTTTTAGAATATGGGCTCTAAATGTACATGAAGCTATCATTAATTATCATATAGGGTGATCAAATAACAACCATGCACACAGATTATATGCCTTGTATTTCAACTTACATTTTTGAGATTTAAGTACTTAAGGGGTGCCCAGCTACATTACAATAGGCCCTGCTGCACAGTATTTCATGTTCATCACTGGATAACAAAGTACTGGTGTGTGAGCAAAGATCAAGGGCACAGTATATGAGACTTTATGGCATAATAACCTTATGTGGATCGCGACAGAAGTTAAGGTCTTTCTATGAATCGTTTGTATTCAATAAACCAATCAATATTAATTATAAATTTAATTAATTTCTATTTTGCAGTTAAATTTGGACTATTTCTTTTACATCAAAATCAAGAAGGCCTTTTAATAACTTGTTTCTAAGTTTACTTGAAATAAAATGTTGACACATTACAAAACTAGTTTATGAGTAGGCCTATGAGTATGACTATGTTTTATGGTTCATCCTCAGATTTCAAAATTAATTAATTAGCTTAATTAATACTTTAATTAAATGATGTAAAGCATGCTTATATCATTTAGAACCAAGATGACATCAAGACTAAGTATAAGAAAGCTATGAATTACAGGACAGCACTCCATTTTCACCCATATATTACACAGCAATTCCCTCCTCCTCCTCAACCACCCCCGACCAATTATACTTAACGAGCTATATTAATCAAATCGAAAGTGATAAAAAAAAATCCTCTTCAGATTATTAAAGGGTATTAAATTATCTTTAAAATGAGCCCAAACATAAGTCAATCTGATAGAGGGATACAAAAATACCAAAGCCTAAAGACAAAAAAATCCATTTGCACCCAATATTACACAGCTATCCCTACTCCTCCTCCACATCCTCCTCCTCCACATCCTCAACCACCGCCGACTAATTATGCTTAATGAGCCGTATTAATTAAATCAAAAGAGATAGGGTTTTTTTCTTTTCAGATTATATAAGGGTATTTAATTGCCTTTAAAACAAGCCCAAACACAAGTCAATCTGATAGAGGGTTACATAAATACAAAAGATTAAAGACCAAAAAAAATAAAAAATGTAACAAAACCACCTTTTATGGGTGCCCAGGTTAAAAAATGTGACCATATGCTTTTCATTCACATAATTTTCATAGTTTCAATCGCATGTATAACACATTTTCATATGCTTTTCAGGTTTACATTGCATCATTACATTCATGTTCACATAATTTTTACATTTCATGTTTACATTTCATGTTTACATTTCATGTTTACATTTCATGTTTACATTTCATGTTTACATTTCATGTTTACATTTCATATCAATTACATGTATTTATTTAACACATTTCCCTATGCTTTTCATCATGTTTACATTTTTGGCATTTCAGCATGTTCATTTCAACATTACACGGTATATCATGTTTACATTAATACATAGCATCATGTTTAGATTGTTGTAAATCTTCTTTCATTTTTTAGATCAATAGTTACTTAATGATGCATAATTATCATGTCAACTTGGATACTCGAAAGGATATGAATTGTTATCAGATATCCTTGTCTTAAAAACCAAGATATTGTCAGCATTAATAACTGGTTAAAATAATACATTTACACCACAACACGGTGCAATCAGGTTAAAGGAAAATGCACCATACAGCATTACATGCACAGACCTGGTCAGTCTGAACTGAAAGCACAGTGGAGGAAGAACAATATGAGCAACAGTGAGTTGCTTCACATCACAGACTGAACATCATCATTCAGCATAGACTGATGGATTGCATAGATTAATTCATGTGTGCTGGTCACACTGGTTTCAATCTATAACATAAACACTACCCAATCATGATTGTTTACATTTTGAAGTGTTTAAAGTTCTAAATTCTCACAGTTGGAAGTTTGTTTCAGGCAACAACAAAAAATTGCCTTAACTTACATTGTATGCGAAAAAAGGTGTTCATGCAAACTCCCATATGTTTGTAGTTATATATTGCAGTTTGTTGTTGGAAGTTATAACAAGAAATGTTTTAAAAGGACAGTGCACAGGACACTTAAGTGAGGACACACATAGGGTCACGCGTTATGAACTCGCCTCCCAATGGACCCACGTCACATGAGGTTGAGCTCGCGTAAAGTACGCCTGCTCAACCTCACCCCAAAACGGTCCCCTGGATCTCCGTTGTGCGCACTACGTCATCTCGACCTCAAGGCTCTGATTGGTTGGTGTTCAAACGTGAGAACTGAAAAATCTCATGAGCTTTTCCACGTACCATCACGTCGGTGGTTATGGCGCAGCGGGAGCGCTGCGTTGGTGGATACGGCGCAGCGTGACGATCGTTAAAAAGGCGGCAGTTTAAATTTGACCAATCAGGTGCTTTGGTGTTGTTGGCGGGGTTGTTGGTTGGCAGTATTTTGTGAGTTAAACATGCGTGCACAGCCTGATCGAAGTGCGCCCACGTATGTTGAACTGTGGCCAGGAGATTATGTGCCGTAGGTCCATAGGGTGGTGCCGTTACATTTTTTAGTTTTATGCTGTCATTTTCCTCAAATATTTTTAAAACCACAAAAGCTATCTCAACAAATTTGGTATCATTTTAAAGCCCTAATAACAAGCTATCTGCCTGCAAAATGGCATTGGTATAGCTAATACAGAAAGGGAGATACAGCTGTTTGATGTTTGGGGACCAGGGGTGGTGCTGGAAGGGGTGGTGTTGGAAGGGGTGCCGCCTGTACAAACTCAATGGGGATAATCCCATGCTTTGTTCTTTTTACAATAATTAGTCATCAAAGTTTTCAAGCTATGATAGCAAAAGTATACATTTTTGGAAAGCTTTTAACTAGAGGAATTCAGAAATGCAGTTTATACCAGGGAAGGGTTCATCCTTAAACAAATATTTCTGAAAATTCTAAAAATGTATAAAATAAATATTGGAGATATTCACTAGTCGGTATAATTACCATACCGACGTAACTCTGACAATTATATATCATCTAATGGGAAATTTTATGAGAAATTCAAATATGTAAAGTAAATAATGATCGGGTAGGTATAAAAATATATGGATCTCAAATTGAAAATAAAAAAATTGATAATTTCCCGAACATTTCGGATCATACCATTTTAGTTCTTGGTCGTACTATAATTTTAATGGCATATTTGGTTTCCTCATGCAATTTCCCTTCAGAAAATGTATACTTTTACTACCTCAGGGCGATATACAAGCAAATATATAAATGTGTAAAGTTAAAATCATGTCGCAAAAGCCAAAATCCGTGTGCAACACGAAAGGAGGCGAGCTTAAAACACATGACCATAGTCAGATTTCTGTTCAATATGATTTAAATGACTCTTATAAGAACTGAACTCAGTATAAACTGTTACATACACATTGAGATAATTAACAGGATTATCTTAACGGGAGGTGTAGTAATAGCGCCACCACTCGTTAGTTACTGTATTTTTAGTTACGGTCAAAGGTCACTGTAGTGGTTGTCAAGACAGACGCCATATTGAATGTTGAATAAACCAACGTTGTTGCTTTTAGAATACAAATGGCCTCTAAAATGTAAAGAACATGGTACAAAAGTGTATATTTTAGCTAACATATTACAAAACCATTTAATCATGTACATTGTATTAGCTAGTCCGCTAACATATCTAGAATCACTGTTTCCAATCCAATCCATTACCATCAAAATCATTTTTATAAGTTAACCCAATAAACATTACGAGATTAACACATGATATGAACTTTATTATATTTGCAGGATCCAACATAAAATATGAAAGGCTACAAAAGAATAAATACAAATGGACATGTGATGGTGCTCAAGGTGCAACTTATCTCAAAGGAATCAAACAGAAGAAGTTATACACTCAACAGATGGATAGATACCAAATGGTCATTCATAGAACAGTAAGCTTGTATTGAATGTTGTGCATTGAACAACAAATACTTTGGGAACGAGACCCTTTTGTTATGGGCACGCATGAGTGAAGTGGATTCTCTATACCTTGAGAAAATTCAGAAATCATCAATTGCTTCATCTGGCTGACCCAAAGGTATACATGCCCCTGCTTGTCTGTTGCTGATTATAACAGACATAGTTCTTCCATCAGGGAGGGTTACAGGAAGGGGCCTATTTTGGGCCCCAGGGAAAGCATGATATCCCGATGGAATTCCAAGTTGAGTTGATGGTCCACCATTCCTGATTTGTAAAGAGAAGAAACAAAATGTAGATATTTTTTTAAAACTAAAAATACAAAAATATTGCAAAAAAACCATTATTATATAAAAAGTAATTGTCACTGTTATACCTGCACATTACAATTCTCATACTGTTTCCAAAGAGAGCTAATCAGGATATAGTGCAAGTGAAAATTGACACCAGACACCACTACTGTGTAATATAGTATCAGGGTACTTACTTTAAGTGCAGAGTTATTCATGTATGTAACATTGCGTCATGGGTCTTGACCATCAACATAAGTCTTTGTCTAATAGGATAGGACTGAACTAGTGTTTATTTGCATACTGCTAATACTCAAAATTCTTTCTTTCACTAAATTGCTTATTTCAGTTATATGGTATAAATTAAGATAATATGACTGGATTAATCATATCAAGTTTAAATTATAACTGTGAAGAACAAAAAAAGCTCAACAAAATCAAAACAACTATTTTCAGGAAATGATCATACCTTGAGCTTGGAAGTAAATGTGATGCACCCTGGATCCCCACGCCAACTCATCTATTAGTTGAGGTGATGCATCGAATATCGAGTGCATTGTCACGCTACCATGGTTATACGCCGCAATGGGGAGTGTGCTACATCAGAAGCTCGTACTCAGAAATGTATTTGGTGCCAATCAGTGAATTTGTTATTGACGCTGGCATTGTCCTAATTTTTTTGTGTGGACTGTGTTATGTCATCTCATGCATATGCATGACTTTTGATGACACGATTTGCATGCACGTGCATATGGATGAATTGTGTGGAGCCCATTGATTCAGTGAAACCAGCATAACAGCAATGCATATGGCAATGCACAATTCTTTATCTTTTCAGGAAAATATTTAGAACGACTCGCTGGTATGATACATTCGTGGAATTTGGTTAAGTGTCGGTATGGTACAGGAAATAATTGTGCACTCGATGTCATACCCATAAGTTTCACTCACACTCAGTAGAAGCACTTCTAACGCATAACAATTTCATGTACCATTACCGTACCTTATCTCAAAACTAATAGTATCAATATTATTAGAAACTTCAAAAATAAATCTAATAAATAATCTAGTGCATCACAACATTGGCAAACTAATTTGCCTTAGCTTTCTAAGGGAAGAAAGCTGAGACAAATTATTTTATGATAAACAACTATAATAAAAACTTTCAATTAGTAATTTAATGAACAACAATATAATAATAATTGAAATAAGGAAATGAATAGCAATACAACAATTTCACGAAATAAAAACTAACCTGAGTCTGCATTGCTTGGTGTTGTTGGGGCTGTTGGGGCTGTTGCACAAAAATTAGGTATTAAACATATTAAAAGCCCGCAAATTGAGTGCAATTGCCCCGAACGATAGTAAATGTAGGGATGGGGAAGTCCCTAGGCTATTCTGCATGGTTCTATTATACTCATAATGAATGTTACATGCCTATTAAATATATACATTGTACACAAGTGTGTAAAAGGTTAAACATAATTAACTTGGTAATATGGTATAGTCGGCAGATAATGCTTTGAGATGGCTCAATAAACATCAATTTAAACAACTTGACCCAAGTTGCCACATTAATTTCAAGATTTAGTTTTAAAACAATACTTTTCGGGCGACTTTGTTGGGCCATTGGGGTTGCCAGGATGCGGGTCACTGCCAAGGTCAGGATGGCCGAGAATCTCCTGTTACAAAGAAAATGTTTAATTTTATTTTATTTTGACGGGAAACAGTACAATCAGGATTAATTATTATAATTGGCATAATTTATTATACGTTACCATTCAGCACAAAGTGACCGTAAAGTATAGTCGGCAGATAATGCTTTGAGATGGCTCAATAATTTATTTTATTAAAACAACTTGGTTTTTAGGTTGCCAAATTTATTTCAAGACTTAGTTGTAAAACAATACCTTCTTTTCCGGTGGACAGGTTACAATGAAAATATGAAATTATCATATTATTTTGGATGGGAACCAGTAAATTCTGGAATATTTGGCCAAATGTGTATGTGACCATTCAGCACAAAGTGGCCGTGAAGTAGAGTCGGCAGAGCATGTTTTGAGATATGGTTCAATAAACATTTCAATTTAAACAACTTGGCCTAAGTTGCCACATTAATTTCAAGATTTAGTTTTAAAACAATACCTTTTCGGGCGGCTTTGTTGGGCCATTGGGGTTGTCAGGATGCGGGTCACTGCCGGGGCCAGGATGGCCGAGAAACACCTGTTAGTGTTACAAAGAAAATATTTAATTTTATATTATTTTTGACGGGAAACAGTACAATCATGATTACTTCTTATAGTTGGCATAATTTATTATACATGTATGTGACCATTCAGCACAAAGTGACCATAAAGTATAGCCGGGGGATAATGCTTTGAGATGGCTCAATAAACATTTCATAAAAACAACTTGTTTCTTTAGGTTGCCAAATAAATATGAAATTATCATATTATTTTGGATGGGAACCAGTAAATTCTGGAATATTTGGCCAAATGTGTATGTGACCATTCAGCACAAAGTGGCCGTGAAGTAGAGTCGGCAGAGCATGTTTTGAGATATGGTTCAATAAACATTTCAATTTAAACAACTTGGCCTAAGTTGCCACATTAATTTCAAGATTTAGTTTTAAAACAATACCTTTTCGGGCGGCTTTGTTGGGCCATTGGGGTTGTCAGGATGCGGGTCACTGCCGGGGTCAGGATGGCTGAGAATCACCTGTTACAAAGAAAATGTTTAATTTTATATTATTTTTGACAGGAAATGTACAATCAGGATCAATTATTATAATTGGCACAATTTATTATATGTGACCATTCAGCACAAAGTGACTGTAAAGTATAGTCGGCAGATAATGCAGAAGTGGAGTTATTTCATCCGGGACACCACTGCTGTGTCACCCCATGCTCATTCATCTATTTTTGCACGCCCTGGTCATACACCGTGTCGCGAGCATTCAGCCATTCCCCGCTGTCACCTCATTCACCCAGCGCACGCCCACATCAGTCCTATTCACTATCGAAAGGATTATGTCACAGATCACGCACCTAAAGTTATTAATTCTAGAATACCCCATTTATTTTATGTGGCGAGCATTTCGATCCGGATTCAAGACTCGAAAGTGTGATAGTGATCGGTTTACACGTAACACTTCGATACTGAAATGCAAGGAATGCATTCGCCCATCTACATGGAGCTATTTTACCCGGGATTCCCCCGCTGTTACCCCACGCTCATTTACCCATTAGTCCTCACGTTGCAAGCATTCACACCAGGGAGGTGTTACATAAGTTACAGTGTTTTCACTCACCAATATACAACAGGGTGAAAAACACTTTACTTTTGATTTTCACCCTTTAAATATTTGAAGTGAAAAATGATGTAAATGTCATTGTTTTAGTGCCCAAAACACTGTGTGAGCCCCCATTTTGGCCATCCTTTTGGTTTTTCACCCTCGAGAAATTGATCCAGTGTTGCTGGGTTAGTAATAACATCTCTCTGATTCAACCATTCGTCGAGTCGAGTTGGTATACAGGCGAGTCGAGTTGGCAAACCGTTGAGTTTTTTTCGTCTCGGTTTGTATGTTGTGTTGGTCCGACCATCGAGTCGGCCAACTGTCGTGTACGAAACAACACATACGCATTTATATTGACCTATAATTCTTATATAGTGGGTGTGGTTTGGAATGTCAGCAGGCAATTTGATTGGTTTTTGGCTGCTTTTCAGACAACACGCCCATACATTATGAGACAATATAGTTCAGGGCGAGGTTTAATTCATTTGAATACCTTCAGTGCGTATCAGATCAACGCGTCATTGCGTTAGCGTGCTCTACACAAAGTCGCCGGTGTATGCGTTGTGCGTATTAACGCAGCGATGACAGCAACCCTCAAATTAACCGAAGGCAATTGCCGTCGGTGCCCCACCTAGTTGCCTCAATGCCCTCGACTTCTGGCTGTTTTTACTCCATTGAAAAGTACATAATTGCCTTGGTGCCCCTTTCAAATTGCCTGAAATTGCATTGCCCTTTCCATTTCTTAATTTGAGGGCTGGATGACAGGTGCGTGTGTGATTAAAATATCGAACAAACTACGTTTTTTTATGATTAAAGATCAAAATAACTAATTAACTAAATAAGAATGAGAATAAAATATAGTTCTTAGCTGTTTTGCTATTATAGACGATGGTCTTATAATGTAGGCTGTACAATATTTGTGTCATTGTGTATGGCCACGTGGGAGGAACGACAACACTACGCTACGTGAACGAGCTACTTCAAACAGAGCATCCAATTTGGCATTACCTTCTTTAAACCGCTGTCACCTCCTGTTAAAACTTCCCTGCATAGTTATCATATGATTACGGAGGGCATAACCGACCAAGTTCAAATACCTAAGTAAACCTATAATTCCTTAGCCTTAGGCTTAATTAAAACGATTCTTTTGGGGGACCAAAATCGTGTTTATGTTTATCTACATCTAGTCGCAAGTAGACTAGTAGTGTAGTGTGAAACTGTTATAATATAGCATCATGTCCATGTATAAACAATTTATCATTGACATCGTTCATCATGTTGTTTATTATTATCATCATCATACTAGGCTATAGGCCCACATACTATATAATACTAGTGTAGAAACCTACTCGCATTCTTTAAAAGGGGATGGCGAGCTATATAGGCTATTGTAAAAAAGAACAACATGAGAAACCTTTTATCATTTTCCCATTGAATTTACTGTAATCTAAATTTTAACATAAAAGTCATAAGCTTATTTATAAAAACTTAATTTATTTAATACTTCTCCTTTTTAATTTCACCAAGTCGGCATTGTGTAATTAAGTTGAACTTACCATTATTGTGGCTAACACAAGCCTTATTAGTATTAGCATCTTCTTTTTCCGTCGTTTCATATTGCAGGTATTGTTAATGATTTGATAGTTACGATTTCAAACAACCATGAACCAACTACAACTCAAGTTTGAATCGGGACTTGTAATACTTTAAAAACCCCGCGAAGCACTGTCAGTCCAGGCTAGTCAGGTCAAATGACGTATTCGATTGAGCGATAGCTAATTGAATCATGACGTCAGCTAATTATGACGTCACATTAGTCCGCTCCCGAGTGTTGGATTCGATCGAATTATCGGAAAACGCTTTCCCGATCGAGCGTTGTTTTGGTTTTGTAATGGGCACTAATACGCATGTGTCAGAGCGCAAGCGTTGCAGCGTTGATGGAGTATGGGGAGGCCTTTACACCAACAAAATCGCAAACTTGCGATACGGTAGCAACTGTAACTTGAAAACGAAATGTCGGATGTCGATTTTGGTATACTTATTAAGTACATATAGGGCTACAAAATCGTGAAGCTTGTTTTAAAACAATTCTTTTTCAAATTATAATACAAAATGTCCTGATTGGTCGGTCCCTGGTTGCCATGGCAACGATATTTTTTGCGGAATGTTATTATCAACCTCCAACCCGAATATGGATCTTATACTAGTTTAACCAACCAGACGCCCTAAACGGTTACCATGGCAACCAGACCCAACATTTACGTCGATTTTGAAAGTTTGTGATATGGGCTATACATGTATTATGGTAGGAGAATATGGTACTGGTTCATGGGTAAAGTGGTCCAAAATGAGGTGTTTGCAGTGGCATGGGCGTACTGCTAAACAGTAACTTATGTTGAAACTTGACATTTAGGCCTATCCTTACCCTCGACGTGCCAAAACATTTGCAACTTTAGGGTAAATTCACACGTGATATTCTCCAGATCTTTGAAGCCACCTCCTTTGGTGACTGATTGTAATTTCACAGATACTAAGGGGCGAATTATGAAGATCAGTTTAGATCATGTTTGATGAACTTGATATGATTAATAGATATTCAAACAGTAAAAGATATCCACGCAGTATAACTGGTGCCATTTTGTAGTGTTCAGGGGCTTTCCGATCCGATATGTGATTAAAACCATAGGTTGTGGTTGTAGCGATCGAACAAATGGCGCATGTTTGCTAACTTGGGACATTGATGGTTTGGATTTGCGGTAAATATTATTATTTAGAGAATGTTACAAACTAAATCATGACTACATGTAGTGAAGTGCGCCGCCTTGAGATATTGTGTTACTTCCACGGTCTCGTGGTTGCATTAGCAACGAATACTCGATTGCACCCGAATTATGTTACGTATCTAGAGCGAGGGTACGGTCTATGCGTTTTTGTGAGCACAATGTAAAATACCAAATAACACTTTCAGACAAAAAATGACATTACATTATATTCAAAAGTCATCACCATTGGGCGTTTCTTTGTTTTAATAATTCCTTTAAATAGTATTTTTTAATTTGTCGTCATGTAGCCTACATGGTGTAATACCATAGGCTACATGTAGTTTCAACATGGTCAACGATGGTCTTTTAATAAAATAAAAAGTACGGTTTGATACATTAGCATGATTAGTAAGTAATGAATATAATTTATAATTGTGGAAAAAACTTTGTTCAATCTTGTTGTTACATGGTTACTGAATTTGTGCCCTCTCTGGAAACGATCAAAATGATTATGCGAAAGTAACGCTAACCCAATTCAATCAAAATACCTCAAGTTCAGCATTCACCACTGATGGATTATCTTTGATTGAAATGAAAACCAAACTTTCCGCTAGAAAAACAAGCAGTAGCGTATCTCCCGGGGGGTCAGGGGGGGGGGGGGGGGCAGAGTGCCCCAGACGGCTTTGACCGGGAAGGCCAGCTCAAACTACCGGGCTAAAAAAAATCGAAGAGACGGGAAGAAGAGAGGGAAGAGAGGAAGAGAAAAGGGGAAAGGAAAGGGACAAGGGGAAGGAAAGAAAGGAAAGAGAGGGAGAAAAAGAGAGAAGGAAAAGGGAAAGGGAAAGAAAGGAAAGGGAGAAGAGGAAGATAAAAGGGAAAAGGAAACAGAAAATATATGGGATTGACTTTATTCCCGTCTAAATGACAACTTTGCCCCTTGCCCGGTTTGATGATGGGCAATTTAGTATAAGAATGGCAAATTTTCTCGCGCTCCGCGCGCATTTGTCCAGGAATATCATTATAGAAGCCCGTTTGAAAGAAAAATGTACCTTAATAATGGCCAGATTCGTGTAGATATGTTGTTAAAATTTCGCGCGCTGTGCGCGCATCAACTTTAGGATGAAACGTCATTCGCTGGAAAAAACAACCAAGCTGAGCAATTTTTTTACTTAATAGAGTCGAACTTGTGTTCACCGGGAAAAAATACTCTTTGCCCCCCCCCCCCCCTGAAAAAGACCCCAGATACGCCACTGAAAACAAGGAGACGTAACATATATAAAACAGCACAACTCAGTTTGTCATCCAATTTCACTGTTTCTGAGAAGAATTCAAGTGGTATTTCAAAAAGACGTGGGAGACACAAAATGTTTTATATCTCATGAAAGTGGTAATGGCATCACGTCCAACATTAGTAACCCAACCTAACCCAAACGTGATCTAGTAATACTTGACATTTTGAACTTATCTTTTCTCATATTGTATTCTCTCAGACCTTAATTTATTATACGGGTTGTGATGAAATGGATACACTTCATATTTATTCATGTCTTATGACGACGTGTACATTAGTATGGATCTCCAAGCAAGTGTCTCTGAAATACAGGGTGTCCCAAAAAAATGTTAACACTCCGGGCACATAAGATATCTTAAAAGGACCGGAACACACGGGTCTAATCTTGATGTATTATGAAAGCTGAGTAAATAAGCTTTCATTTGCATTTTATTGCGTTCCAATTGGTTATTTAGAACGGGAGATATGCTTCAGCAAACATGAGGAAGCAAAATCGGCTTGGTCCAATCCTCTCAGTATGAAAGTAAAGCTTTTAAAATGCACGAAGCAAGAAGCAACATGATTAAGTCACACACACACATCAGTTAATCTCTTCTTTGTTTTTTTCAACGCATTCTTTCGATTCTTTTCAAGCTTAAATTGATTTATGGTTAATTTCAGTGCAATACTAGTTTTATTTCAGTGCAATATTAGTTAATTTATTTAATGGACCATTTCAACAAAGAACGTGAAATGTTTCAATTTCAATTTTAAAGACTGCTTTACTGACAGCTACCCATTGCACATGGAAAAAGAGTATAGAACTTGAACTCATGACAAAATACATATATAATTTATATGTGGAATATATTTATTTATGTATTTTAAGCTTGAAAAGAATCGAAATAATGCATTGAAAAGAACAAAGAAGAGATCAACTGATGTGTGTGTGACTTAATCATGTTGCTTCTTGCTTCGTGCATTTTAAAAGCTTTACTTTCATACTGAGAGGATTGGACCCCCGATTGGACCAAGCCGATTTTGCTTCCTCATGTTTGCTGAAGCATATCTCCCGTTCTAAATAACCAATTGGAACGCAATAAAATGCAAATGAAAGCTTATTTACTCAGCTTTC
The DNA here is from genome assembly GCA_035610835.1 of Ophiura sarsii. NCBI lineage: Eukaryota > Metazoa > Echinodermata > Ophiuroidea > Amphilepidida > Ophiuridae > Ophiura > Ophiura sarsii. Next base: position 41,946,134 of record CM069441.1, read on the forward strand.
ATAATACATCAAGATTAGACCCGTGTGTTCCGGTCCTATTTAAGATATCTTATGTGCCCGGAGTGTTAACATTTTTTTGGGACACCCTGTATGACAGCGGCTCTCCTTTGGAAAAGATCACATTTTAACAAGCATCGATGTATTTGAAAGCTTACATCATTCTATCCCTTTTAACGGATGTGAAAGGCCCTTGTGTGCCTACATGGTCAATCAAAAAGAATTGACCATAACACTTGACTCTAATGATGGTATCTCACACAATTATCAATCACTCTCAAATCTTCCTCGGGTTATACCTAGAGTGGGTCCCCGCGTCCCTCTATATGGCCGTCATCTTTAAAAATGGCGGACAAAATATAGGGACTGGGAAAATATATAGTACGTCCAAAAAGTGTGCGGTTTATCGTGGAATTCCACTACAACTTTGCATATATGAATATGCATACCAATACCGAGCATGCGCATTCGTACACAGAAACAACAGAAATACCACCCGATTGGTCCAATTCAATTCAAAAGCAGTGCTCCAGGCGATCGTAACGCTACGCCACGGGAGGCAAATCGTGCCCCCTATCGCGTCACGCGGTGTACAACACCGCGTGAATCTATCGGGGCACTGTGGCGTGACTGGTGCGAGAATATGCTCATGTATATTCAGCAGTTTATCAGCGCACACTTGTGGAACTGTATTTTTCCCAGTCTTCACATTTGAGCACCCTCGCAGGGGCCGTGTCGAAAATTGGGAAGACAGGAGGATTGAGTCTAGGGTTATACCTTAGGTAAATTTAGTATTGGTTCAAGGCTATAAATAAATATTTTTTGTGTGGGGATTTGCAATCATAATTATGTATTTTATATGTTATCGCTGTTTTATCATGTATTTATATGTATTTTTGATGATAATATTATATGTTTTTATATTGTAAAAAATACGCAATTTGGCCTTTGGCCACGATGTTATTTTATAATAAATTGAATTGTATAATTGAAAAAAAGAAGAAGAAAAAAAGAAAAAGAAAAAAAAGGCTATTATAGCCCTGAACCAATACTAAATTTACTTTAAGGTATGATCGCTGCTATTGCTAATTTAATGTCAGAAATTGCTCAATATATACACATTATTTATTATCGGTGTAACAAAAGTACTTTTATATACCTCAGAAAGTGGGTCACGAGAAACGCGAGAAATGCCTTATGGTACAACTGTTTTCTATAACGATTGACGATGACCACTGCTCTTTGCACGGCTTGGGTTACTATCACTGATCACATACCAGTTCTAGTACTAAACATGATCTGTAGGAAATCGAAACATTTTTCTGCCGATACGGACAAAACTCATCAACGTCGAATCTTTTTGTCAATTCATTTTTGTTGTCCTATTCAACGCTCCTCGATCAGCACCCCTCGATCAGCACTCGACATGCACCCATTTCTTAGTAGTTGATTATAATAAGCTGAGCAATATATTGCGCTTAGCCAATTAATATTATACGGGTGTTCCCTTATTATAGTATTCGAATTTATTAATGCACTGTGTTTCGTTTGACGTACGCTTTGCTAGTGATTCTAATGTAATAATTTTTTTTAATTTTTATATTTGCCCCATTGTTGAGTACCCAAGTATTAATACTGCAATACTTGAATAAGCTTCTTCATATTCATTCCATACACCTTGCACTACGATTGAAAAATTAACGATTAAAGGGACACTAAGAGATGTGTTGGAGGCTGCGCCCTCAATTATGATCAAAACTGGGATTAGTATATTTTTATAATTGTATTACATGTATGAACTTACACCTATAAGGATTAAGAAAATCAGCCCTCTTTGTACAAGAAAACGTCGATTCAAAAATGCTCGTACAGCCGGGACGAGCATTTTACGTCCGACAGTATCCCCCTGCAGTACGCGTGATACATAACGCGAACCATATTTGCATAGAGGGCGTTTTTCAATAAATAGCGATGATATTGTTTTAATCAAGCTTTGCTCTGTTTTTGTTAGTAGAAACAACAATAATGGCAATTTTTAATGTTCATCTTGAATTCTGAAGTAAATTTTAAACATTTAACATTTTCAACACCACTTAATGTCCCTTTAACCACTAGTTCCGTCGGGAAATTGACCTACACTTACAGTGGCAAACAATTTCAAATGGTAGTAGTGCTAAATTATCATTTGATGGGAATATACCCTCGGCTGGCTTTGTCTGGCTGCCGTAGCCTTTTGGTTGACGATTATAGCTTACTCTTACTCTTACAAGCGCCTGACGTTCACAAATTTCCAAACACAATGTGTATGTGCATATAAAGTGCTCAACAAAAGAAAGTCATACACTTTGTTTAGGTCCTTTAGCGTAACTTCCGATTATTTTTTGACCAAACAGACTAGATAGACATTTGAATGAATCTTTCCGGCATAATTTGATACCAAAGTTGTCACCTAACAACATAGATAAACCATGATTAGCACTATTTGAAGAAAATTAGTCACTTTCAAAAGTCACATTTTCAATACACTACGCGGGAAGAAAAGACCACATGTTACCTGTTCATAATCAAATAGCCCGCTCGCTCAGGCAGGACCCAACGCAGTTGCACTGTGTGATCAATATCCATTTCATTACCGGCCATTCAAGTGCCACGCACAGCATTTTCTCGCGGCGTGCGTGCGTTGAAAATGTGACTAATTTTCTTTAAATGATGCTAATCATGGTTTATCTTTGTTGTTAGGTAGCAACTTTGGTAACAAATTGTGCCAGAAAGATTCATCAAAATGTCTATTTAGTCTGTTTGGTCAAAAAATAATCGGAAAGTACTTTAAAGGACCTAAACAAAGTGTATGACTTTCTTTTGTTGAGCACTTTATATGATTCTAACGGTTTCCAAATATGGTCATTGGTCATGTGGTGACCAAAAACACCTTGCCCATGGACCTCCAGGAAACCAAAGACCTATAAATGACAGTCAATCCTTAAAGGGTTTTCCAGATTTAAAAAAAATGTATTCTTGAAATGATCATCACGTTTATTCACCTTTTTTCTATTGATTTTTATTTTTCAAACCATTTTTTAAAACTTGCGGCCAACGTCCGTTTCGCAATATGTTTGGAAATAATTTGATAAAGAGACCTTCAGCAATTTACCAGAATTGACAACTTGTCGGTCTTTAGGAGGCTCTGGCCGATAACTTTTATTGACCCAGCAGCTTCTTACAATTTACAATAAGCATTTTCTATCGTCATTCTTTTGATATGTAGCAACAACTGCATGTACTGACCAAAGAAGATTTCTTGTCACCACCAGAATGCTTAGCATTTATACTGTGTCCCTAAAGAAATTTTAATTTTCCACTGAATAAGCAGTGTCAAACATGTGCTAAAGTAGTTAGTGGATGCAAGTCGTCTGACTTCCACCTTCCAATACATGTAAAGATACCATTAGGATGGTCACATGCATGGAAAAGAACTTGAATATCCCGAATAAAATGTGCATGTGTGTTATTCAAACGTATAGATTCGCGAGGGCCTTAAAGGTATATTATGTGATCTTTCCAGGGAACGCCCTCAACATCGAGAAAAAAAATAGAAAGCAGATTTTCTTGCAGATTTACATTTCTGATCATAAATTATACATACATTCCAAGTTACAGGGCGATACGATTCTCAATTTATATCTTTCACTCTAAATTCACTCTAAAACCATGATTTTGAGGTAATTAGGAATCGTATCGCTCTGTAACTTGGAATGTATGTATGATTTATGATCGGAAATGTAAATCTGCAAGAAAATCTACTTTCTAAAAAAAACCCATGAATAGAGGGCGCTCTCTGGAAAAGATCACATAATATGCCTTTAAGACTAACTATTATGGGACTTACATGTAAACATGTAGGCGGCTGAAGCGGGGGACCCTCCCCCTAAAATTTGACAAGTCTCCCATAGAACACGTGTATTAAATATGTTCTTGTCCCTGATCCACCCCTTAAAATGTCTATTGCCTCCACTTCCACTGATGGAGCTCACTCTGGATTTAATGAAACCGTCACTATGCCCAGCAGATATTGGCGAGTGAATTTGAATTCCGGGTTGATGAACGAGGAAAAAAACAACCACCCAATTATTTTGCCTAATTCAGGCCGTCAGTCGGAAGCATTTTGTTATTGGTGCGACCAAACCAGAGGGGTCTCTGGGGTGATAACACCCAGCCGGGTTGACAGTGGCAGAGCCCATTCGCCCCCGACGCTGACGCATTTTCAAGTATTCGAGTGATGATTCCATACCAATTTTATCATAAATAAGACTAACAATGTTGTTAACACTGATGCATTTTATTGTGTGTTTTAATGCGGTTTACACAATTTTGGTAATGAAGTGTTCTTTAAAAAGACGATCTGTGAAGGTTGCATTTTTATATCATTAACTATAATCAAGACTAAGCACAATCTTAGTAATCTATCTGCAAAGCCTCGTGCAGGATGCTGTTGACCCGGGGTAGGGGGCCTACCATGGTTATATCTAGGCCCAAAGGGTCCCGATAAAATATTGAATTTAGACACCTCTGAGGGCGTTTCTAAGCTATTTCAGACCTGATCAACTCATATTTGATCCAGAGAAACGTTCCTGAAGCCATCTTGTTAAGCCTTAATTATGAAACATTGAAACTAATTCGCGTTATCAGTATAGACCTTGTATATTCAGACACAAGAGATGGTTTAGTGTAGGTTGTCCCTGTCCCATTATTGGGAAGCCTTGAAGCGATACGAAAACTTCAATATTAAGACCTAAAAGGAAAAATACTGAGCCATTAATTACATTTCCCTCTATAAAAATATTGTTGCGACGCCCGCACCGTCGTACCCCTTACGACGGGCCTGGCCTAGTTCCACTTTCAATACAAAGAGACAAGTTTGAATTTATTCTAATATCGGGATGACTTTTCAGAGAAGTTTTTACTTCATATAGTTTCCGTGACATCAAAACAACCTCGATCCCTATGCCTATTCACACATTATCCGTGTTTACATTGTAAACACCAGGGTTCACAAGATGTGGGCCTAAAGAACACATTGCTGAAGGGTTCATGCAAAATTATCTCGAAAGGAAAACATTTCTAGATTTATGTGCTTATAATTTGATAAATATATTACTGCTGTGCTCCTCCGCATCATTAGGATCGTGTATACCCTCAAAATGGCGACAAGTGAAAGTCTTGATGAAAAGTATGTCAGAGTTTACACTATTATATGGGTCGCCTTTAAGATTACATTAAGAATGGATCCTGGTCCGTAAAACAAAGTAATCATACACCATTTTTGTTACCAGGCTGGTGTACATTACTCAATCTATTTATTAAATGTAGGCATATACACGATTTCCAATAAAGACAATTTTACTGTAAGAGATTGCTTAATAACATATATAGACCATACTGCAGTTATTGTCCGTTTTCCGTATGCACGCCACACAGACCCGTGTAATTGGACCGTGACCTTACCCTCACGCTCCGTGTTGAAGAAATACACTATCAACTAGTGATGGACCCTGTGTGAAAAATACATGTTCAAAACTTATATATCATGGATCATCTTCTGCAGAATTTACTACTCTTTAACATATCTTTTTTAGCCTGAAAGATAATAATGATAGCTATGTGGACCGGGGGTATCTTCCTGACAGGGTCGGCTGAAGCGCCGTTCTTTCTCCCGCCGTGTTATAGCAATTACCAATTTCGGCAAACTTCAGCCCGTTTCTGCACTGTGTTTTTAGAAGGGCGCCACACCCGAGTCAAATAAGCTAGCAACCTGTTACATTCAGGGACCGACGGGCAATTTTCCCTTCTAACATGTCACCAAAATGCAATCCTATTGGATCCCGGGAACTATGTGGACCGTCCCTTTGAATGACTGACAGTCGTTTTTCTCTATCCAGCTTGTAAGCACGGTTTAACACGTTCTTGTTGCTGGGCAGTGCTATGATGATTATTGATTTTGGACGAAGGGCGCGTGTATTTTTATTGGGGGGTGTGCATGTTAAACTATTACTTAGGCCAAAATGTACTGCATGTAATAGTAGTACTTCATAGTTTAACCAACCATGGTTTAAGTAATGTTTGTAATTTTGCGACGGCGAACAAAATTCTTCAATAGTTCGAAATTCTACGGTCTTTTATTTTAACCTCCAAGATAATATAGAAGGCTACAGAGCTTGATTCTGTTGGATTTTTAAAAAAAATGAAGCCTACATTGCGAGTGGAGTTATTTAATATTATACAGAAGTGTTACTAACATTGTCAACAATATTATTAAGTAAGAAATGATGTAAATATCCAAAATTATTTCAAAATCATTTGATCAAGTTTCAAAATTAAATCAAATTAAATTAATTTCATGAGCACAGTTAAGTTAAATATCTTTAATGATATAGTAGGCTATTTAATACCATTTCGACAATTTTACGATTATTTTTATTTTTATTTCACAACGTCGGTTTGCATAATGTAAAACCAGAAATGTTCGCTAATTTCGCTAAGACCTCTAAATCAAAATCCCGCTAAATAAGATGTTATACATATTTTTACATAGCAAGCAATTCAAGATGCCTCAAATTAGTGAATGTCATGCCGTGAATTAGACCAGATTTGAGAAAGTTTAAACCCGCTAACATTTCTGGTATTACAGTATACGTTTGGCTACATGATTTATAGGCCTGATATAAAAGAAGACAAATTAAAAATTGGCAGAACACAATTTGTTGTATATAGTTTCTCTTAAATCATGAGGTAGTTTTAATAACGAACAATAGCACTTTCCAATAACAAATTCACAACGATATTATGACAAATCTAAGACTACATATCAATTACAGAACACATATCATTGTCCATATTAAATTTCGGATATATCAAGAACATGAGATGGAGGGACTTTGACGACTAGAGGCTGAAAACATAATCTTAAACAATAAAACTCTTTTCTTTTAAGTTATATTTTCACACTCGGCATATAGGCCCAAATGCTGTGGTTTCTTTCCTCAAGTAGTATATTAAAGCCGTTGATTGTATAGGAATCACACAGTTTCATATTAATAACTATTTTTGACATTCCCTCGTTTGCTTGGAAATCCTAAACGAGAAATCTTATAAAGCTTTTCTTCAATAGGTCTACACGGAGCACACCTCAAATACCTCGTGCAAAATGCTTCACCCCTATCTTACACTATATTTAGAAGAGTCCGTAACACTTTTATTAGGTGATAACCGATTACTTTTTTTGTCCACGCAAAACTATATCGGAACTATTTCTAAGCACGGAATGTAAAATTATCTTCTAATAAACTTATTTTTGCGATCTTTAAAAAATATCATATGAAATAAACATAGCTTTACGTTGAATGAGTCATCTTTACTCCAACTTCTTTCTCTTTGACGATGTTTCCTGATGTCTAATGATGATTTCACCAGCTTTCTATAAAATCCTGAGGGTTTTGGGGTTCTCTTTTCCATGTGAGGATGCTAGCGTAAAATTATATCCGTGCAAACTATACCGCCGTCGTTACGTAAGTGAGCGTCACTAAGCAAACATTAACTCACCAACGCTCAATTAACGCGTCAACCGTATCGGATGTTTCGATCGCTAATTGGCCGACATAAATCACGTGAGAGCCAATGATGCATGCACTAATTTGTTCTACTTAGGTTAAGTACTGGTATACTTAGTTTATCTACACTAAGCCGGTTTATAGCTCCAAAGGTCGAAACGATTTTGCCCGTGGAGATAACTGCAACATGCCGAAAAGAATCGAGTACACATTTATTGGAGATATAAGTACCTGATGCATCCGATTGTTATATGAATTATATTAATTAAATTCCAATGAAGTGGGATGCTGGGATTTATTTGAAACCAACTGCTTATTAAACGCGTATATAACCTGTGAAGTCATTTGCACTACGTAATATTAGTGGTACGCTGTATTCAAGTTTGTGTTGTGTGAACCAGATTTTAAACTGGAATCGCAATACTTCGGATTGGGCAAATGATTGTTATCCGTTGTCTGTCAAATGAATGAATCAAAAATCTGACAAAAATTAATAGATAGAATGTCAAAGCATAACAGGCATTTACAGATATAAAACAATTGTTAAGATCTAGTGCTTACTTAAGGATCACGTCAAAACTCGACCGCCAGGTAACCGCCGGTTACGGCCGGTTCCGCCCGGTTCTCACAAAACGTGTCGTCTGTTATAATATACACACATAATGAGGTCAAAGAGTTACACTCTGGTAAACACGACCGGTTGATAGTGCCTCGTCACACGCGTGAGCAATAAAATCTTGAAGTAATGGGCTCTCACGTCTTAGTTGACAACCAGTACAATACAGCTCTTGATTTTCGCTGGGGTTGGCTTTTTCAATCTGTTTATAGCTCAATTAACTTTTTAAAATCAATACCGAAAGTCTATGAATGGTTTTATAGAACGATTATAGAGAGAGAGCTATTATGACCGCAAAGTAACAGATTGATAGTGTAAATTGGTCCGGTTACATCATTAAGTCAACCGGCGGTTGTTCAGTGTTGCATGCGTGAATATTCATATACCAGTAAAACATTTGACCTGAAAGAACCGGGCGGAACCGAACGTAACCGGCGGTCAACGGGCAGTCGAGTTTTGATGTCTTCCCTTATTTAATATTGTCCTTGGAAATAGCATTTACGAATTCCGCATTGGCTAATATTTCCTATAAGAGAATAAAACATGATCAATGATTTTTCAATATTTTAATATAATGTAATATAAGACAAACATACAAATGTGACAAACGGAAATACATAATAATGCGGTGGATTGACCAGACCCGGTGACAAAATCAGAGGATGGATGGCCACAAGACAAACATACAAACAGAAATACATAATAATGATGTGGATTGACCAGACCCGGTGACAAAATCAGAGGATGGATGGCCGCAAGACAAATATACAAACGGAAATACATAATAATGATGTGGATTGACCAGACCCGGTGACCAAATCAGAGGATGGATAGCCACAAGACAAACATATACTTGACAGTACATAATAATGCGGACGATTGAACTGGCCCGGTGACCAAATCAAAGGATGGATGGCCACAAGACAAACATATACTTGAAAGTACATAATAATGCGGACGATTGAACTGACCCGGTGACCAAATCAGAGGATGGATGGCCACAAGACACATAAACACACGGAAATATATAATAATAAGGGTGTGGATTGACCAGACCCGTTGACAAAATCAGAGGATGGATGGCCACAAGACAAATACAATAAACGGAAATACATAATAATGTGGTGGATTGACCTGACCCGGTGACCAAATCCGATGATGGATAGACTGGTCCATATTTGGTCACAATTGTCTTTTGTATAGTTTATATTATCTCCAAATGATAATTTATGTTCAATAAAAAACACAGAATCTTACCAGCTCAAAAAATACACAAACCCTTTAAGTTATCTACTACCGTTTCCTGCTTTTGTGAGTGCGTCTTGTACACGACTTCAAACTAGTAAAGGCTGCGTGGTGCTTTGAATGGATGCACAATGTAGACTAATGTAGACTAGATTCAAAATACGTGAACACGGAAACATCTGGAAATAGGTCATCAGACCAACGTAACCGTATCATCCATAGTAAACGTCCTGACAATGTATTTTTTGTCAAGACAATTTTGTTTTACCAAATGATTATACCTCAACTATTCAGAGCCACCATTTTATTAGTAGTATGGTGACAACTCCACCTAAACATCTCCTCTTTGAGCATTTGAGTCACCTACTTTTCTCAATCTTTATGAAGATAAGGCGACGAAAAACCCCTGTTTTACGGGATACCACGTACATGTACATGTATATCTGTGTAATAAACACTACATGTGAAATATATATGTGTCCGATAGTCAGAGGCGTGGTAAGTCATGTTTTCTTGTAAATACGAGTCCGGAATAAACTGAATCTAGTCCGTAACAATACATCATAAAATTCATTTTATTTTGGCCATCTTTATCACATTTTATCGCTTTCTCGACTTTTATCCATGTTTCTGGTTTCTTATTGAAAATAGATATAGCAACGTGAATCATGAGTGCTCCTGTCATTTCATATTTGAAAGTAGTCATTGTAACTTTGCCTACACTTGGCTACTTTGACCAGACAACGGTATCAGGTCTGTATATCAATCGATTTTAGATAGAATCGTTACTGTTTTTATATACGACGTAAGTGTTGCCGATGGTATTTCCCCATCAAAATTATATAATCACCACTCTATTGAAAACATTTGTCGGTTTATAGGTCAGTTTCACGTCGGACAAGTTCTTAATTATTTATTTCACAAACCACAGATGAACAGCGTTTTCTTAGAAGTAGTAAATATGAACTCGGCCTCGGGATATCCTCAACATTGATCGACAAATGCGACGAAGTATGTCAGGTTTTATAGTCATTTCACATACTCGTTTTGATCATTTGCAGAGGGCATGTATTCAGTAACAACAAGATTGGACAACGTTTTTTCCCCCAAAAGAATAAACATTCTGCGCTGCTGTATATATCAATGATTTTCTGCTATAAATCACTTTGAAAATACGGTATTGCAACTAAAAATCCAAGGTTCTGACATATTTACAGTGACGTGTAGCAGGTTTAAAACTTTAAGGCGGTCCACTATATAACATGGATTTAACCGATTCGCACAATGAAGGTACAATGTAGGTGGTATTTGGAACGTGACATTAACCCTAACACTCTTGAGTACTACGAATTACTACGATGCGGTGTGCTTGTGGCACCCGGCTCGGCAGTTTTTCGATGAAAAAATGGCCCCAGGGTATACAGGGCAGAATATACTCCACCATGTGTGGTTTCCCCCCGTGGCCTAGCGGTAGATCGTCTGCCTCTGAACCCAGAGGTCCGGGGTTCGAGCCCGGGGGGAGTGGGGGCACTTTTCCTCCTCGTTATTTGGCTGCGAACAAAAAATCTTTGGAAAAGGTGCCTTGGGGTTAGGGTTATGGATCGATTTTTTTCACTATTTTTCTTTTTTCATTTTTTTTTCTAACTTTGGTCTCATTAACCCTAACACTCTTGAGTACTACGAATTACTACGATGCGGTGTGCTTGTGTCACCCGGCTCGGCAGTTTTTCGATGAAATAATGGCCCCAGGGTATATACAGGGCGGAATATACTCCGCCATGTATGGTTTCCCCCCGTGGCCTAGTGGTAGTACGTCCGCTCTGAACCCAGAGGTCCGGGGTTCGAGCCCCGGGAGAGTGGGGTCACTTTTCCCCTCGCTATTTGGCCGCGGTGCCTCGAGGGGTAGGGTTATGGAGCGATTGTTTTCACAATTTTTCTTTTTTTCATTTTTTTTCTCAATAATTTTGGTCTCATTAACCCTTACACTCTTGAGTACTACGAATAACTACGATGCGGTGTGTTTGTGTCACCCGGCTCGGCAGTTTTTCGATGAAATAATGACCCCAGAGTATATACAGGGCGGAATATACTCCGCCATGTATGGTTTCCCCCGTGGCCTAGCGGTAGATAGTCTGCCTCTAAACCCAGAGGTCCGGGGTTCGAGCCCCCGGGGAGTGGGGGCACTTTTCCTCTCGTTATTTGGCCGCGAAACAAAATCTGTGGAAAAGGTGCCTCAGAGGTTAAGGGTTATTGATATTGGGAGGTAGTTGTTGATAACTTAATGATAAATAGAAATATAATGTGTAATCTACTCTTGTATGACCGATGGAAATCACCAGCTACTTTCCTGTACGACAATAATTTCAAATGTCATGTGTCATTTCTTTCTTAAGTTATGTAACAAATTAGAAAACAACATTAACGTGGAGCAAACATAGACAGCCAGCATTTCAAATCACAGATATGAAAAAAGGAAAAATGGTCAGAAACAAATATTGCACTTTTTTGCTGACAATTACCATCAGTCATCATTTATACGAGACAGGGGAATTGGATTATGACATCATGTTTCATGAACAATTATAAATAATGTCGTGTTGCTCAACTTAATTGGGATAATTAAAATTATCAAACATCGCATTGGCCTTCGTCGTCTGCATCGATCGAGTAACCATGAAGCAACCGAGAATTTGTTTGTCGCCCCCAACATGCCCAAGTAATCGGGTACGTTCATACACAGCTATGATTATAAGGTGGCGTCATCGCGTAGAACCATAAAATTCTTCGTAAACCGAAGCCAACCTATTCTCTTAATCCAGCTTAGACAATCCTAACAAACCGTATAGTGATTTGCTTAAATTACTGTGGTATAGACCGGGGGTCTAGAAGGGCTAATGATTGCACTGCATGCACATTCATGGCAAAGACCTTCAGTACAAGACGGAATACAAGCTGCATAACATCTACTACCAATTCCTTCTGCCCACGCCCTCTACGACGGGTATCAGTCACTATAAAAACCCAGTGAGCAGAAGTCAGAGTTGCCAGTCTGATGAAACAATGAGTAACATTCTTCACTTCTTTTGGATTTGTGCACAAAGAAATTTCAATATTATGCCTACAAACAATCCAGATGAACTTATTCAAAGATGTAATAATAATTAGTTTGTGAGGTCGATTTTGCAGTTGCACCTTAGATTACATTGTCTTATGAACTTGTTTTACAGTAAGATACGTGAAGACATGATTTGGTAGATAAAAACAAGCATTAATTTATCCATATTCTTTTGCCCTTTACGCCAAATAATCAATCTTCACAGTGCTGATTAGCACGCTTTCATTTGTAAAATTTATTTAATAACCTCGTATAAATTCATTCGAAATTTACCATGATAATATTGACCCATCCAATCCCAATACCCTGAATAAATTCGATATTATACCACTAGACAGAAACATATTATACTCATAGAGTATTGTGTTCTAGCAAGCAAACCGAAAGGTTCCAATCTTTTAATTATCGTGTAGAGTGGAATGTATGCATAAAATACGCAGTATGGTTAATTTTTGCCCGCAGAGTAATAACATAACACCTGAGACTAAAATACCTAATCTCAGATAACACAGCATCTACACTTTTTTGCCAAGTAAGGGCCGCAGTCAATTACATTTAGTTCCATTTTCCTTAAATGTAATTATATTCTCCCGTATAATCGAATAAATTGACATTTTACAAGATTAGCGTTCTACCTCGACCATGTACTGCAGGTTAGTTACCTTTGATTAGATTTATAAACTATAACACAATGACGAAGCACTTCGGCGATTTCATTTTTCAAATGGAGTTATTTATCCTGAAAAACCTTTTCCCTAGCTTGAATAAAGACCTTCGTCAAGTAAGCAAATTACATAGCTAATGAATTGCATAGTGGGATAATGGTGTGATATTCTCTGGGTCATGAGAAGCTTTTACTGTTTGACAATTTTCTGTGATTCAAGTGATTGGATATACCTCCTATATATTAAAAGTACTGAATGGCGCCCTACACGGCAGCTGGTGAGAGAACATGTCTCTCCAAAAAATCTGCAATAAAGTGATCTACGTTTCGATGTTTGGAATTATTTTTCTACCACATCTACGTGTAAGTAATCAAGAATCTTCTGAACTGAACATTTGCGACATTTTATGCATAGAAAACGTCTTTTTGGTGACATTTTGTTCTGGTTTCGTTAACTCATCTTCGCCTATACCAATACACACTGTATTTGAGACACTCGATTTTGGATCGATGCGTTGACCATTACCGTGGTCAGTTGGTCAGTCACTTGAAACGAGTCAATCATGGTTCTGATACTACCAGTGTCGAAGCTTTAAATGAGTTCAAATCTGTTTCTGTTGATGATGTAAAGAAAATTGTTCTTGCCACTAAAAACAAATCTTGTTCTTTGGACAAAATTCCAATGTGGCTTCTGAAAGATAACATTGACTCTATGATTCAACCACTTACCACTATTATTAATCAATCTCTCAGCAGCGGTATGTTTCCAATGAGGCTTCGCGAGGCGGTGGTATCTCCCATCCTAAAGAAATCGACGCTGGACAAGAACACACTTAAGAATTACCGCCCTGTGTCCAACATCAGCTACCTCTCTAAAATCATGGAGAAACTTGTTTGTTCTGAAATAAATGCCCATCTTAGTTCCAACGGTCTCAACGAGGATTTCCAATCTGCCTACAGACAGCGACATAGTACTGAAACGGCTTTGTTGCGCGTCAAGACTGATATTCTCAAAGTCCTGGATAACAATAAGGCGGCTGCTGTAGTTCTGCTGGACTTATCAGCTGCTTTCGACACGGTTGACCATCAGATCTTGTCTCGACGGCTATCCACCACCTTTCACATACAAGGCAAAGCGCTGGACTGGATCAAATCGTACCTCCGGGATCGCTCCTTTCGTGTATGCCTCGGGGACAGTAAATCTGAAAAACATTCGCTTGACTTTGGTATTCCACAAGGCTCGGTGGTCGGGCCATTATTCTTTTCCATGTATACGTATGAGATTGGTTGTATCATCCGCAAACACAACATCAGCTATCATATTTACGCCGACGATATTCAGCTTTATTTGCCTTTTGACCCTAAATTGGACAATGATGGTACGCGTGCAATGGAAAAATTGTCGTCATGTATAAAAGACATTAGTATGTGGATGACCGAGAATAAGCTGAAACTCAATAATGAAAAATCTGAATTCTTTGTAGCTGCATCTCCATGGCATGCAAAGATAATTGGTGAGCTCTCCTTGAAAATTGGAGATGACGTTATCCAGCAGTCAGCTAAAATCAGGAACCTTGGTGTTATCTTTGATACTACTTTGTCTATGACTGATCATGTAAAATCCATTGTCAAAACTGTGAACTTCCAGTTAAGGTGTATACATAGAATCCGTCGTTTCATAACTACCGTAAGCTGCCATCACCTTGTTCGGGCACTCATCCTATCCCGCTTGGACTACGCTAATTCTCTCATGCTCGGTATATCAGCCAAGGATCGTAACAAGCTACAGAAACTTCAAAACAGGGCAGCCAGAATTGTGTTCCGGGCTAAAAGACTTCACCCATCTGCACCCCTGTTGAGAATTCTCCACTGGTTACCAGTAAAACAGAGAATAATATTTAAGGTGCTGCTATACGTATACAAAGGAGTACATGGACTTGCTCCCCCTTACATCACCAACCTGCTTGTACCATATCTACCTGGAAGGCCTCTACGTTCTGGTGATGACAAGCTACGTCTCCACACTCCTCGCACTATCAAAAGATATGGTGACATGTCTTTCCATGCTAATGCCCCACGACTCTGGAACTCTCTTCCCTCTGATATTCGCAATAGCATCTCCGTCATGATTTTCAGGAAGCGCCTAAAGACTTACTTGTTTCCACCTGCGTAGATCCACCGCCTCTTATTGCCTCATTCTGCAGTCATGCCTTTTTTAACATTCAACCTGTTGTGCAATTCTGTCAATATTAGTGTTTTACCACTGTATATTATTATGTTTTAGTCTTATTTTATGCTTGGTGCTGAGTGTATGCTTGCTGGGTATGTGGGTACGGGTGTGAGGTATGTGTAGGGTGTGTAGCCATATGATTGGTGTGCTGGGGCGTGTGGTGGGTGTGGGTGCGAGTGGTGTGTGGGTGTGTGTACGCGTATCATCTGTTTTATTGTATTCTTACTACTTTCTGCCATTTTCAATGTCCAATTTTTTTCTATTGTTGTGTTTTATATTTTGTACATTACTTGGTACTTTTTATCGTGTGTGTATTTTTATCTCTGTACAGCGCTTTGGTCTTTTTTAGAAAAGGCGCTATATAAATGCTGTTTAATAATAATAAAAAAAGGTTAGAATAAAGTCTTCGCCAAAGAGATTACCAACATTATATATCAAAGCATACTCATTGCCTGGCTCATCAGAAACATGGAACATACAATATTAACCTTACCGTTTGAACAGCATATCAAAACGTTATTTTGGTTGACTTCTGCAAAATCGCGAAACCATGAATCCACGAAAAGCGCCCTCTGTACAGTGAAGCATGTGAAATCGAACTCGTCTCTGCGTCTGGATTTGACAGTAAAATCTTGGATGTATGATATCCATACACCTTTGTTTAATATAAATTGCATTAATATGATTTGTTAAATACTTGTATGCCTTCTTAACTGAATGTGTACCACCAAATCTCTCATCCTACTACAGGTACACTGGCCGGGGCCCTGGATAGACTGTACGGCAGTATAGTGTCGAGATAATTTGAATTCCTGGTTGATGGATGAGGAAAAATCGATTACTTGCCTATTGCACTTTCAATTCAAAGACAAAGTTTGAAATAATTATATTATCGTGATGAATTTCAGAGAAGATTTTACTTCATATTATTTCCGTGATATCTAAACAACCCCCGAACCACACCAGGTATGTACACATATCCGTGATTACTTTGTTAATGGAAAAGTGTACTTTAGGTCCAGATTCACTGTACTCACATCGTCCGATACCGGAACACCAGTATCGTTCGATACTGGTACAAAGTCAGTGTTCCAGTCACATTGGCCGATACTGGCACATATAAAATGTTCCAGTGTCGGACGATACTGAAACATAATTATGTACCAGTATCGTACAATACTGGGAAAAATCACACTGGCGACATGTCACCAGTATCGCCCGATACTGCAACATAACAATATTCCACTATCGCTCGATACTATAACACAATTTCGTGTTCCATTAGTATCGACCGATACGGAACAGCCAAAATCGTACCAATATCGACCGATACTGGCAACTTTTATGTTCCAGTATTGAACGATATTAGTG
Organism: Ophiura sarsii; assembly: GCA_035610835.1. Lineage (NCBI taxonomy): Eukaryota > Metazoa > Echinodermata > Ophiuroidea > Amphilepidida > Ophiuridae > Ophiura > Ophiura sarsii. Next base: position 41,962,976 of record CM069441.1, read on the forward strand.
TACCAGTATCTTGGACCTAAAGAACACTTATCTCGAAAAAGATTTATTTGCTTTTATATTATATATATTAATGCGGTGCTCCTCCGCATCGATAGAATTGTGTGTATCCTCAAAATGCCGACAAGCGAAAGTCTTATTGAAAAGTATGTCAGATTTACATTATATGGGTCGCCTATAAGATTCCATTCAGAATGAAGCCTGGTGCGTAAAACAAAGTAATTATACACCATTTTTGTTACCAGGCTGGTGTATATTACTAAAACTCTAAAGTTTTTTAAATATAGGCAATAAAGACAATTTTATTGTAAGAGATTGCTTAACAAAATATATAGACCGAAAAGAAATCGAGTACACATTTATTGGTGATATAAGTACCCGATGCATCCGATTGTTGTATGAGTTAAGGTAATATGGGGCAACTGGTCCGAAATGAAGGATTTTGTAATTGTATGGGCATACTGCTTTCTTTTGAACAGTGCGACTTATGTTGAAACTTGACGTACAGGGTGAGTCTAAAAAAATAAAAGATAAAACATTCTGACCACAAAATCAAGGCAAACAAAACTTTAAATGATTGCGCCATTTCTTTGCTATCATCTGGGAAAAAAATCACGCTATTTGATGATACCGTTAAGTAAATATGACTATTTATGTACAGGAGCTGTTTTTTCACCAAAAACACGGTTTTTAATTTCAAGCTTAACGAGCTTAATAATGTTTACTAGGATTATGATGTAAAGCATTACACATCTTGTTTATTAAAAGAATTAAGTAGACAATAGACGTGTTCAAAATTGTCTCCTAATAAATTAAAACATGAAATATGGATTAAATCGTATCACCACTGTCAGTTAATAAATAATAATTTAATAAAGGATTAAATAGTCCGCAAGGGATATTCATAAACATGATAAAACTAGATGAGTATATTGAATAAAAATTGTCACCAGTGACTACCTGATAAAGTGAATAACAAACGATATAGTATTTTGATAAAATCAATAAACTTAATATTGCACTTATTTTTCGTAAATATGTCCGATTAAGTAAACATTATCCTTGAACCAATCAAAAATTGTCAATGACCACAGTAAGACTAGTAAGTTATATTCTATCCTCTCTTTCTCTCTCTTCATGTAAAATTTAAAAACAATAATATGAATAGAAACCCACTTGATAATCCAGCATCTTGTTTGGTCTTTCTCCTGATCTTTGAGAGTGTGCTTAGGATGGTTGCACTGAGGGACAATAGACAGCTTTAAGGCCTATTTATGACACAATTACCACACTTTTATCATTTCATAACAAAGGAATTGATCCTTTCGCTGTCGGTATTGTAATTTTTTATTGGTCGTATCTTGTGAAATATAATGGTCAAGATCTGGAAGCGTGTTCGGACGTTAAATTGGTCACTTTTATTCAAAACAGCGTAAAAAAGGTTTCCCTCAACCAAACTAAACCAGATAAAATACATATTAAAGCTAATTGATTTGACTTTATACCGTAGTAAATTGTTTTGAAAACAAACGAATACTAATACTGTTTTCTAAAAAAATCGCTGAAGTTGAGTAAATTTTTTTTTGACTCACCCTGTATATCCTTACCTTCTAGATTCCAAAACATTTGCAATTTTACGGTATTTACACATGTGATATTCTCCAGATCTTTGCAGCCACCTCCTTGAGTGTCAGTGGCGTAACAGCCGGGGGGTCAGGGGGGGCACAGTGCCCCCCCCCCTGAAGGTGCTCAGCAGGAAATTCAAACCTACCCACCAGGAAAAAAGGGGGAAGGGAAAAGAGGAAAAGAAGGGGGAAAGGGAAAGAAAAGAGAGAGAGAAAGGGAAAAGGGAGGAAAAAGAAAAAGGAAAAGGAGAAAAAAAGGTGAAAGAAAGAAAAGAAGAAAGGTAAAGAACGAAAGAAAGAAAGAAAGAAAGAAAATGTCGCAGTACAAAAAGCACAACAGTCAACAAATTTTGTGACCGCGCGAAATGTTGTCACCATGTGAAATGTTGTGACCGTGCGAAATTTGTGACCTTGCGTAATTTTGTGACTGCGCGAAATTTTTTGACCGTGCGAATTTTTTTTAACCCCCCCCCCCCACCACCACTTACGTGAAATTCACGAGGTGACTGAACTGGGGAAAAAAATTGGGGCAACCTTTTACGCGAAAAATTCCGGGACGGAATTATTCTAACCAGGAATCTTTTTGGCTGTGCCCCCCCCCCCCCCCCCTGACAACCAACCTCTGTTACGCCCCTGTTGAGTGTCTTATTGAAAATTCACAGATAGTATGGGCGATATATGAAGATGGGTTTAGATCATGTTTAATGTATTTTATATGATTGATAGATATGCAACATTAAATATATACATGCTGTACAGTCATCATAAGATGCTAAGTGCATATTGCATTTGATGGGTGGTATATCGTAGTGTGCTAAGGGACTTTTCGAAATATGGTTGTGGTTGTAACGACCGTAAAATGGCGCATGTTGCTAATTTGGTGGTTTGGATTTGCGATCAAAATTATCATTTAAAGAATGCATCAACTTAACTCATTATCACGGGTGTTCATTTGGTAGAGTTATTAGCTTATGAATTTGCAAATAAAAGTATGCCATTTCTTATTTTATCTAAAGACACTCCTCTACTTGTAGGATCCGAACGCCGTTATGATTGCGAATTCAAAGATACTCGCTGGCTACAGAAAACTGCGTAATGGCAAAAAACTAAAATGCAGTTTTGTCTTTTTTTCTAAAATGTTTTGGAGTTATTGATTATTATGACAAATGGTAGTATGTTTTAAAACATTTTGGCGTAAAATGTATTACGTCACAGGCGTGCTTGAATAATGTTTCATCTCGACAAAGTGCTGAGTCATTTGTTGGGGTAAGTGGTCCGAAGGGGTATGGGGCAACTGGCCCACCTGCAAAAACTTAATCAAAATTGTAAAATTAATTTTGAAAATTAGTTGTTAGTGTCAATAAAACTCGGTATTGAAATGTGAATAGAATATGAAATAGTTCACATTCTTACTAGTTCTTAGACATTTTTGGGGTATTTTGGGTCTAATACCACTATTTATGCTATTGAATGATTAAAATTATGATACGAACTTGCTTGCTTTAGAATGGTTTAAAACCTTGGTATCATGAATCATATCTGTATTATATTTTAAATGTTGTCTGTAAATATATTTTCAATGACGAAATATCATGATTTATGTATTTTATTCACTGCTTTTGGTGTTAAACCGTTGGTCATCATTGTCATATTGACTAACTTCCCCTGTAACATGAAAAGTTGGCTAAATATCAAGATGATTGTATTATAAGTACTTAATGATGATTATAAAATCATTAAAGAAAGGAGTATATATAGACAAATGTATAGGACATCTAAATATCACAACCATGTAACCATTAAACTATAGGTTCATACCGTTTTATCTTATAAACGTGCAGTCGAAAATTTCGCTTGCTTTGTACACCATTAGTACTACTGATATTTACATGTTAACCACGAAAACTGTATAAAACCTGGGTTTCATGAGACGTGTAGCCTTTTTACACGTTAAATAATATGGAAATGTGTTTATATAGAAAACACAGCCTAGTTTCCGTATTGTCATTCAATGATTTCTGTGTATTCTAACCGGTGGAACACATAGGACCAGTTGCCCAATGATGGGGCAATTGGTCCGTGCTCAGTACATTTTTTAGTTAGTGGTAATTGGCCTTTTGTTTGGATAATTTTTAACATTGATTAAATGTCATATGTAAACAGTTACATGGGTGATATTTTCATAGCAATTCCATAAATATTTACACGAGCTTTAAGCTTTTATATCATACAATATGCTTAACCAGACAAGTTGCCCCATCCCCCCTATATTAATTCGATTCCAATTAACTGGGATGCTAGTATTTATTTGAAACCAACTGCTTATTAAATGTCTTAATGTATATTATTGTGATTCAGTGATTGAAATTGCAATTACGTGTACAGGTATATGGCAATCTTATTAGCATTTCTACATATATAACCCGTGGAATCATTTTACATCACGTAATAAATTTGTACGCTGTATGCAAGTTGCTATTGTGAACCAGACTTAAAACGAAAAATATCCTTATCCCCGAATGATAATTCCTGCTACACCAAAGACATCTTACCAGCTCAAAAATTACATCTTTCAAGTTACCTCTCCTGCTTTTAATCGTGCGATACGACGGCAAACTAGTACGAGCGGCGTGGCGCTTTAAAATGAATTCAGAATGTACATGTAGACTAATGCGCTTGCTTTGATAACGTCGGGGATGAAGTACTCAAGCCATTTGATAGGAATACCAACTTAAACCACTCACACTGAATAAGTCTAAACAAAAGTGGAATTGGAGATAGAGATATGATATTTCATAAAATGATGTCGTGACATTAATGAACAATTTATACTCCTATATTGTAACATAGAGCAGGCATCCAAATTCAATCTTCTGGGGCTCAATGTTCCTCGTACCAAACCTCGAGGCTATTAATTACAGACGGAGAATATCGTCTGATTCAAGTGTCATGTAACAGAGTTCGCCACCTGTAGAATATTTAAAACATGATAAAATGAATCGTATTAGGCCTACATGATGGGTTGCTTGACGGAAAAGTTTCAGCACTTTGTGAAATTGAAATATGGGGGCATATGTTTTATAAGACATGCCGCATGCATTAGCAACCTCATGTTTAGGCTTTCATGTGATAGATTCTTCTGGAAGATATGCAGTTTGCAAATTCATGATACAACGTTTTATATTGTCCAAAACAAGTTTGGTATGTGTAGAATTTTTCTTAAATTTTCTCCTATACGGCGGTGAAGGTGACCGTCTATTTCCCAACGCGTATTGAACACTTGTTTTAAAACTACGTTTACCACTCATGACGACGTCTGATTTGATGTCACAGTTGTGTAATAATGACACAAAACATAATCACATCCTCGGATGAAAGATAAAAATGGTTCCAAGATGTCCAAAAAAATCCCTGTTTCTCGGCGTTTCAAATCCTTCACCCTAGGCTATCTACGAAGCATCTACCAGCTCAGCCCAGATGGCGCTAGACAGGCATACCGTTAAACAGAACTAGTCCTAAAAGGGAAAAAGGACCAACAAGCAAGCAAGCATCAACAAGTAAGCACCAACATTATGAAATGTCGATTGTTTGGTTGCTCTATTAGGGAAGTATATATGTTCTTTTCGATAGTTTAATTCCTCACTTTTCAACATTACCCACATACTACATTTTACCTCATCTCTTACGTGCAATCGAAAAGTAGGTCGTTTCCAAATACCTTTAATATACAAAATCTATCTTGTAAATGTTATTCCCACCCACCCACCTACCATTAGCAAGGAGTATATATAATAGGAGGGGACACTTAGCTCATTTGCATATTTGCTCATTAATATGATTAACCCCGCGAACCCAGTCAAAGGTCGCAGATAACCCCTCGGAGAGTCGAGGGAACTTTTCTATTGTTCTCTAACGACAGCGTTGGGACAGCGCATGAAGCTTCATGTACAGAGTTGGCGATGAGCGATTGAGAAGACATACAGGGTGTCCCAAAAGTCTATGCACGACTTTGAAGCTTTGTATTTCACAAAATATAAGTCGTATTGAAAATATGAATACACATTTAGAAAGAGGAGATGTAGGAAATAATTTTGATACCAAGCATTGGAGTAACATCTGTTTGTAATGCCACCCTAGAAGTAAAATATGTATTACTGCAAAAATGTAATTTTATACTTCGGAGGAATAAAGTTATAAATCCATACCTATTGAGATTAACAAAAAGACGGGTAGAGTTGGTTACAGAGAGTGATCCGTCAATTGTAGTATTTAAAATTTTACATTACAGTGATCCCATCATAATAATAAACTATATCACACATAATTTTCGTTTCTATAGTAAAATATAGTTGAAATGTTTTCCATTTATACAGAAACGTGTGCTATTAATGCAAAAACACAGACCTAAAGAATTGAATAACGTAACAGAAAAGTGAACACACACAGCTGTCAAACATGTTAAAATTTAAACTTACTGGACTATTTAAATGCTGCTTGAAGGCCTCATCGAAGGTTGTTATACCCATTTAGAATATGTTCCAGTTCCTGCGTTTAAAAATGTATCCACCAACTTCAGAATGGATATTCCTCCTGGTGCGCGTTTCACTTTGAAATGTTTTCTGAACTTTTGTTGAGTTAGTTGAACTGAATTTGTTTCAGCGTAGAACCATACAATTTGTATTCGCTTATCTATGCTGTAAACCATCTTGAATGGAGACTTTTGCTGTGCAATGTTGTCTACTACGCCTATTTATGTTGTGAGTGACCGAGTTTGGTAATAACATTAATGTTGCAAGGTAAGCAGTGAACTGTGACTAATGCGCAACGTTGCTTTCATACCGTTAATTTATGCGCACTTTATTTTAGCAACAATGTGTGGTACTTGGTATGGATGGGTCTGGCACACGGCCAAACACTTTCAACCAGTTTTATAATGTTGTGGGTTCACCAATAGGGTTGTGTTTGGTATCAAAATAATTTCTCAAATCTCGTCTATCAAAATATGGTTAAATTTATACCATATGATTTATATTTTATGAGATATGACTCTTCAAAAACGTGCATAGACTTTTGGGACACCCTGTACATAACAGATCGTAACATGAATAATACAATACAACACGTCACACAACGTTCCAGTCAGCACGCAGGTATCGCTTTCAATGAGTGACCTTGCCGATTTCTAACCCACGCAAAGATCGATTTCAGGATGTCAACCTTGCGCTAAAACCTTACGAGAAGTTTGTTTTCCCTGAATTAATTGAGGTAGGGTTAGCTGGCAGCCATGATGGCGAAGTAGGTGGATTGTTCGTAATTTTCTCTATAATATGATGCCAAATCTGACATATTTGGTCCACAAACAGTGATTTTATCGCTAATTTTAGAATTTAACAACTTTCGTGACTTTGCTTCTTGTAACTATTCACTTGACCGGACTAAAATTCGTACGATATTTTAAGAGCAATTTCCGTACTAACGGAATCTTAAGCTTTAATTTCATATCAAAAACATTGATGCCCGACTTCTTTTTTGATAAGAAAAACCGAGTTTGATTTTCACCGATTTTCGGTCAGAAAACGAAACTTACGATCCCCCGTTAGGCCTCGCCAACTTTATTTTTAGTTTCCCGTAACACGCCCGCGCTTCATTTTCATGCCCGCGTTTGAATTCATTATTGAATTTTTTGAAAAAAAATACCGTTTTTCCAATGAAAACGTCCGAATTCATGCATTTTGTGTGATGAAATTGTGAAATGTTTATTCATTTTGACCAGAATAGCCTTTCTGTAAAAAAAATATCATATGACATTGTGCAGAACAGAAGGATCGATTTCGAACCCCGGACCTCCCGCTCCCAAAGCGAACCCTTTACCATCTGAGCTATCAAGCGAATCTGAATATAAACGTGAGATTTAAACACCTAATCAACAACCCATCGACGCTACGAAATGAATTTAGATCGAGACAAGATTCGAGGAGCTATATTATAAGCATTCACTTGACCGGACTAAATAATTGTATAAAATTGTAAGCATGTTTCTAGTTACAAAAGACTATGAATATTATGATACGATGGATAAAATTGATGCCTGATTCTTCAGAAGTGACTTTTTTACCGTGGATTTGGCTTTAGTTTCGTCAAGTTTTTCTTGAATTCGGGTTTGTGTGATTGCAATAATTTGCACCGAAAATACAACATGTCATGAAGTTCACAGATAATATTAGATAATATTATTTGCATAATATGCCTTTTTATTATACAATTTCAAGGCAAATGTGTTTGAAATGTGTGATTATAATCATGAAAAGAGCTCATTTACATCGTGCTATTACGAGGTCAACTATGACTGTGAAGCCGTATCGCTACGGGTGAGTACTTCCGGGTCGCTTTGCTGGGTTAGAAAAGGAACGGCTTTTCGCGTGGCTGCATACTGACTGGTTCAGTCAGCAATGATTGTGGACTGTATAAATGACGCAATTTTTGTGTTCGAAAATGTCAACGTTTCTACCGTTCTTTCCAAAATAAGGTGTATAATTACATTACAAACACATTTTGTGCGAGAGTAACATATAAATATGGTATAAAATGTCAAAAATGGCACGATAAAATCCGTTCGTTATAAATAAAAGAATCAATGGTTAAATAATAAAACTGTCACAGTTACACTCGTCGATCTCTGTGGCGTGCATACGTTGGCCATATCGTTTGCAATCGGCAATCACGAGATCGAATCTCCGTGTATTCGTTGTTGTTGTGTTTTAAAAAATTTAAACTTGATTGTGGATGTATGTAACATCATTTTTATGTCAATTTTTATAATTTATAAAGGCCGCCAATGCTTTTATAGTTTTTTCTATTCTTTTTTTAATCTATTTTTCTATCTATCATTTATCTCTGGATTTATTTAACTTTATAATCTAAACAATTAAAATGCGTAAACAATATATTATTGCTCGATAAATAAGTGATTGAAGTTGAGTTCACTTTGATAATAACTTTGAGAATTACCAGTGTGCCCAACCATTTCTCCTTTGCACACTTTGTTTATACATTCAGAGATGTCAGTTTTATAGCTTGTTATAGCTAGGCTAATATACAATTGTAAGCTATTTGGATACACGAAGCAAACACATTTTCAAAACAGGCCATAGCCAATCGTACAACATGAGAAATGAGACCGTTACCAATGTTAAATCTATACCATGATTACCATTTTTTTTAAAATCTGTACAACCGATGAATTTCTAGAAAATCTTTGGTACAACTTCATTTCAGGAAAGTTAGTTCTTGTACTAAATTTAGCTAGCTTTAATAAACGAATTGAGAGACGCAATATTCATGTCGAAATATATGTGGAAAGGCAATCAGACAACTATTGATAGACGCGATCAAGTCTTGTACCTTTGAAGGGTGATTAGAGGTAATCCACGTATCGGCCATTGGAGAGCTAGAGTTGGTTCAGAATTTAAAAAGGGTTGGCTTGTTGAAGGTCGTACATTGACTTGATCTGAACAACGAATAATATGGGAGCGAAAACCTTTTGTTACGGGCACGCATGAGTAAAGTGGATTCCCTCTATAATGAACCAACATTTTAATTTCAGTGCCAAAGATCTTGAAAAAGGTTACAGGGGACATTCTCGCTTCGACGATGCTCCTATGCGTACGTCAACTGAAAGCCCGGTCCGATGGTAGACTCCGGCGCCACTTGGCCAATGCGTGGAACAAAAAAATCAGCAACAAGTGATGTTTTATCTTAGGAGATATGTACACATTTTCTCATACTTTATGCTGCTACGCTTCCAATCATTAGATGGTTATAGCATATGCACGGCGCAAAGTGCACGGCGTCTCATTTTAATAGGCCCACAGGCCGGGCGGGCTAGAGAAGTGCTCAGAACCGGGACTATATTAACAATCGCTCTGTTACCAATCTGTTAACAATCGCTCTGTTACGGTCGTATACCGTAGTCGGCCCCGGATTCCACCGTCACTCTGTTGCAAATGTATATTCGCCACGTGGGCAACCGTATAGTTTTATTTACTGTACATCATGCCTTTCGTCGGTACAACTCGGACTTATTACTGTCTGATAAGTCCACCCCCCTCCCTATGGCCCTGTTTAAAGCTGGCTACGCCACTGATTCGCGCATGTTGGATGTTCCGGCCCGCCGCGCCAGTGGTCCGCATTGCGGCGTTATTGGTCACTCTCGATCATAGTTCGGCGTGGCCCCTCGCTACACGGCTCCTCATGGCGGCATTATTATCACATCAAACCACTTCTGGATGTTATCATCAATCAATGCATTGTCGGCTGCTTTAGTCAAAATCAAATATTATATACCAAGGGATATACAACTGTCACTGGATATACCCACTTTGCCTATCTGTGATATACCATTGAACCGTCAAAGAATGACACGCGCCTGACCCTTTTCCGTGAAATTTTCCTGATTGAGCTTTTCCACCCCAAACTGGCCGGAGCCCAGGGGTTAGATCTACGGTTGATTAGCGCATTACAAGAAGTTGTGCCACTTGCTATGCAGCACATACTCATTAGGAATTTGTCCACAATTTTGGTGGACAAATCCAAAGCGATCGGACGCATGCGTAGACAAAAAATGGTGTCCCCTTGACTCTCCAGAGGGCCTTTTCGATATTCAGACGATGGCGGACATAGGTTCGTGTGACGAATATTCTAGGTGAAAATCGATGTGGGAACGCTCGGACTGTAGGGAACGATGATATTTCTGATTTCAACAGCGCCAGGGCATCGTTCGGGGACCGTTTGATTATCACTCAGGTCGTGTCAGTATGAAATTAGGTAAAACACTCCGACATAACATTGAAATCAACGGAGATTCAAAGATTACGGCCGTTCGTGTCCACTATGGTCTGGTACTTTTCATTTTCGACTCACAAATGACGTATATTCATTGATATGATTATTCATTGTATATTCATGAACGTCGATACTTTCGGTGATTCGAACAATAGAGTGTCGGGGGCCTGCCATTAGTTGCAAGTAGGGTGATATGTCATTTTAAATAACTGCATTACAATAACTTGGCATTCCTGTTGTATATTATTGTCATACCTTGGTTGAATAAATCCACGTTAATTGCATTTCTGTCTTGCTCGGTATTGTTTTGTAATTGTGTATGCATTTAATATAGTGCAAAGTTACTGACTAATCGACCAGACACAATAGAAATATATCATATCTTAAAGTAACCAAGAATACTTGGTTCATAGTTATTTTCTATTAGACGTCAATGATGAGGGGAAGTGGTCTTTTCATTTCTTTTCATTTATGATTTTCGAAACCTGACAGTAACTATCCAAAATGCCTATAAATACGTTGCGTAGTGTATTTTACGAGTTTCCCCATCCGTGAAGTTTAAATGAATCGTCAAAGGTTAAATCAGAATTCAAGAAGAACAAACATGATTTAGAGTTGTTTTAGGTATTTGCGCAGTAAATAAACCAACCAGAAAAGCATCGGCCTCGCTAACCTGGAACCGCAGCTCGGTCTAGAACTCCTGGGGGACTCCCTCACGGAGTAGCTGCCAGAAGGGCAGCTTTGGATTAATTATTATCCAACCCATCTTTTGTTAATTTATAAATTCAGAATGAATTGGGATTCACGGTGTAAGAAAAGCGAACATCATGTTATCGGGCTTAATCTTTGGGATACACTATACTATAGTATACTTGTGGCTGTAATATAGATGAAGAGCTGATTTTGCAAAAGGGCTTACATCCTCTTCTGTATGTTACTCATTTTGCATTTGAGTGGATGGCTATTCATTATGTGGAATGTGGCTTGTATTGTTGATGCCTCAATTGGCGTGCATGGATGCACTAATCCAGTAATAAATTTAGCATATGGCCATGTGTTTTGAGACTATCACTCCGGGCCCGGCGGATCTGAAGGGCGGCTTCCTGTAGCTCTGATCTCGTCGTACCCGAGTTAAAACGCTCAAGTTGATCGTCAACCGTTCCCTCTTTCCCGACGTTGGTCCGGACCGCGTCACATGTATGCAATATGGTCGCCGTGTGTTGTGCAACCGCAAGGTGACTCGACCAGCTTTTGTATCCATCCGTTCTACTGTGGGAAGTCCCTGTTTCTGTCGATGTCGCTCTAATAGTAACGTCAGCTTCATTGCCATCTCGGTGGCTTCCGTTTCTACCAGGCAATACGTGGTCCGGCCGCCCACATAGAGTTCAGCCAGTTTAATTTGCCATTCACCGGCGGTCCTCCTAGTTAAATCAACCTACGGTGCGGTATCGTTTTGCTGAAACCGGTGATGGATTCAGGCTGGTTCCCGGTAGTCCCGATCTGTAAAAGAGCGGATGACTCTTCGGCACTGGATTCGGCCTCCGAACACCTTACCATCCTCCGGTCCCCCTCAGTTATAGTCACTTCTAACTCGCTTCCACTATCCATCTTCGGTTTCCTGTAAAGGGACAAAAAGTATTAATCACGGTTCCATTCTCGATGGTCCCGACTCTCCCGGTTAATAATAAACCAATGGTCCGGAATCACATATATCCGGAACTAACGCATATACAACATCTTAGTAGCACTCAGTGAAGCATGCAATCCTTCTGAATCCTCTTGGACCCTACGGAGCGCGCTCCACCCTCGGGATGCTGAGGGCATTCCAGCAGGACATGAGCGTCATCTCCGTTCCTTCCACACAACGGGCAAAAGTATGCTCGGAGCACCGGACAGACTATCTTTCCCTCTTCGTCAGCCAACAGATGCGGTGATAGTCCCCTCTGGTCTACTTGATTCATGTTGCAGAACCCGCATCCGTTGCTGATCAGCCAGCCGGTTCCGGCACCCTCTTTGTTTCTCCCAATCCTTCTGGAAAAATCGGCCCAGGGAATAGACGTGTTTGGAAGCTCCTAACTGCTGGAATCCCTGAAGCTGGATCCCAAGGACATGACTTGAAAGGCTTGGTACGGCATTGGAATGCGCCTGATCCGGTACGCAAATACTCCCTCCTCACCGGTCCCAAGCTATACGCTCGGTAGTCGTGGAACAGATCAGCCATCTTCCAGATGTCTTCTTGGATGAGAAGAGTTCGTGCCACACATGCACAAGGGATGGGATTGGAATGCAATTGTCCGGTCTACTGATACAACCTCTTCACTGATTTCTGAAAAATTTGCGACTAACGGGTCAATTAAAATATATTTACATTTCAACATGCTCATCCGATGATTATCCACCATTAAGATCAGATCAGATCCTTATGGCTACGGTTAAAATATATCTACAATCCTTTCTCAACACTACACACAGGTCAACCTTAATCAATCTTAGCGGGCTGAACCTTTTTAACACATATATGCACATTTTACATCGGCACATAATCCTCCTCCTCGATGACCACGTGAAGACTTCGGCTTGGGCGCGGGGAGAACACCTGCAAATCTGGGAGTTCGTCCTCCTTCCACTCCGGCGTCGTCAGAAGCTCTGGTTCGGTAGAGGGAACCCTCTTGGTCTCCCTACCATTCTTTTGTCTCCCTACCATTCTTTCTTCCTAATCCAACGATCTCCGCCCGCCTCTGGAGTGTAGGAGGGTCAGGACTCGGTGGGTCAGCTTCCCGTGCTCTCAATAACTCCAGAAGTATTGGTTCAAAGGCTGCAATACGTCTGCCAATCCGATGCTGCTGGCTCTCCAGATCGTCCAGTCGGCTCTTTATGGTCCTCGCAGTGTTTCTTCGGCGTTGCCACTCAGCTTTACTCTCTAATCGCCAGGTTACTAGTCCCCAGATCATCCTCATCATCATCAGGGACGTAGCTAGGAACAGATCTTCCAGATGTTTCGGCAGTCGATGCTGGTGGTCATCTCCGCTCTTCGTTTCGCTGAGATCAGAGATTTCGTCGTCACTGGAGTGACGATCCCTATGGTGGTCCCAGCTTTCACTACTCGGTCATGTTTGTCGGGGTTGAATACCCGAACCGGAATTACCTCTTCCTCGGTCTTCACTAGGGTACTCGCCAGGAGCAAGCCTTTGTTATTCAGCTCCGGATTAGGTGTCGACTCCACCATTCCCCATCCTCTCAGACCTTCCCTTTTGGGGACTGTTCCGGGTATTAGCGCTTCGTGTCCTCCTGGTATCCGGATAGTCCTCTTGGCTATGAGCCTGGCATAGAATCTTCCACTACGGAGGTCTTTACATGCTATTGGCTCGCCGTTAATCTTCAGTACCTTTCGGACACAGTCCAGCGTACCCCCGACTCCCATGAGATAATCCATACCCAGAATTGCCTCTGCACTGATCCCGGCTACCATAATTGGAATCATCCGCGTGGTGCCTCCGATCTGAATCTCGATTCCTCCTACTCCCTTTACGGACAACTGTTCCCCATTAGCCTGCAATACGGGAACACCGAGTGGTTTAAGTTCTGGTCTTTTGTTTCCTGGTATGGATTGGTATACTCCGGTCGAGATCATGGTATTCGTGCTCCCCGTGTCAATTAGGAAATTGACCGTTACCCCTCTCACCGTTCCTGCCACATAGAGTCCTTCTGAAGGTTCTGTGCAGGTCACTATCCGGGGAGACTTGGGAGGGGGGGGGGGGGGGGGGGGAGTCATCTATGAGCGCTCTTCTCTCGGGGCTCTCGCCCCCTGATGGATGAGTTGCTGCCACTCGTTCTTCAGTGTTGGGCAGATTCTGCTAGAATGTCCCTTGCCTTGGCAATATTGACAGATCTCTATGGGAGGAGCCAGTGCTCTGGTGTGACGGACGGTGCCACGGTTCCTCTGCGCCTCTCTCTGTAGAAAGGATTCCGCCACCAACGCCGCCTGGATTGCCTCATCCAGAGTATTAGGTTGAGCTCGGTAGACAGCCTCCCGTATCTCCTTCTCATCTATCGCATCGGCGTAGTGTTCGATTGCGATCACCTCGTGCGCCTCTACTACTACACCCGGGTAAGCCATCATGGTTTGTTCCATAATGCTCTCTCCGAGCTCTTGCAGACTCTCTTTCGGCCCCCTTCTGCGGTGTCTCAATTCGGCGGCCACATTTTGGGCTCGGTGCCCCGGTCCGAATCTTCGGTCCAGTCTCCCTATTAGTTCGTCGTAAGTGAGCTCCTCGTCACTATTCGCTCTATTGGTCAGGGATTTCGCAGCTGCTCCTTCTAGACTCACGGCCAGAAAGTCCACGGCTTCAGGTGGATCCCAATGGTTGATCCTGGTGCACCTTTCGAAATACCTTTTGTATTCTTGCCAAGGACCTTTCCCACTGTAGATCCTCGGGGTGATGACGGGCTTGTCGTTACGCTTAGGCTTAGAGATATGTCGTGGCATTGGAATCCGGGTCTCTGGCCTCCAACGGGGAGTATGGAACACATCGGTCCCCTCGGCTCCTCTGTGACGTCGCCATGGCTCCTTTCCCCTAATTCTCGTAGTAGCAGGTCGCACTTCCTTTGGAGGTGTGCCTTTTCTCCTCTCAGTGATTCTTGGTCCTGTTGCATGGATTCCAGTCGTTGATCCATAGCTCTCTGGTCAGTCTCTTGGGAGGTAATTTCTTTTTCCCGGCGGGGAGTGGGAAGCACGAGGTCGTCCTGCGTCAATCTTCTAGTTTCCACCAGTGACTTTGCTAGTTTGCTATTTTCGCCCATTAGGATCTGGATTTTCTCCTCCCGTTCGGCACGCCGTCCCTTCATCTCTTCTAGGGCTCCCGTCAGGGATCTCAGTTCAGCCTCGTGTTGAGACTTCTCGTGTCTGAGAGAGTTGAGTTCCCCTATTGCTTCAGACCTCGTCTTCCGTACCTCTACCTCCTCGGGAAGATCTGCGTTCGTCTCTGCTAGGGTCTGAACTTGCTCTTCTAAGGCTGCTCTCTGCTCTTTGAGGGTCCTAAGCTGCTCGGCCCTCTCGCCTTGTTGTACTTGCAAACGGACCACTTGGTGCGCCTTCAGCGTTCAGCGACTCCAAGGTTCCACTCTTCAGTCAGCTCCTAGAATCCCACATCTGACACCAATTTGTAGCGAAACCGGGGGGGGGGGGGGGGGGTGGGTCCGGGGCGTGTAACACCAATTTGTAGCGTGCACACTCCTGATGGACAATAATTCCCAAAGGACTTACTCACGTGCAAATAATTTTATTTGTGGTTTCAATACCTTTCGAATTCCGTCCTCCCCGGGATCAGGTGAACGGTAAGGCCTGATCCTGGAAGGGTGGATTCGTTTTGAGAAAGTATATCTCAACTAGGAATGATAGACTACTGACACTCTACAATCTGACAGAATCTATAAACTTTATTAATGAAAGTGATGGAAATGAACACAACTACACTCGGATACACAATACGGGTTACACCCGGGGGGCAGAGAGCCCGTATTAATAGCGACAGAGTACAATGGAGCTCTGAATGGGGAGATGGAAATTAGATTTGGAGGTCCTAGGAACGGAAATCGGGGGAGGTGGACAGGGATATTGCCAAGGCTGCACGGGTTTCTGAGGCGGTGGAGGAGAGAAGAAAGGACGGGGTTGAAAATCTCTCTGAACGGAAAGAGGTCTCTCGGGGGTTAGGAAGGTTTGTGGTTGGGGCGTTGGTGGCCCAGTGGGGGCACACTCGGAGCAATAACACGCACCACTTACACTTACAGACCCTGAAGATCTCTCCTGGATTAGGTCGGAGAGCTTGATGAATCCCGGTTGCCGTTCTTCCTCTGGTTCTGGACTATCCAGTAAATTAAATAGCTCCCGTTCACAAGACGCTGAGAGCAGTGGTTCTAAATCTTTGGGATCACACGGGGACGTGAAATATTGGGGAGTGGATTCCTGTGGGCTAACAGTAGGTTGAACTAGACGGAATGGCGGAGTGGACATGGTTTGTATACTGAAATAGTGATAAAGAGTGTGATCAGTATGACTGATGAACTGTAGATCAAATTAGTGGCTCCGAATGGGGACCACGGTGCATGTCTGTGATCTCTGTTCATTAATCATTGAGACCAACCCTTCCCAATACAGTCCGTATTGGAAGCAGAACTCTATTCCGTATGATTATATAAAGATGCCAGCACACGGGGAGGATGTATCCTATAGGGAGTATGCAGAATGGTTTCCACCATAGGGAGTACACGAGAATCATAAAGACCTATATAGGGAGTATGCTGGAATGTTTTCCACCATAGTAGGGAGTACACGAGAATCATAAATACCTAGGGAGTATGCTGGAATGTTTTACACCATAGGGAGTACACAAGGATTATCGGACTTTGCTTTGATAAGTTGAGAAAGTGAGCAGGCGCTTCTATATGACATAATGAAGTACATAACGGGACTCCCAATTACCATGGCTGCTCGTTGGGAGTAATGGATGCTACACTGAACTTATAGAACCGGAGAATCTCCAGTGATGCCGGCGGTAGAGTTCCCTCAGATTCAGTACTGGGCTCGGTGCTCAAGGCACGGAGACTTTGTCCCTCAGATTGGATTGGTATAACATTTGCCCTCAGACACAGTACTGAGCTCGGTATTCGGATGAATACGGAGACTTTTTCCCTCAGAAATTCCCAAGGATCGCTTAATCACCCGGAAGCAATGACCTGACACTCTATATGTAGGAGTTCGAGCTTCAGTCCATCGGAGGTCCCTCCGATGATCCTTGTGTGCACTGACTTCTCTCTACAAGTGACAGACACCGGCTTTCCGTAAGATACAGCAATCGTCAATGAGATTCTTCGCCTGGATAGGTAAGGCTGTTGCCGTGACTGAGATCTCCACGTGGCTCCGAGTTAAAATTCAGTAGCAGTTCCCATTAAGAGTGATAGCGCAATGGCTGTGTGACAATTCAGAAGTCCTGACTCACTTGGCTCGCCTAATGTTGGTGTTGTGTGTGCATGTGATCTTTATGATCAAGTAAGTGTGGAAGGGTCGAGGGGGAAATAGAATCTACAAGTCGAAATAACTCACACAAGACACAATGCGTTTATATTACGTTCCGGATATAATTTTGCAATCCATTATGTATACATTTGTCGCGCAGCACGGCGAGGCAGAGTTGGTGTGACTAATTATAACTTATTCCCCAAATGATTGACAATACACTATTAGCAATACTCAAGCAATATTCGTGACATTCCTACCGTTCATTCCTCTTTCGTTAGTCTGGCTAATTATATGATTTTGGTAGTCCATAATTAGATGATTGTTTTAGTGTGAAATATGATGATGTGATTAAACTACAATTTCCAAATAATAATTCAATGGCCTAGGACTAGGCCTACAAGTCATTTTTCACGTGATTAAAATCTCCTCCAAAAATCAGCATCATGTCCCAGCTCATTAGCTTAAAAATTCCCGATTGGTCTGTTTTACCTCATTCATGAAAATTCGTGATTGGCTAATTACTTTTCACCTCAGGATCCCCCATCTCGGCAATCAACTGTCAATAATATACGAAAAAGGTTACCTTTTATGAAATCATTCCAAGAGTAATTTTCTATAAAATCCTACGTGCATATTTTCTATAAAATCCTACATGCATAAAACCATGGACTTATCAGTCTGATAAGTCCATGATAAAACTAGTATTGTTTGTGTGAAAACTGAAGGCCTAAGATGATGTGGATTTTCCAAAAGCATAAAATGTAAGGTAAAAGTCATAGGATCCGACCGACGGAAGCTCGCAGGATCTCTCCTCAAAGTAAATCTGACTCATCAATGTAAACAATAATAAAAGTACGACGGACTCGGTAAATACCGTACTCAAAGTAAGTGATATGGAATAATTTGGAAGCAATAGAAGTAACTATTGCAGTCCTAAAAGTCTATAGTTTATAAAGAATATATCTGAACGTTCTGCAATGGCAAAACATGAAATGCAGTGGAAATTTGGGAAGGTAACTTTCCGATAAAAATAAAGGCCTCCGAATTCGGAAGTCTCGCATGTGATTTCTACACGCGAAGCAATGTACAATTTTTATCATCTAACACGTCGTCGATCGTAACATTATATACAAATACATGATAATTATGGCAATATCCTCAAATAGGTCTTACACACGGAATAAAGCACAAGGCAGCAATTGTTTTGCAGTTGATTCCTTGATTTACATTGTAAAAATGATAGCTGCCTTGTTCTTTATTCCGTGTGTAATAAGACCATGGACTTATTAGAAAGGACTAGGCAGTATTAATTTCTCATAAATATAACAGTTAGTCCTATTGTAAAATGTAAACATCCACCATCAACAAAAGAATACTACTTGACCTCTTTAGAAATCGAAATCCTCAATGATCTATTGTAAACCATGGTCGTTACCACAGCACAGAGGTGTGAAAACTCTTTTGTTCATTTATGTAATGACTGCTCACTGCCCAGAAAAGATGTGGACTTGTCCATTTTATTGTAGGGATGAAGATTCACGAAAATTGCTATCAGTGGCCGTATTTTGTTACTCATCGCTACTACATACATGAACTTCAGATATTTCTCTTGCCAACCCTTCAAGCTTTCTATCGATACCAATATATCCACATTATTCCAATTCCAAGATTTGTGGTAGTTATAACCAAGTATATTGTGATGTTTTATACCATAACATTGTGTATTGTTTTAACTTTTTTAAACTTTAATTTACTTACTGTTCCGTATGTTACCCCTCAAAAAGAACCCCTGTATTAGTTAGCTAAGCCTCTCAGCTTTTGTTTGGTGTAGGTCATGTGTATTGCGACCATTTGCGACCTTCTGAATTATTTAGCAGAATGAACTGGGGTGATGAGTTTTGGCAAAAACTTTGTGTGTGCATTATAGACTTTATGTGTGTGTGACCTTTTTTCAGAGGATGGTCATTAATATTGATTTGCTCTACATAACAATGGACAAGTTAATGATGGTGAACAACCATGGTATAATAGGAAAGGGAGGCCTGCCTAGTCCTTTCTAATAAGTCCATGGTAAGACCTATTTGAGGATATTGCCATAATTATTATACACTGTGTGGTGAGTGTTAACTTAGTATAATACATGAATATAGTTATCCCACCGTGCTGCGGTTTACAATATTTATTTTATGACATATTATTTGAGGAAAGGGAATGCGCAGCGGTCAGGAATGGGATAACCAGGACAGGGCAGAATGGGTAGGAATTGTACAGCGGACCAGGTTCGCTACAATATCAAAAAATCTGCACGGCCTTTCTATGTTTAAACCCAGATATGTTAAAGTATACAGAATAATATAAAACATATCCAAATTTGGTTGTTTTTATCGCGAGCAGCACTCTGGATTTAGAGCGATTTGAAATCACAGTACGAAGCGTGCAAAGTCAATGGGAGACGACATAGTGTTGTGCTCCCTGAAGAACGTAAACGTAGCCTAGCCTTGTAGGACTGGTTGACATGATCAACTCAAATTGTTTTTTTTGCAAGCTTTGTCCATGCTTTGTTGAAGAGTTGAAGAAACATTGGAGTTTAATCCAAATCGGCCACCACTCTGCTTAGGTAAGCTGAACTTCCATGTGTAGGAGTCATAACAAATGACATCATTAAATTCCAATAACAGCGCAACCACACGGCACGAGTTGTTGTGTTCACACGGTGAATCAATACTTGAATCTTTATGATTCAAGACATTGGAATCCAGTGTACACAGTTTTACTACAATATTTACAAGTCTGTCATGTTTTGACAGTTGTAAGACCATCCTAATATAAAACTCTTTTGTGTTAATTTGATTTTATGACTGAAAGTTTATGAGATTAGAGCAAGGCTTGGCCCCGGGCTTGGCAAGGACTAGCTCGTTCACTACGCGTTGTCCGTTTCTCTACCAACAACAGATTGCCTGGCCGATCGTAGTGATTATCGTCAGAGCACCTCGGACTAGGCAAGGACCAGCTCCAAGGACTGATAATAAAGGGGGGGGGGGTTGGGTTATAATCCTATATTGATTGATCAATAGCACGGACATGGAGTCATAGGAATTGTGTAGAGTTTCATTCATATTTAGGCTTTTGCAATGTTGGACATCAAATATTTCAAAAACAAAATATGAAAATAATTTTTTTCAGCATGCAATGTAAACACAGCCTAAGGTTGCCAAATTTGGCAGCTCAATGTTCCAGCCAGCAGGGCAAGTTTCAGCAGAATATTCACCATTTCTTCAAAATTTGAAGTTCAAATTTCAAAATAAGATTACCTACAGATGCAGAAGATTCTCAGGAATGCCTACACTAAATATTGTATTTATTACTCACACTGAATATTTAAGCTGCCTTGCACGTTGCAGCTGTGAACTTGATGCAGAGGTTGCATGTGTACAGTGTTGCCACAACTTCAGAGCGCCAAACCGCGGTAAATCGGCCGGCCAACCCGCGGTAAACGACTTTGAAGTAGCCCAATTTTTATTTATGAAAAATACACCCAATTTCACGAGTTTGGGTGCTTTTGAGCAGTAAAATGAACCAAATCGCCCAATTGGGCGGGAAAACAACAAGATTACCGACTTCCTCAAGTCGCCGATAGTCGATATTGATTGCCCAGTGGGAAGTCTTAATCCCCGATAATTGGACTAAAACCGCTCTTCAACACTAAAATGGCAATAAATCTCCCTGAATTGACAAGAAATTAGCAAATGTATAGAAAGTAATGTACCGCGGGCAGTTGGTCGCCAAAGTAGCCCAATTTTAGGCAACCCGCCCAATGACTTTTTTACCCGCGGTCAGGGTTTTCAAAGTAGCCCAATTGGGCGGGTAAACCGTGGTGTTGGCAACACTGCATGTGTATAGAACCTTAAATGGGACTTTAATTACATGTGTACTCTCATGACTGTAGAATCAGTATGATCGGAAGTCATGATAATCAGGACTAAAGTTTCATCCGATTTTATCACCTTCATTTTCAAGAATCTTTTGTGTGTAAACTTCATGAACCAAACATATGTTGGACTTATTTTGTACCTGAACTGAATCCTGATTAGAGAAGATTAGGATATTCTAATACTTGTAAGCAAAGAAAGATACTTCAGTTTTCACCATTGTTTTTGGCCTCATTGAAGATGGTTGGCCTTGGCCCTTGTATTGAACTTGAAGAGACTGGATAAGGGTTATCGCAAATAACAAAATATCACAGATATGATGCATTGTGGGATTGAAAAGGGGGCAAAATGTATCCCACAATGCATCTTTTTTGCCCCTTTCCAATCCAACAATGCATAAGCTTTATCGCAAATAGGTAAAAATCTATTGATTATCCTATTCTGATGCATTGTGGGATACAAAAGGTGTCAATTTTTGCCCTCTTTTGTATCCCACAATGCATCATAATAGGATAATCAATAGATTTTTACCTATTTGCGATAAAGCTGATCAAATCTGTGATATTTTGCTATTTGCGATAAGCCTTTAATATAATGTAGACTTGAAGTTGTAACAAAATTAATAAAATAAGTTATGAAAATTACCAAGTTCTTGAAATATTTTATGCCTTAGGCTACATCATGTACTCGAGTCCCATCCGGGGGGGGGGGGGGGGGCTAAAAAAAGTATACAGGGATGTGACGCTTTAATGGGTTACTTTTTTGCAAAAAAAATCCCTAAACATGGGTCCGACTAAAAATCCCTAAACATGGGTCCACTTTTCCGGAAAACAGCATAAAAATGCTTAAACATCAAAAATTGTCCCGGGCTCCAAGCGAGCTCCAGAAAAATTGGAAAATTTGGTCTATTTTTGAAGAAAAATCCCTAAATATGGGTACCTTTTTTCGCCAAAATCTCCCTTAAAAATGGGTATGGGTTTTGCGTCTCTAGCGGCACACCCCGCCCCGTCCAAACCAAATCCGAGTACCCCCAGGGGTCCCATCGAATGAGAGGCCGTGCTCACCAGGGAACAGGGAATATCATTTGGGCAATTCCACGCGTTGCGGAATGACATTTACACACAAAAATCCACTTTCTTTTGGGTGTAAAACCCAGAGATTTGTAGTTACTCCCAATTTTACAACTTTATTTGATAATAGCTATTGATACTCAAAAAATAAACCTAGGGAAAAAATTAGACTGCGCTTCCAAGTATCATATGCAAATTTGCGTTGCGGAATGACGCAGACGATTGGTTTTTTTTTTACATGTTTACACAAAGTGAAAACTCTGTGAACTTTTTAGAGTGTATCATTATTGAAGTTACTTTTTAGAAGGTTTGAAGTCTTAGCTAACTGACAAAAGCATTTTCATAAAACTCAATCATCAGCTAGGATTTCCAGTAGGTCATCAAAAAAGAAAAGTAGGTGTTGCGGAATGACGTTGCGGAATGACAGTGAATTTGTGTGCAAAACTCCATAGAGAAAAGAAAAAAACATGTTTTTATGCTTTAATATGCATAAAAAATAAAAGAAAGAGTAATCAGTGGCATTTCATATGTTACAAATTCGTGAATACAAGTAACCCAACTATTTTCACATTGAAATCATCATTTACAGGTAAAGTAGCCATGATTTTGTGATAAAGTTGCCGAATTCAACAGCTTGCACATCAAAGTTGCCTAATTCAGCAAATTATGAGTTTTCATCAATTTTGAAACTTTTTTAGAAGTTTAGAGTCCATATTTGAACAGGGCTGTCAACTCTCCCGCATTAGGCGGGAGTCTCCCGCATAGACACTCTTTCTCACGCACTCCCGCATAGCATATATAAACTCCCGCATCAAAAATAAGTCAAATAAAAAAGGGAAAGAAAAGAAAAGGGAAAGAAAAGAAAAGGGAAAGAAAAGAAAAAGGAAAGAAAAGAAAAGGGAAAGAAGAGAGGAAAGGAAAACAGATGTCTATCGGTATATTGAAAAGGCCTAGTTGCACCCACTTGGGATATCAGTGGCGTGTCCAAATTGGGGGGGGGGGGGGGGGGGGGGGGTGGCTGATATAATCCAGCTTGGAGGGGCATGCACCCCTTAGAAATTGACAGATAGACATTGCATGGGTTTATATATTTAATTCTATCAAATTTCAAGGCTTCAGTCGAAGGAATCGAAACCATATTCTTTACAAATATTATGAATGAGTACGTATGCAAAAACATTTATATTCGTGTGCTATGCGTGCATATGTCCAGAAATATCATTCTAAAAGCCCATTTCAAACCAAAATACACATTAATTATAGCCAGAACTGAGTACATTGGAAAAAAATTCGCGCGCTTCGCGCTCATGTTTTCCGGAAACAGGTAACCCGGAACTAAATTTATTCGGGTGGGGTTGGGATTATACTTATTCGGAGGAAATTAAGAGGTTTTTAGTAATTCTTTCGTCAAGTGGGGAAATCAAAAACCCAATTCGTCGAAAATAGTATGGAAAATCATGGTCGGAAAATAAATAAATAACGAACCTAAAGAGAGGGGTCATATATATAGCTTTTGGGGAACCATTTTCATATTTCGTTCTAAAAACGCTTAGAAAAACCCAAAAGAACCGTTCAAATACGCAAAAATTTCTGCTCGCTACGCTCGCATCACATGACTTAACAGTTTCACTTTTAAGTCAATCGGGATATTTTTTTCGCAATTCATTTTGGGGGTCAGGGTTCTGACCAAATATGTCTGATTGAGTCGTGGGCCAAAGAGGTTAGGAACCAATGATCTATACTACTTAATTCAAGAAAAAATAATCTTTTTGCACAACTTCCTTTTTCTCGCATAGCCTATAATGAAATAGCTGTCTAACTTAGATAAAAAGCCAATATTGATTGGAAATGATGGCATTTCAATAGAAAATCGGTCAAAAGTACACACCAAATTGCCCAAATGGGTTCGAGAATTGATTTTTATCTTCAAAATTATGAGGGCGGCACATCCCCCCTCAGACTCCCCCCTGTCCGCGTTAGTTACCGCGGAGGGCGGTGCTTTGCACCTCTTTGGTTACTCACAATAGTTACTCACTATTTCAGTTTTTTAACCTTGATTTTCCCCCACCCCCTATACAAATAACCTGGCACCGCCCCTGGCTGTAGGCCTACCTTTTTGACTGTGCGATTTTTTTTGGACTGTGCGATTTTTTTTTGACCGTGCTATTTTTTTTGACTCTCCCTCCCAGCGAATCCCAAAAGTTGACAGCCCTGATTTGAATGAATTATCATAAATAAGGATGATCTTATACCAAGTACACAAAAATATCACAATTTGCTCAATAAATTACCTAAATATAGTGAATAAATACCTTTGTCATTCCGCACCGTCATTCCGCAACATGTCATTCCGCAACGCTCGTTAGCGCTATTTATTAACAGAATTTTCCAATTTTTTTTTTATCATTGTGAAGCATATGTCAATTGTGTGCAGAGAAAAAATAGTTACATGAAAATAGGGTACATTTTTTTCTTGCTATCCTAAAAAATTGTACTTTTGCGTTGCGGAATGACATGAGATTATGCATACTAATTACCTGGATTAACGAGACTAATCTGCCGTTGATCAAAATTAAATTTATATCAAAACTTTTCCCATCAGTACTACTATTGTGCTTGACATTTATTTAAACATCATACCTATGTATCTAAAAGATATGGAATAAATAAAAACAAGCCTTTTCACTGATTTTGTAAGCTGCAAATATGCAAATTTATGCTAATTAGTTTATACATCAAAAAACATAGTATCGCTAAACAAACTAAAAATTCCTAAACTTTGGACTCTTGCCTACATTATAGGCATAGAATTAAACTTTGGATGCAAATTTGAAATTTTGGCTATTTGGTTGACATTTGCTTGGAATTGCCCATTTCAGACTTCAATAAATGATTAAATTAAGAAGGTGCTAAATATTCATAATTCAGTAACAATAACAATTTACAGTACATTGATTGATGGATGATTGACAGGATATCCAAGCTCACAGTGTGGTAAGTTGAATTGAAACTAGATCAGAGTAGAGGTTCAAAAATGTTCTTGTAACTTGTTCACACGACGACGTGTGCACTCGATATTCACTCTGGGTTCACACAACTTCCATTGCGATGCCTTAGATTTCTTGGGGGTTCAAATTTTGAATGATATTCTAGAGAGTGACAGTCCAAATTTTAAAACTCGAGACAGGTGACTGTCTGACTGGTCAGACGATACAAATCCCTGACTTCATCCTCCGTGTGGACACCCCTAACCGTGCCTATTGTGGCTACCTGACATAGACATAGTACATACAGATTACATTTACATGTCAAAAACAAAATGAGAAAAAAACATGCTCGGATGAAGGGCTGACCTGGGGATGCTGCAGACTACACATTTTTTGTACAGTAGGGGAGATGGGGGTTAGTTGGAACGCGGGGTAAGTTGAAACATTGAGATTTTCTCCTCAAGCTTTTACTGAATTAATGAAATACTGCTGCCCAGGGGTGGCCCCTAGCAACAGCTACCCATATCATACAGCACTGAAGCCACACAGCTGTGGAAGGGATGATTGATTTTTCACCTTCTGAGTACATTTTCAGAAATTTTGTATAATCTTAGTAGTATAGTAATGTGTATCTAGGGGTATATTAGGCTCTGGTACTAAACTACAAAAAATGAGGTAAAAACCAGGGCTGGAGTCGAGTTCACCCTATCTGAGTCTAAGACTGAGTCCGAGTCCCTGGGGTCCGAGACCAAGTCCGAGTACTTGACTGTCGAGTCCAAGTCACAAGTCCTTTACCAAAAAATAAGTGGATTCTATTTGCTTCAAATTATAATCAGAACCTGACCTGTAGACAATTTGGCATTCATTTCAAATATGAATTCAAAGCATATATAATAACATTGAAGCATGAGAGTGACATAAAAAGCAAACAATTTTACAAACAAACCAATGAAATCCATATGGGTGTACGTACACTTCACAACATAATTGTAAGAAGGGCTGAGCGATGTAATTTGTTATTTGTCCAAATTGGTGATAACCATTATCAAATATTTAAAAATGTATTCACATTTTGCTGTAGGCCTATGATGTGCTTGCATATTTGAATAATTTTCTTTTTTTAGGGGGGGGGGGGGGGGGGGGGGCTGAATATCTGATTTTGCATTCCATTTTTTCTGAATTTACTTTTGTGTATTGATTTGTAAGCTGAATTCCAATTGCTTGGAATTTAACATTTTGAATGCATGTATGTGACTCAAAACTACAGTATTGAATTTGAAACAAGTTTGTTTTCTCTATTTCTTATTTATCAATTAAAAATGTATTAAATTAATATTTCTTAGAAAATGTATTTCTAAACTTGTGTCCTTACTGTGTACATAATACACTTTGCATATAGGCCCAATTGTATTAATTTGCATCATCATCAGGCCAAAAAAAAAAAAATGTTTGGTTGTCCTCGACCGCCCGCCCCTATTTGTGCAGCCGCCCCTTTTTTTTGTTAAAAAAATTGTTTAAAAAAAAAGAATTAAAAAAAAAAGTTTTTATTTTTTACTTTTACTTAACAATTTATTACCACACCTAATTTGTGAAATTCAGTGAAGTTTTTTTTTCTTTCACGATATTTTGGGAGTGATATTAAAGTGTGCCTTGAAAGTTTATTAAACGGTTTATTCACACTTTTTAAGGTGGTTCTGAACCCTTTTAGATGATGTTAGAAAATGGTTCTGGCTTCTTTTAAATAGCTTTACCAAGTGGGGCAATGTCCACTGAGCAATATGCATTTTGTTTGAAGCAAATCGGACTTTTCGTGATATGTGGATTTGAGTGTTCTTTGTATCTTACTGTAATAATCAATATAGTTAATGAGCAAAAAGGCTGAAGAGTGACCAACATTTCTAATGAATATGTAGATTTTGCCAATATCTTACTAAAATTCATGCATAAAATGCTTATAACTATTTAATCTTACATTATTTTGACTTCAAACTTGGCCAATTTGTTTCTAATTACTGCCAGACTTTTTTGCATATTAATCAGCCCAAGCCGCCCTAATTTGCATGTTCTATTAATAATTAATTAGCCGATTATGCTAATTAGGCCGGCTTGGGCTAATTATGCAACAATTTCTGTGAGTCATTAGGAACAAGTTGGCCAAGTTTGAAGTCAAAATATTGTAAGGTTAAATAGTTATAAGCATTTTATGCATGGAATTTAGCAAGATATTGGAAAAATCTACATATTCATGAGTAATTTCAACCAATCTTCAGCCATTTTGCTCATTTAAACTGTATTGATAATTGGCAAAAACAATCAGATACAAAGAACACTCAAATCCTCATCACAAAAACAAAATGTCCGATTTGCTTCAAACAAAAAGCATATTGCTCAGTGGACATTGCCCCACTTGATTAAAAGCTACTTATAAGAAAGAAGCCAGAACCATTTTCTAACATCAGGTAAAAAAGCTTACAAACCACCTTAACTGATTAAAAGCATAAATAAAAGGACATAGTTGAATATACTTGTGCAGCCTGACCATTTTGTTAACCACCTTAACTGATTAAAAGCATAAATAAAAGGACATAGTTGAATATATATACTTGTGCAGCCTGACCATTTTGTTAAAAAAAAATTAAAATATTTTTTTAAAAGAATATTATTACCACACCTAACTTAGGAAATTCAGTGAAGTTTTTTTTCCTCACAATATTTTTGAGTGATCAATAAGTGTTTCTTGAAAGATTATTGAGCAGTTGATTCACACTCTTTATGGTAAAATCATAAATAAAAAGGATATTTTAGTTGAATAGACGTGTGTACAATATTTAGGCTTTTTGGTTAGCAAATGAAATACACTTTGTGAATGAACATTAAAAAATCAAAAAAATCTGCCCACCCGCTTCTTCTCCAGAAAAATATTTCAAATTGTGTATTCTAGCGGACCGAGTCCTTAGAGAATTCCGAGTCTCTGACCATCCGAGTGACCAGGGGTGTCTATTCTTCCATTATTTGCCTCAAACGGTAGGGAATAATTTCAGGTTTTCTAAAAAAATAAAAAAATAACTAATCAAAATTGGAAAAAAATAAGTAAAAATATTAAAAAAAATAAGTAATATTTTTTTTCAAATTATCATAATAATACAAATTATAAAGCCCATCATGTTCAAATAAAAAGATGGGGGAGGATTATGTGACTGTGCTGAATATTTTAGGGTATAATATTTTAGAGTATGAACTGTGGCAGACTGGTAGTGGTAGTAACATATTCCCTGTGAGATGTGGTGTTTTGACATGCTCCTTTCTCTTTAGAATCATGATGGGAAGGGAAATCAATTAAACATAAAAAGGGAAGACTGACTCATGTCACATGAAGGGACAGTGGCGTACCCAGCTTTTGGAAACTGGGGGGGGCCCGACTATATTTGTACCGACGAGATGCAAGATGTACCGACAATTTATTTACAGACTCCAAAAAAAATTCGTAAAACATGCACAATTTTTTCCCGTGAGCAGCTGAAATCTTGATAAGTGATAAGTGGGGGGGGGGGGGGGGGGGGGGGGTGGTAGCGATGAGGTTTTAAACATAACCGGCCAAAAAAAAGCATGGTCAAAATCGCAAATCTACCGACGGAGGGTCGTTTTTACCGACGGTGTTATTTCAGGGGGGGGGGGGGGCCTGGCCCCCCTGGACCCCCCTGGTACGCCACTGTGAAGGGAAAGTGGGCATAGACTTGCCCCCAGATGCTTTGCATCATTTAGGGAAGGATCACAATTGAAAAATAGTGCTGCTAATGTCTAGCTTGCTACTTCCCCACAAATAATTAATGGGGAAGGATAGCTTTGCATTAAATAATTTGGGGAAAGATTGTAAGTACTGAGTTGTTGTAGGTAGTGTTACCTTCCCCAAGAAAATACTTGGAAGGGAAGATTAAAACATGACAGTAGCAAGGCCCAGAGTTGAATCAAAATAAACCTTTCCTATTTTTTTTATATAATAATATTAATATTTAATAATATTTTTTCAGTCCATTAGGGAAGCATTAGGCAGTCACAAATATAAAGAATTCGGAAGACATGTCATACAACCTTTGCGATCATATAATTGTCAAAATATGAATGTTAGGTAATAAGTAATGGGTGGATAACATTGTTTGAGACATTTTGCATCCTTAAATATTATGAAAATTGTTGAAATACCACAGAAAATCTATTGAAATTCAATTGATCGTACATGTATTTTACTTAAAGTATTTTACCCTATTTTACCACGGTAAATTATGATGGCGGTAAATTACCATGTAAATTTACCGGTAATTTACCGACTCATCACAACACTGCTCTTAACCCAACTAAATATTTAGACTTAACATGACCTCACATTTTTTGTATGTCTACAGTTGGTTTGCTGTTGATGGTTCTTAGCCATGGCTGAGAACAGAGCAAACCCAGGCAGCCAAGGAGATAGGTAAGTTATAAATGTAATTATTTTATTTTTACATTAGGATAAATGCACCTCTAGGCAAAAGCACATATTGGCAGGCAATAGACTATATTCACACAGTGGCCATTTTGATTATTACAGCGAGGCGGTTCTTGAACTAAAAGACTCTCCCAATTGCCAATTTAAGTGGACACTTACGGGGTCTCCAACCGGTTCACAAATTTCTACCGAATATGACCAAACTGTAATTTTAATTCTTTATTTCAGAATGATACTTTAGCAAATTTTCTGTACATCGTAAAAGGTCACCTCTAAAACTGTCAGAAATGTCCTTTTGTTGAAGTATTGTTTAAGTGGAAAGCACAAAATGGCGTCTTCAAAGAAGTGGTGATTTCTGATACGGTTTCTCTTTTTTTACGATTTTAAAAGTCTTTGTTTTTCCAAACGGCTTAGTAATTAAAAAAAAAGTAAATGTATATTTGTAGACGACACTCGTATGAAACTTTTGCTCACTCTTTTGTATTTGTCCGATGCTAACTCGGGCGTGAAATCAAGTAATGAATATGAGGGTTGCTCTTTCGTTATGGTTGTGATTTTTAAAACTACAATTCATGCCCTCGTGAACATATTTTAAGTAGACAAATGGTTAGCAAAATTTGCCTTGGAATCTTAGCTATATACATTTACTGTAAGGTGTAACTCTTAAAATACTAGCTGTATGGACAA
Source organism: Ophiura sarsii (assembly GCA_035610835.1). Taxonomy (NCBI): domain Eukaryota; kingdom Metazoa; phylum Echinodermata; class Ophiuroidea; order Amphilepidida; family Ophiuridae; genus Ophiura; species Ophiura sarsii. The sequence continues at coordinate 41,993,610 of CM069441.1, forward strand.
ACGACTACTTTATTCATGGTTAGGTCGTCTAAAAACACGAAAAAACCCCAAGTTTCTTTGAAGACGCCATGTTGTGCTTTAACAACAACAAAAAATCTTCAATGAAAAGTCATTTCTGATGAATTAAGAAGTTTCCCCTCAAGATTTTTATAAATACCAAGAACATTTTATGCGGGTTCATGCTAAAATAAACAATGCAAAATAAGCATTCGGTAATTTACAGTAAAAAAACATGAACTAGTTGGAGAGCCCTTAAATGGAAAGGAACAATGTCATTATTAGAATTTACAGAGTCCTTAAACAAGTTAAGGACTCTTTTAAAATGACATTGGTCACACCATTGGTGCATCCCCAATCAACATTTGTGATGTGACCTTGAATTTGCTTTGGATGACCTTGGGCACATCCTCCCATCAAATTGTATGCAGGCAAGACAAAAATTGAAACTTTGATCCTGTGGAATCACAACATTTGTTCTACTGAAAATACATAAACTTGTTTCTCAAAATTACAAAAATGTGCCATAAATTTTAATAGTAACTCCTGTCAATTTCATTTTCAATCATGTACCTTTTACCTTTTTGGATTTTTCAAGCCTGTACTGATACCTGCCATGAATGCTTGTTTCGTGCTGACAATTGTTGTGTCTACCCATATTTTGCTGCGGACTGACCCACGTCTTTTCTGTATAAATTATTGCCTGTTGTCCTTCCTGTATTTTGTTATGCTCCTCAAATATCGGTGCCGCCATTCCATAATGTCAGGTCTTTCTAGTTTCTAGTAGCGTCTGAGGGTATAGTTCGGAGATTTTTTCGGCGTCATTGTACCAAATCTCCTAGGTTGCTGAAAATAAATCCTTGGTACAATGACGCCCGAATGGGGTAAAGTTCGCTAAATGTTGGTACCGGTACAATGGAGCAAAGACACATGTGCATTCGACCTATTTGTTTCAAGTTGGCTGTATTATTATAAAGCACATAGATACACTGCAATCACACGATAAATATATAATCTGAACACTATTCCTGACGTATAATTTATACTTGTCCTTTTAAGCTTTATTCAAAATCATGATGTAAGCTTACATGAAAAAGTAATACATTTGAAAACAAAGTAATACATTTGAGTAAATTTATTTGCAATAATAATATACCTAACTACCAAAAGGTTGTAGTTAATAGCAATCGCAGGCCTTCATTTATAAAAAATCGAGGCCCTCAACACAAAAGCTCTCCTGGAGGATTTGAGCACCTAAATTTAGCTCTCCTGGAAAAACCAAGGCGCTCTAGTGCTGTTATCGATTGTCGGAAGTGTCACGATAATTTACCAAACTTTAGACATGTCTGTCGACATGAGTCCGATCATTGTTTGTCGATTATAAACGACATAACAATTTTTGGATTATCAGCTTTAAGTTTTAAAAGCAGTTGCATTTAATTTCATGATGATTTTCACAAGCAAATCCTCCAAAAAGTGAAATTATATTTTCTTTCATCATCCTATCACCAGCAGTATTCACATGTTTTTTGTGCATTCCAACTTGTTTTAATGCTGTTACTAACATGTTTATCCTGGCTTTGTTGTACGGCCATGTGTCTGGAACTCGCCACCCAAAAAAGGTGGTGACGTTACGTTTTTCCAAATTCGACTTGAATCAATTGATGATCTCTCTGGCAAGCATGAAGGTATTTTCATGGTTTTGGTCTCATTTTCAAGCTAAATAAATGCACTTTCACTGCTGTAAAAGGGAATACTATAGCATTTGTGCTTGAATTTGACGCAACTTGATTGATGGGTAGTGGTGCACACAAGTATTGCTCATGGCCAATTCCATGAAATAGTGGACATGGCAGTGACAATTTCAAAAACCTCTGAATCACACAAATTTGGTGTCAAATGAAAGATGAATTACTATATTTTATTAATTTAAAATTTAATTTTCAGTTTTTCCTCTTTTTGAATGTAAAATTGGGGATTATGTAAATTAGCATACATTTTTTGAAATAATGTGATAAATTGTGTACAAAATCAAATTGACTTTTTACACAATATAACAAGTAAAAGTGATCTTTTCCAGTTGTATGTAATAATTTACTTAAATTTTTAAAAAACCCATTCATTTTTTACTCTTTGAGATTATTCGTTACACTTCAGCGGCTTTGGATATTTCTCACGTCTAAATTTGTCATTCCGTTACCGTAAAAAAGCATATTGTTTGCGTATTTCAAAACGAAACGTCACAGAACAGAAAAAAATTCCATGCAAAGCAAGTTTAGGTAGACCTTTAATATTGAAGTAATTTTGTAGTTTTCCGTTGTTCCAATTTCTAATTAATCCTAATTAAAGTGTGTCCTTCCGTTACTTTTTGATGGTTTTATGCGGGTACAGTGAGGCCAATTCCTAGTAATGGAAGGACAAAATATCTGTATTACTGCTAGAAATATCACCAGGAGTAGGCCTACATTCAATTATGATGCAAATTATATCTATTAGTGTCTACAAGACAGTGGAGGCATCTAATTATGTTTCAGTCACAGAGTTGGTCAAAAATGGGAATTTTTTGAATATTAGTCAAGTTTTGGGTAGATTCCAAGTGTCCTTCTTTAACTGCAAATGCGTAAGTCTACATGATGTATTTCAGTATATTTTTTCTCAATTATTTGTCTTACAGCACTGAAAAATTGATGTAAACAAATTTAGGTTGATACTCTTTATTTCTAACTAGAGCTTTAAAACGTGTGATTTTTGTGATTAGTTAGCTGATTTAGAACTAATTAGGTGTATGGTAACGGAGGACAAAAATGGTAACGGAAGGACAAAATTGTTGGTATTTTCAATTTATTTGGTGATGTATCCATGTCAGGTCAGTACACCAACTCTTATATTATGTAACTAACATAATTTGACAGTATAGCACATTAAATTACTTTAAAGTTACTTTTCTATTGTCGTTATGGGTAAAAAGACCTTGAAAAATTTAACGATACAGGCCTCGTTAGCTGTTAATTAATTTTTAAGTTAACTGATTGCTCAACTGGTTAGTAATTGAAGTAGTATGAAACACAAACACAGTAAAGTCAAATAACACTGCCTTTTAGGGCAGATATTTGCATCAAAGCAACAAAAACTATCACATACACACAGGGTTAGATACAGCAATTCACATGTCCTTCCGTTACCGAATCTCAGTTTACGTTTAACATTGTTGTAATTCAACGAAGTGGACAATTTTCAAGGGGAAAGTAGCCAAGTAGGGCTGAAACACCAGGGAATGCACCAAGAACCTTTAAATTACCATAAACTCAAAGACTTCACAGAATTTTCGGAAAACATGTTCATGGTGAAAAACCTGTGTCCATTTAGTTTGTCCTTCCGTTACCAACCTTATTAATATCCATATTTCGCAAACGGAAAATAGTTTTGAAAAAAAATCAAAAGCCACATTATTACAACAGTTGATTGGTTAAACAAAACATAATATTATAATCAAAACAAAGATTTCTCGATCAAAACATTTATTCCAGTCACGCCAGCGTTCATCCGAATTCTGAACGCAGTGTGATGAGCCCTTGACAACCATGCCACAACGCGTTCGGGCGGGCGTAGGCCTACTTACATAATTGTCCAATCACGCAGCGTGGGGTCTTGGTGATTAGGGCCGCGATTGGTCAATTACCTTTTGTTTACAAGAACGTCACACCTTCCGGTTTTATTGCGCCCTTGCCGTCGCGATTGACGCGCTCATGCACAGTATGCCCCAGACGCTGGGACACTGAGGAATCGTATACGATTTGATCGAGAATTCTTTGTTTTGATTATAGTAGGAGTGGGCTATAGAGGGTCATAGTTTCAGATCATGCTTGCTACATGATTTTTTGATGACTTTATACGTACTGACAACATTTTCACCAACAAAATTGAAATAAATGCAAAATCCAGGGTGCCCCGGGCAAAAAACCACAAAAAGTCGGCCATTATGGAAAAACCGTCAGTATTTTGATCATAAATCAATATAAGTTTTGGTCCAATCAATTTGATTTTGGTGGCAATACCCATGTTTGTTGGGACATGGAATAATCTTATACAACTTTTATCGCATGACGATGTTTCGTTTTCCTGAAAATTGCATTTTTAGTGAAAATAGCCCTGTGAGGGCGCTGTTTAAAAAAATACCTTTCGCATCGAAGCATCTCAAATTTTAATGTTGAAATATGATAGGAGTTACATTTTAGGCATTTCCTGAAAATCTGAGTAAAATACCATTTGTTGTTTTGAAGCTACAACACCATTTTGAACATCTTTGAATTGTCTCCATTGAAACACACACTAATGAAAGTTCGTTGACCCCTGTACTATCCTATGGAAGTGCTTTTAACGCGTTCTTGTGATTTTAAAGTGGATGCCAAGGTAAAATGAAATGAGGTAACATGCTCACATCTTCAGACAATGTTTCTTGACACACTCTAAACATATTTCATGTATTCAAATTCATTTTTATCCCCCTGGTTTATAAAACCAGAAGGGGATTTTTATCCCCCTGGTTTATAAAACCAGAAGGGGATTTTGTCATCATGTAATTAATGTGTGTCTGTCTGTCTGTGCGTATGTAGGGGCGTGTGTGTATGTGTGTGCCTTTTGGTTAGCCTTTTTTTCCAAATGCTGTATCTGTTGAAAGGATGGACGGATTGACTTCAAACCTTCAGTGATAGGTAGGCCATGGTCAAACACTGTAGCTGCTTGTTTAGGGGTCTAATTTGCAAAGGTCATCTGAGGTCAAAGGTCATCTAGAGGTCAAATCGTAAAAGTTGCCCGAATGCTGTATCTGTTGAAAGGATGGACGGATTGACTTCAAACCTTCAGTGATAGGTAGGCCATGGTCAAACACTGTAGCTGCTTGTTTGGGGGTCTAATTTGCAAAGGTCATCTGAGGTCAAAGGTCATTTAGAGGTCAAATCGTAAAAGTTCCCCGATTGACTTCAAACTTGGAGAAAAGAAACATGAACACCGGGTGAACATGTTTAAAATAAATTAGAGGTCATCCAAGGTCATCTGAGGTCAAAGGTCATCCAGAGGTCAAATCTTAAAAGTTGCCCGATTGACGTCAAACTTGGAGACAAGAAACATGAACACCGGGTGAACATGTCTAAAATAAATTAGAGGTCATCTGAGGGCAAAGGTCATCCAGAGGTCAAATCGTAAAAGTTCCCCGATTGACTTCAAACTTGGAGAAAAGAAACATGAACACCGGGTGAACATGTTTAAAATAAATTAGAGGTCATCCAAGGTCATCTGAGGTCAAAGGTCATCCAGAGGTCAAATCTTAAAAGTTGCCCGATTGACGTCAAACTTGGAGACAAGAAACATGAACACCGGGTGAACATGTCTAAAATAAATTAGAGGTCATCTGAGGTCAAAGGTCATCCAGAGGTCAAATCGTAAAAGTTGCCCGATTGACGTCAAACTTGGAGACAAGAAACATGAACACCAGGTGAACATGTCTAAAATAAATTAGAGGTCATCTGAGGTCAAAGGTCATCCAGAGGTCAAATCGTAAAAGTTGCCCGATCGACGTCAAACTTGGAGACAAGAAACATGAACACTGGGGGAACATGTCTAAAATAAATTAGAGGTCATCCGAGGTCAACGGTCATTAGAGGTCAACCAAGGTCAAAGGTCAACAAGGGGTTAATTTGTGCAATGAACACCGTGGGAACATGTAAAAAAATAATTAGAGGTCATCTGAGGTCAAAGGTCATCCAGAGGTCAAATCGTTAAAGTTGACCGATTGACCTCAAACTTGGAGAAAAGAAACATAAACACCGGGGGAACATGACCCATATATGACCGTTGACCTCATTTAGTTGATCTCCCAGCCAGGGGGATTCGCAAGTCGTGACTTGCAGTATTTTTATTAATGCGATAGCTACTTTTTTGTAAAGCGCCCTCACAGTCCAAATTTGACCAAAATCAGCTAATACAAGAAAACGAAGGGGTTTTATGAGACGAAACCAGCATAGAATGACATACTGTACCCTAAAACATGGGTATTGCCACCAAAATCAAATAAATTAGACCAAAAATGACTGAGTTATGATCATTAGTCTGTTTTTTCCAAAATGGCCGACTTTTTGTGGTTTTTTGGCCGGGGCACCCTGGATTTCGCATTTTTTTCAATTTATTTTTGAAAAATGTTGTCAGTATGCATAAAGTCATCAAAAAATCATATAGCAAGCGTGATCTGAAACTATGACCTAAAAATGACCCTCTATAGCCCACTCCTAAATTAATTAATATTTGTGATCTATGTGTTTTAAGATTGAACAATGTGTCTGATCTGTCCTTCTGTTAGGCCAAAAACATTAAATTGTTTGCTTGTCCATAGATGCTCTTCTAGAGGCAGGGTCGGTCGGTTGGGAAAAGTTTTTTTTAATTTTTTTTTTATTTTTTAATTGCTCCCAAAAAGTGCGATGTGATCCAAAATTGTGCATATAAAACACTCTCACAACACAGAAATACACACCAACAACAAATTCAAAGTAAAATCTCCTTTTATTTTACGTTTTACCGTATTATTTTACCGTGCAAACATCGACAGCGTCCGCCATTTTGCAACGGTATATCCAAGCCCGCGGAGTGATAACATGAATAATTAATGAATGACATATTTGGTCCTGTAGGGGTTGGTATACGGAACTCTCAGTTGCCGAGAACGTGCGCGACACTTTGCTGTCTTTTTCAACAGTGTTTTCAGACGAAAAGTTTCAGATTTTGATGAAACATTTCAAAAAAAAAGAAAAAAAAGAAAAACACTTTTACGGTCGGGCCGGACAAGACGGTTGGTCGGACGAGGACAAGCAAACAACTTTTTTTTTGTTGCCTTACCGTGGAATTGGCCTCATGTAATATGTTGTTGCCAAATTTGTAATATAATAATCTCATTTGCATAGTTGTTCTCATTGGGTATTAACAGAAAAGTTGAACCTATTGAGTTCACGATGGGCTACAGTGGCCCACGCTTTATATTATGTGAATATAGGGAAGCGCGCAAGCCGAGAAGCGCGAAAGCCGAGAACTGCGAAATGCTAGTTGTTGTTTGATTTAAAGTAATATACAAATTTGGTTTCCACTTGCAGCTTATTAAATTCTGCATTTAATCAGATAAATCATCCCTGTACACCATTCCTATCAGAAGATGCATTGGTTCAAAGGTAACTTTTTTGTCCGAAACTGCCATTTTCAGAGTAAGTTTTAGAGAAAAAACTATTGTAAATTTAAAAGTTATGACCATTACCGCTATATGTATTTATATTGCAAGTGTATATTGTTGGGTCTATGGGCATACAAAGTTGAATGGTGAAAACAGCCTTTTTTCGGTAAAATCTGCCATAAATTCATATATTGGCGCTTAATGGTGCAAGATATTAGGATTTTGATAGAAAAATCATAAACTACAGACATTTGTATGTCGCTGCTGCCTGCTTTAGCAGGGAAAGACATAGGGATCACTTTGGGGGCTGTTGTAGTCTGTTGTTGTTGTTGTTGTCTGTGAAAAGGGTTAACATTTGCCTCTAACTTCTGAGTTCTTCGATGGATTTCAACCAAAATTGGGTCATAGGTGCAACATGGGAACCCTCATTTGTTGATGAGGTCAAAGGTCACATACCAAGTTCAAAGGTCATATGAGGTCAAGTTGTAAGATAGGCTGAAAATGTCAAAATTGGCCTCATTTGAAAAGTTGAAGTCCGTTTGGAACCAAACTTGGTTAATGGATATAATTCAGGAGCCCTCATTTGTTGATGACGTCAAAAGTCACATACCAAGGTCAAAGGTCATATGAGGTCAAGTTGTAAGATAGGCTGAAAATGTCAAATTGGCCTCATTTGAAAAGTTGAAGTCTGATTGGAACCAAACTTGGTTTATGGATATGATTCGGGAGCCCTCATTTGTTGATGACGTCAAAGGTCACATACCAAGGTCAAAGGTCATATGCGGTCAAGTTGTAAGATAGCCATTGGCTATACCTTACTATGCTTGTATTATAGACAGTCTGGGCTATAATAGTCCTACCATTCACAAACCGCGACGGCAGGCGACACTAGCGGTCCGGGGACCGCGATGTATTTTTACCCTATAAATGATGTACAGGCTGTATCAAAATGATTTGTACTCTGATATGTTCCATTTTCAAAAAAGCATTAAAAATATAAAATCTCTGATAAATACAATATTTTTGATTTTAATAAATAGGGAATTATGTCAACTTATTGATCTGATAATCTGAAGATAATTGGCTGTTGTTTCTGACCGCTATTGTCACTCAAATGAAGATCGACGTAATCATGGTTTTACTCGCAGCAACGCAAATTTAATAGGTTCACTGCACAAACTCTTTATAAGTAGTGAATATATGAGTGCAGTCAGGAGGAACTTTGAATTGTGCGCTTCAGATCTAACGTTTCGATGAAAATGATAAAAACACCAATATTCCTTTAAAAGCTTGTAAATTCTGAAAAAAATGTTCGATTGTCGTAAATCAAAATTCTTAGAAAAGATGAAACTTCAATAATTTTGCATATAGAAGCAAAATGGTCTAAATGGTTCGTAACATATCAAAAGAAATTCTGAAAAACTGATCAGACCACGGTACAAATCTTTTTGATACAGCCTGTATTACAATATTTTTTAAGACTATTTTCACCCCTAAATACTTTTTTCACACTTTTGGCAGTGAAACCGGGGTCAGATCTCGAACCCTGTCGTAACCTGATCTTTTTTCTTAATTTGCACACTGTGTCTGGTTCAGAAACACACAGAAAAGTTTTATTATACATTATTTACTCTTTCAGTGAACCAATCGGTAATGAAGACAAGAGGCAAAAGACACTGAATAGACTACTATGGGATCAACTCGGTGTGGAGGGTTATGAAGGGACACCGTACATGTATCAAGGATCAGGAATTAGTGACCACTCACGCCTGGTTCGCAAACCTAACATTCCTCAACAAAGTTTTTGGTAAGTTCATTTGAAATGTCTTGAGAAGTTGTATACATTCATTTGCTTGAAACAGCCAAACTATTATCTGCCAGAAACATGTTATCTTTTTTTTTTTACCAGTGTTCGATATTGTGGTTGTCCGTTCGCCAGGGACAACCAAAACGAGCATTGGACAACCTAAAATAATAAAGAGGTTGTCCAGCGTTGGACCAAACAAATCTATAGCTAAAAGTCCCTTTCTATCATGTGCATTGGTCACTGAAAGTTTATTCAAATTTTGGGACAACCAAAATGTTTGGCGGACAACCAGAAATTGCAACTTGGTTGTCCGTGGGACAAGGACTATTTTTTTTAAATTCGGACACTGCGTCTTACATGTAAGCATAAATTAAGTGCATACATGTTAAAACGAAAAGCTTGCCAAAACCATATTTTAATATCCTCCACAAACCCAATAGGTGTTGTGGAGGTTCGTAAGCTACTACATATGCATAAAGAAAATTTTAAAAAAAAGAGTAAAATAAAAATATTGACAAAAACATCGGAAATATGTAAATTGTTGTATTTTTGGCATGAATTTTACTGTAAATTGGTGAATATCTCAAGTTAAAATGCATTATTTAAAAAAGTGAGAAAACCGATCCTAGAATAAAATGGCCTCTATCAGATAACAGTAACAGTTTAAAATTTCGCAGCTTCCACTGTGAGTTATCTTGTCTGAAATTTCGTAACATTTCTTTAAAATTGAACATCTAGAAAACTCCAATTTTGTACAAAAATTGACATTTTTCACCATTTAAAGCAACATTTTCAAGAAATGCGTGTGACGTTTGACGTAAAAGGCGAATACATTGTGTGAACAAGTAATAAACATCTTAATCAACTATCAGATTCAATTTATATGGTCAATTTGTGAAGAAATTTGAAGAAAACTGAAATTTAATCGATCATAATATTGGCTTTTGTTTACATTTTCAGACATTGTTTCGCGCTCTGTTGCTGTTTGCGTCTGCGCCGGGGAAAATAAGCAGCGCGTATATTGCAACGCACGGGAAAATTAAACATTCATAAAGCTGTTGGCTTGGATGATATTGCTCCTCGTTTTTATGTCGCCTGCTTTAGCAGGGAAAGACATAGGGATCACTTTGGGGGCTGTAGTGTGTTGTAGCACTGTGGTTGTAGTAGTCTGTTGTTGTTGTTGTCTGTTGTTGTGAAAAGGGTTAACATTTGCCTCTTAACTTCTGAGTTCTTCGATGGATTTCAACCAAACTTGGGTCATAGGTGCAACATGGGAACCCTCATTTGTTGATGAGGTCAAAGGTCACATACCAAGGTCAAAGGTCATATGAGGTCAAGTTGTAAGATAGGCTGAAAATGTCAAATTGGCCTCATTTGAAAAGTTGAAGTCCGATTGGAACCAAACTTGGTTTATGGATATAATTCAGGACCCCTCATTTGTTGATGAGGTCAAAGGTCACATACCAATGTCAAAGGTCATATGAGGTCATCTTGTAAGATAGGCTGAAAATGTCAAAATTGGCCTCATTTAAAAAGTTGAAGTCCGATTGGAACCAAACTTGGTTTATGGATATAATTCGGGAGCCCTAATTTGTTGATGACGTCAAAGGTCACATACCAATGTCAAAGGTCATATGAGGTCAAGTTGTAAGATAGGCTGAAAATGTCAAATTGGCCTCATTTGAAAAGTTGAAGTCCGATTGGAACCAAACTTGGTTTATGGATATAATTCGGGACCCCTGATTTGTTGATGACGTCAAAGGTCACATACCAAGGTCAAAGGTCATATGAGGTCAAGTTGTAAGATAGGCTGAAAATGTCAAATTGGCCTCATTTGAAAAGTTGGAAGTCCGATTGGAACCAAACTTAGTTTATGGATATAATTCGGGAGCCCTCATTTGTTGATGATGTCAAAGGTCACATACCAAGGTCAAATGAGGTCAAATTGTAAGATAGCCATTGGCTATACCTTACTATGCTTATGTTATAGACAGTCTGGGCTATAATAGTCCTACCATTCACAAACCGCGACAGCAGGCGACACTAGCGGTGCGGGGACCCAATGTATTTTTTGAGAGATGGCTCTAGACTCAACTCTCTCCCATAATTGCTCATATAGTAAACCTCTCGATTGGATCCAGCACAGTTCCCCATGATCTAAAACTTGCCAAAGTTATTCCTCTTTTTATGTCGCCTGCTTTAGCAGGGAAAGACATTATAGGGATCACTGTAGTCTGTTGTTGTTGTCTGGTGTGAAAAGGGTTAACATTTGCCTCTTCGTTCTTCGATGGATTTCAACCAAACTTGGGTCATAGGTGCAACATGGGAACCCTTATTTGTTGATGAGGTCAAAGGTCACATACCAAGGTCAAAGGTCATATGAGGCAAGTTGTAAGATAGGCTGAAAATGTCAAATTGGCCTCATTTGAAAAGTTGGAAGTCCGATTGGAACCAAACTTGGTTTATGGATATATTTCGGGACCCCTCATTTGTTGATGACGCCAAAGGTCACATACCAAGGTCGTAATAAAAGCGTTTGGCTCTGTATTGGTGCAGATACAGATAAAATAGATTTTGGAAATGGATGTTGATTGGTGTGAAGTTTCATGGCTGTTCCATAATTGTGCTCTTGGATCGTGCTCCATAGGTTGGAAAAACACATTATTTACATTATATGCCTGATCAAGGGCCTCATGCAAGGAAAGGAAAATGTTATTACTTGCTTAGGGTATCAAAAATGGTTATAACTTGCTTAGGGGTTTACAAAAAATGTATTACTTAGGGTGGCAAATTACCGATAATCATACTTAGGGTGTATTTTTTGTACCACGTAAATACTTGTTTAGGGTGCTTTTGGCAATTTCATGGTCATGCATGATACCCCCTTTCAATGAGGACAGATCGTTCACGAGACCCTACTTTTGAAAAGTCGCGTGACACATACCTGGCAAATTGTTTTAAGTGCCCCCCGGGCATAGGCCTATGAAATTACCTGTCTAAAACATAGTCCTTGATTTGAATGTTTCAAATGTAGTGTGAGTATTGATATTTAATCGCAATATCGCGCAAAAAGGAGCGATGAATAAAAATTAATGTGTTAAGCAATATCAGCGTTGGAATGTCAGCTATCAATAATATTAATTTACTCCCGAATCAATCCCCTTCAGGCCCACTTTTAGACCAGCTGCATATTTTGACCCACCCCTACCCAATCTTTGACAGGCTGAAGGGGAAAATAATATAATGTATGAGCTACACAGACCTGTATTCAGAAGTTCTTTGGTTCTTGTCTTTTTCAGCAACCTTAAAACCGGCAAGAGCACTGAAGACCAATATATGTTCGGAATGGAGGGCTGTAGCTTACACCAAAGCTTCAAGGTAGCATTGGATCGACTACTATCTGACATGGAAAATATAGTGAAAGACACAAGCAATAAGTGTGAGATATATTTGGTACATGGGATTCCAAGGATTGGTAAATCTACTTTAGCACGCTGTTTAGCATACAAGCTTGCCCTTGAAGGTGGCGAGTCATCCTATATTAAGCTTGTACATCAGAAGGAGGTGGACTCGGAGGTCCTTACAGGTAATATTAGTAAGCTGTGTATGGGAAAATGGATAATTATAGACCAATGCAACATGAACAATCTAGCATATGAAAAGTTCAACACTTATGCCGTTTACCACAAGCGATCCCAGAATACACCAATAATTGTATTCACATCAGGACATTATCCACCGGGTGAAAAGTGGTTACAAATGACAAACTCCGGGTGTCTGAAGTACAAAGTCATTGACATTCAATGTCAAGAAGATGCCATTGCCCAAGTCAAAAAAGAGTTCAGTGTTACCGATGATAAAGGAATACCTGACAGTGTTTTATTGGGTGTTACCAAGGTTTACGGGCTGACCAAAGAATGTATTCTCCTGATTAAACATGACCCAGAGCCAACTGAGGACACCCTGAGAAAAGGGGTGTATAAAGATGTAGACTTAGAGTTTCTAACATATGATAAAGTGATTCATTGTGTTTGGATGGTTTGGGCAGGTTATATGAAAAATCTCCCCCCAGAAAATAAGATGGATTTCCAAATAGAAGCAGAGTTTGTGCAATACCTAGGGTATTTGGCAGGTAAGCAGAAATATGCACATGATGATGGTATGAAAGCTATTTTGAACTGGTTGAATGTAGCAGGAGAGGCTTTGTTTCATGAGGATGGATACTATGAATATGACCCCCACAACTACCACTATTTCTTTCCAAATAAGAAACCACTTCATAGATTTGTGAAGCATGCAGCAACTAAATTACAATCTCCAAAATCACAGTATGAAGCTATTAAAGATGCATATGAGCAAATGCCACAGAAATCCTATACACAGTTCATTAAGGGGAGAATGTTCGAATTGATGATATCGCTTCATTGTGAAGCATTAGACAAGTCTGGTTCACCTCATGGGTTGTGTATAATGTGTACCCCTAATGATAGGATAGTACAAACATGTAGTTTTCAACCAGTAGGTATGGTCAAAACTGTGGCCACAATTGATGAACTTTGTAACTTGCCTTCTCAGTTTAAGAGTACTGACTCTTGTTGGTGTATGCTAAACAAAGATGGGTCAACTCAGTTCACAGGATATGACTTTGTCTTTATGAAGGTAGAGATCAAGCCCGGCCAAATCCCCAATGTCAAAGAGCTTCAACTTCTCCAAGCAGCTGATATGAACCCAGATAACAAAAAGTTAAGAGACAAAGAAAAGATGGTGTCGGTCTTAGATCAGATCAAGAAAGAAATGAAAAAAAAGAAATTAATACAAAAAGACTCTGTAGTGGCACCTTACTTTGTACGCCCCTACAGTGAAGTAGATACAGGGGTCAATGATATTACACTGCAGAAAAAAGAAGGAAAGAAACCCAAGATAGTTGCAAAGTCAGTTCAGGTGGTGTTGCCCTAAACATCAACTGCAAGATTAGAGCTAGGAGAAAATTTAATCGGATAACTCTATGAAATCTTTGCTAGCCCCTTGACCTTTGGTGTCAGATTTTTGTTGTTGTTGTGGCCGTAATGGTTGAAGGTTTCACCATTAGGACCTGCCCTATAAATGTCAAATGTTTAGGCTGTGAGGCTACTGTAAGTAAATCTTGAGTTACAAAACTGCAAATAATTTGAATTGGGCCCCTGGCCCCTGGATTTTTGGGCCAAAATGGTTCAAGATGTCACCCTTTGGACGGGGCATATAACTGTCATTATCATACCACTAAGACCATATTTGGAGAAGATCAAAGGACGCCGGCGACCGGATATATTTCGTATCCGACCCCGAGTGCGTCAAGATGCATTATCCGGTCCCTAAGAAAAAAATCATAGCACTGTTGGGCAAATCGGTTTGCAAAAATTGACTTAGTGGTATGATAAACTTAGTGGTACAATGTATGATAAATTTGTTATTGGGTTCAGCGTCGGTATGGTATGGGAAATGATTGTGCGCTCAGGTGTAATATCCAGGCAAGTGCAAGTCTTGTAGGTTGATGTAAACCCATTACTTTTTGACGTTTTGTTTGAGCTATAACTCTGCAGCTGCTAATCTAAACCATATGAAAGTATACATTTTTAGAACAGCATTTGACAAGCCAAACACATTGATGACGTCAAATGTTGGCATAAAACCAGGGTTTTGGAGAAAATTATCAAAAACTATGGTTATTGGCCATACATTTCTTGGAAAGCCCAACTAAAATTGTATTTGTTATTATTTGATTTTTTTCACTTTTTGGGAATTAACTTTAATTGTATAAGAGTGGGTTTCTCAAAATTTTGAATTTCAACATATTTTTCAAAATATTTCCGAAAAAAGGTCAACATTTTCATATTTTTCCAAAAAACTCAATTTTTGACCTTTTTTGATGCATTTTTTTAAAATTGAGGCAAAATTCAAAATTTTTGAGAAAACCGCTCCTAGACATTTAGATTTAGGTTGATGGTGCTTAAATTAATACCTTCCAAAATATCTTCGATACGGCATGTGATATTCATTCTCCATCAAAAGAAAAGCGTATCAAAGTATCATTTCCTGAATGATCAATGGATTATATCAAACTTTGTAAACATAGAGATAATTATTTTTCAAGGGCTCATAAATCTAATGATGATGATGATGATTGAAAGATGGCAAGACAATGAAGAAATTATGCCAATAAACGTAAAGGGGCAGTGGACAATATTTTGGTATATTTTTTTTAGCTGAAATTCACCACATATGTAGCCTTGGTTCAAGGCGACTCTATCCTCCCCCACCTACATCCTACCCCCCTCCATACCCCACCCCACCCCACCTCCCCACCACACCCCATTCCACAACACCTTTTTTACCGCGACCGGTGGCAATTTTTACTGTCCGGCGACTGATATAGCTCTACACCACTGTGTCTGTCTACACACAGCCGATGACAGCTCTACCACATACAGTCTCTCCCGGCGCTCACACAGGTAACGGTCTCAAGCGTTACTTACAGCAGTAACACGTACTTGTGGCAGTCACTATGTGAAATATCTAACTGTGACACTCATTTTGACCTAAATATCACCATAAAATTATGTCAATAAAAGTGACAACCTACATATTGATGAAGAGACTTACCTCTAAGCATGTAAACAGATAAACTGTTGAAGGACATAGCCCAAGGTAGTATGATTTGAGGCCCAAAAAAGGCTAATTTCCTCTTGGTTGACCCTTGCCATAGTAACATGTATGAGCTGTTATGAATTTTTTTTCTTCAATATGATTAATTTTTGTGATTAGGTCTTCAGGTATGCAATTATGATACAAGTTTCTTAGGGGCGCATGTTTAGATATGATCGGCACTTCTCTGAAAGTTGCAATGTTGACTTGTTTTTCCTATAGCGTTACCCGTGATGTTCTCAAGCCAGTCAATTGATACATGGTTTAGGCATTACTGAGTACAGTAACTCTTGAATGATTGACTATAAAGTGCTTTTAGTGGTTACGCTCTTCATCTCCTACCGTTACCTGTGTCAGTAACTGTCAGGCGTTACCTGTGTGAGCGCCGGGAGAGACTGTAGACCCAGAAGACAAGTTCAGATTTTCATATAATTTGGCAGGTATTAGTTTTTGGACAAGCGGAACAGGTTAAGACTATTGACAACAATTATTTCAACTATTAGAGGGCATTTGATGCACCCTAACAAACAGTAGTTTTGATGATCTATAGATGAGGTGACCGTTGTTTACATCAGTAGTGTTTACAAATTGATTAGCGCCTGGTCTAAAGACATGCTAGAGGTACTAGTCCATGACTACTGCATACATTACTATAATGAAAGCAAAACACACATCACTGAGCGCCAATTTTAAAAGCACATGCCCTTATGGTGCGCACGCAAACCGCCGGGCAACCAGATTTAGTGCCTGGTCTCTCATTGTGCTTAGGGATGCATACCATGACTACTGCACTATCACACCGTAAGCATGGTAAGTAATGATCAATCAAGTGTGAATTAAAGCACCGTTCCCTGTAGGTGCGCACGCAAACCGCCGGGCACTACGTTACCGGTCACACCATCTATACTTCACATGATCATGTGATATCAGGACGTACAACACACACCCCTGTTATTCATTTCAGATTTTCATATAATTTGGCAGGTATTAGTTTTTGGACAAGCGGAACAGGTTAAGACTATTGACAACAATTATTTCAACTATTAGAGGGCATTTGATGCACCCTAACAAACAGTAGTTTTGATGATCTATACTTCACATGATCATGTGATATCAGGACGTACAACACACACCCCTGTTATTCATTTAAAACAGCCCAATCAATCAATCAATCAATCTACTGTCTTTGCGTTGTTATTAAGTTGAGAAAAATTGATCCAAGAGCTTGATAGGTCATCCTATTATATAATAATACAACTAAAGCTCTTAATTGGACCAAGTAAATGCTACGAGATACAGACCCATTAATAACCATTGACCCCCCTGTTTAAGGAATAAGCATACCACATATGAACCTGATCCGCCTTTGCATAATTTATCATTTTTATTGTTGAGCTGTTACTCCAGATTTGCATATTTACAAAAATGTTATATTATTATAGTTTTATACAGGTGTACGTATACAATAATGTATCTGTATTATGTGCATTTTTAATATTGTTGAGTGCTTTGTTATTTTGGAGAGGCGCTCAAAAAATCTGGGATATTTTTATTATTCAGGAGAATTGAATCCCATATGGGATCTAACTCCAGTCTCTTGTCTCTGATGACAACGGGCTTATGTTGCTTGATCTGATAACCTCAGAAGATTTTTCTGGTAAAGTCCTTGGATGCCCTGGCTAAAACTTTGACTAGGCTGACAAGTGATGTTTTTCAGTCAAGATTGGTCTGAGACTGTCGACGTACAAGATCTTCTGAGGGGGGCTAGAGGACTCGGCGATATATTTAGAACAAGTGTCAGGGGCTGTGTACAGTCTTGAATGCGAGTTTTGTCACAAATTCTATATCAGTAGGTCCTATAGACCCTCTGCAAACGTATTAAGGAGCATACTACCACCAGATCTTCTACTAGTTTGTTTCTGCATTTTGTTTTGCTTTATCATGTTCTTTGTTGTCCGTAGCGCAACGAGCGGCTTTTTTGACGGATACTTGCGGTTTATAAGTAGCCATTTTTAATTGAGATAGAATTTAAAACAATTCTCACAGCTAAAATGTTCTCGTACATGAGCTTTCGACACAACAACTCTTGTGTCTTTTTCAAACTGAGTTCAATTGATGTTATTGATCTTGCATGAAGAGTGTCATGTGACCTAGTTGACCTTTGATCATGTGACAAGATAGACTGTTATTATTATTTTTGTAGTCTGACCATCGTTAGACTGAAAAACATCACTTTTACTGCAGACAAGTCAAATTTTTAGCCAGGGAGTCGAGGACTTGTCTAGAAAAATCTTAGAGAAGCCCGCCCTCAACAGAGACATAGGACTAGTTGTTTATATATATATATATAAAATATAAAATATATATATATATATATATATAAAATAGTAATAAACACAAATTACATATTGGCTACACTGTGTTTCACGTCGTGCTCTGCACGACTATCATCAGGCTAGTGCTCGCTATGGATTTATTTTTTCTTGGATCGGTTTGGGGGTTTAATACCGTGACGGCAGGTCGAGATAAGCTCTGTGCGCCTATTGAGGATGTTGTTGGCAAGTAGGATTTCGATTTTCTCATCCATGCATAAGCTGCAAAGCCCTGATGATCGTCGGTGCGTGTTTAGAGTGCTTGACAATTTCCCAGTGAATGGTGTATATATATATATATGATAAATATTATAGAGAGGGATAGGGTAGAGTATTTATGTATCACCTCACTCTGTATCTAGGCCTTTTACTGCTTTCCAAGTGAGCATTTATGACGTCATCAATTCACATTACTCTTGATGGAGCAATACGTGTTACCGAATACGAAGAAGACCAAGACAAGAACAGAGGAGAAATAATTGACTACAACAAGGAAGAACACACAGAAAAGGATAATCTGGAAACATATTATAACCATGGACTAGCACGATACAATTGGACAAGTACGGGTACCCAGTAAGAGTAAGAAGGTGCACCCTATATAACAAGTGGGTAATAGATAAGCTAGGGATAATGGAGTAATGTGTACGCTAGTTAACGCTGGTAAAAGAGTATGACTAGTATAAGAAAAAGTGTAGTACAGTAAGAAATAAAAAAGCCAGTTGGCAAAAAAACAAAAATACTTATATCTATCCCCATAGTATCAGTTATGAGACTCTGTACGCTATGAGGGACCCGGGTGTAAAAAGAGTGACGTCAATAATGCCACAGAATGAAAAGATTTAAAGGCTTTATACAATATGTGGTGTGTTTACCTATTTTATATTTCATATCCACCTCTCCTACAAAGCACAACATGGTATTATACTTTACTTGACACCACACATTGTATATAGCCTTTGAATTCTCTGAGAGTCTGGTTTGGATACACTGTATTACTTAATAATTTCAACGAATTTGGTCATTAATTAAGTTTAATTAAGACAGATTTGGGCTTTTTTTAAAAAGTAAATATAAATGTGAACTTTTTCTCAGACAGAATTGTTAACAATGATGAGAACTTCATTTCCTGTTAATTTGGTGTTAATAGCATGTATAGTTTTTAATGGAAATGACAAAAAGCAAAATATTAATGTATTTCTTTATAACATGCTAATTATATGCAAATAAGGTCAAACTTTTTTCTTCTTCTATGACATTAAATCACCAAGCTGTATTCTATTCTATAATATTGTCTCCTCGTCTTACATATGTTACTTTTGGACTTCGAGCGTAATTTCAATAACAGGCACTTTTGGTGATTTATGCTCTGTTGCACTGTAGTACTACTGTGACGACAGAGTCATCAAGGTAGTCATCAAGGTAGGTAGAACACTTGTATGTAGGCTATGTCTAAAATTATGTCACTTTTAAAGGCATATTATGTGATCTTTTTTAGGATCCAGGCGCCTTCTATTCATCATTTGTTTAGAAAGTAGATTTTCTTGCAGATTTCTGATCATAAATTATACATATATTTTGAGTTACAGAGCGATACGATTCCTAATTACTCTATAAACCATGAAATTCAGGCGCGTGTACCAGGGGGGGGGGGGGGGGGGGGGTGGGCTTTGGGGTCTCAAGCCCCTGGGCCCTCAGACCCAGAGAGAGAGAGAGAAAGGGAAGAGGGGAGGGGAGAGAGAGAAAGGGAGGGAGGGGATAAGGTGGAGAGGGGAGGGAGCTTTTATTAGTGTATCTCTCCGTCGCTGAACCGTGTCAGTGTTTTATAAAAAATGTAAATATTGATAGCAAGGAGAGTTTTAGGTCATTCAGACAAGCTAAAACCCAACAGCTCGGCCCCCAATTTCCGCCAACGGCATTCCAACCTCCAGTGGCGTAACCAGAGGAGATTCCCCGGTAGGCCATCCCCATTGACAAAAGAGTAAACTAAAACACGAAGAAAATTAAGAAGGAAAAGGAGAAGGAGGAGGAAGGGTTAGGAGCATGAGCATAGACGGTATAAGCGGGGGGGGGGGGGGGGGGGGGGGGGGGGGGGGGGGGGGGGGGAGATGACCCCCGCCTGGAAAAATGCACATTTTCAAGCTTAACAACATGGTTTTAGGAACGTTTTCTGGACCATTTCAATTAAAAACTATAATGTTTTTGCGCGCTTCGCGTGAATTAGTTGCAATGTTTCATTATTCAAGCTGTGCAATATTTTTAGTATGTGAAATATTATCATCTGACTATTTATTTCTAATATGTTTTAAAACCCTTGGCTCATTTAATATACCATGAACCTGTAATAAATTACAGGCACAACAATGTCTTGCTTGTAGTCTCTCACTCCATATCATCATGCTGCAGTAATATTCATGACTTTTAACTGTGTAAATCCCATTGGAGTCGCGAAAAACGCGGACAGATAACAAAACGCGTCACAGTTTTCCTTTTTTCAGTTGATTACTTTCATTTTTTTACTTCATAAACCAGATTATCAACGCTTTTTACAAACAACAAGAATAACATTGTTTACACACACCAAGGTAAAATGGTCATTTCAAATCGTGCACAATTTGTTTTATTCACCCTGTATGTGGATTCAAAAGAGCAACACCCCTATTCAAGGTACCGCTGGTCACAGGTCACTAATAGGTATATCAAACAAGGTGGGATCGTTTCAAAAAATCCTTAAAATCGTGATACGTGTCTCTATTTTAAATAGAAGTTGTCAAAAAAACATAACATTTTTGGTATCATATTAAAGACAATTTATCCAGCTACCGAATAAAAAAAGAATTAAAGCCACATGTTTAGCAACAGTGAAGTTATCAATCTAAACGTCGAGTGAGTCAAGGGTGGGAGCGGTGGATGAGGAGCCGGTGGATGAGGCGCCCATAGGTTTGTACACAAAATAGCGGAAAACTAGAACTTTTGAAATTGATGCCATTTAAAAAGTATACATAGGAAAGTTTTCAAACTTCTCATATGTGTTAATAACATGTGCCTGCTACTATGAATACTAATATTGAATTGTTATCTAGACATTCTCTACTAGAATATGATGTTCAATTCAGGGAGTGTTTTAATGTAAAAAATACACAGTTTTATTCATTTTATTGATTAAACAATGGCCAAATCGCAGTCTCTCTATTTCATTTGTGTGACTCTTCAGTCCTTTTCTACCCTGGGTAGTAAAACATTTAACTAAAAAAGCCAGAAGTGTTTCTTCACAGAATTGTTCATAGATTCATGAAAAATTTGCTATTTAGACCTATTTTGGACCACCCTGTATTTAAAATAAAAAGGAACTTTAACGATATCCATGTAGTTCATTTTGATAACCATTTTCTTTTAAATTAAATGGTCCATGCCAACTAAATTTCATAGAATATTATATACAAACATTCATTTTATGCATTATTTCATCATAATTTTAGACACCCTGTACTTTTCCTGTGTACATTTTGGGCAAATGATTCTTAGCAAATTTGGTAGCACCTTCTGCGGTTGTTCTGATTTTGGTGACAATTTTCAGCTAAACCCTAATTGTACAAACTATCAAACTATTTTGTGAGGAGCAAAAACGATCAATTTTTTTATGTTCCACCCTGTAAAAATTGTACACACCCTGTATAATTTGATTCTTTTTTGCAAAAATAAAAAACCTTGAATCTTAAGCTTTCCAACAATATATAGTTTGTGGGTCATTAAGTATGTAAAACTTAAGTTTTGTCCCGTTTAATCAGAATTGGTGCATTTCTCAACATTATTAGAAGTGAAACCTTTTTTTTGGACCAGTTTGTGACTTCTGACCCGCTGCTGTTGGCATTAGGCGTTATTGTATGATTTCAGGGATTAAATCGATTTCACTGAAAACTTGTTCAGCCAATATCCTGATTCCAAAGCTATGAAAGGGCAACCCATCAGCTCATTTCTATAGCGTCTTTCCAAAACGTAAACAACGGATAAATGAATCGACTCCCTCGACTGTTTTGCTTAGTTGGGGTACTAAGCACACATTTTTAATTTTCCAACAGCGGTATTCCTACCAGGGAGGACTACACAACTTCATGAATTGAATTGCATGCTCCAACACGATGGGTATCACGGAAATTATGGTAATGAGATACCTTTTCCAGTGGCGTGTGCAGGATGGTTATAAGACAAACATACAAACGGAAATACATAATAACGCGGGTGGATTGAACTGATCCGGTGACCAAAATAGAAGATGGATGGCCACAAGACAAACGGAAATACATAATAATGCGGTGGGTTGACCAGACCCGGTGACCAAATCAGAGGATGGATGGCCACAAGAAAAATATACAAACGGAAATACATAATAATGCGGTGGAATGACCCATTGACCTGACCCGATGACCAAATCCGATGATGGATGGACTGGTCCATATTTGGATGCACAATTGTCTTTTGTATAGTTTATATTATCTCCAAGCGATAATTAATGTACAATAAAAAATCACAGAATCTTACCAGCTCAAAAAATACACAAACCCTTTAAGTTATCTACTACCGTTTCCTGCTTTTGTGAGTGCGTCTTGTACACGACGGCAAACTAGTAAAGGCTGCGTGGTGCTTTGAATGGATGCACAATGTAGACTATAATGTAGACTAGATTCAAAATACGTGCACACGGAAACATCAGGGAATATGGCATCAGCACCATCTATATTAAACGTCCTGACAATTTCTTTATTAAATAAGAGCGAGGCAGATAACTACCGCAAAGTTCCACAACTCAAACAAACATAACAAGCCTCGACTCATATCCCAACTTAAAAAGCAAGGACATGAACCGGTGCGGGATTCGAACCCGTGACCTTTCGAATACAAATCGAACGCTCTAACCACTGAGCTAATCGGCCGTCTCCGATAAACAGAGCGCAAACCAGATAGTAGTGATATAGAGCAGCCAATGGTTCTAATAGACAAACAACACAACACACGGTATATGAGATCATTACAGATGCTTAGCCGCGACCCTAACATTGTAAATACATATAAACGCCACATCCGAAGATGCGAAGGGTTACGCATCACATACCAACACGAGGATCGCATAAGCGATTCAGTAAGGAACTAGAGTAGTTCGCATCTTCGGATGTGGCGTTTATATGTAATTTCTTTATTCAGTGCCACCACCTTATTAGTAGGATGATGGAAACTCCACCTTAACATCTCCTCTTTGAGTCACCTACTATTCTCAATTTTTATGAAGATAGGCTACTGCGTGCACATTCATTTCAAGTATGATGTATTACCATTTTACTCTTAATTTAAAAGGGCATTAAGAGATGTGGTGGAGGCAGCGCCCTCAATTACAAAAATATATGATAAAACTGGGATTTGTATATTTTTACAATTTTATTACATGTATGAACTTACACCTATCAGAAAAATCAGCCCTCTTTGTACAACAAAACGTTGATTCAAAAATGATGTTTCGCTTGCAGGACCCCTTATTTAAAGGGGCACTAAGAGATGTGTTGGAGGATGCGCCCTCAATTATGATAAAAACTGAGATTAGTATATTTTTATAATTGTATTACATGTATGAACTTACACCTATAAGGATTAAGAAAAATCAGCCCTCTATGTACAAGAAAACGTCGATTCAAAAATGCTCGTCCCGCGGGACGAGCATTTTACGTCCGACAGTATCCCCTGCAGTACGCGTGATACATAACGCGAACCATATTTGCATAGAGGGCGTTTTTCAATAAATAGCGATGATATTGTTTTAATCAAGTTTTGCTGTGTTTTTGCTAGTAGAAACAACAGTAATGGCCATTTTTAATGTTCATCTTGAATTCTGAAGTAAATTTTTAAACATTTAAAATTTTCAACACCACTTAATGTGCCTTTAAGGGTGGTATTCAAACATATTTAAAACATTGTTTTAATTAAGTTTTGCTGGTGTTTTTAAAGTAAATTAATTAAAATTCAAAAAATTCAAAATTATATTGTGTCCCTTTAACTTAAAACCATCAAAGAAAACATTTTAAATCACTGAATATTGTTTGCTTTCCTAATGAACTAACAATAGCATTGAAGACAGTCCGTAACTATTAACATATATCCTGCTATAAAGTAGTCAAGTAACACACTAATACTACACACAGAGTAAACAGTGAGGATCAATAGGTAATAATGTGAGATTTGGGTTTTTAATTGTATCTGGGCGACCGTTTTATCATTATACTCCAATCCTGGCTTGGTCAACTCACAGTCAACTACTTAGTACTAGCCTGCTATAAATGAAGGTTGTATACGAAACGCAATATAAATGTATCACATCATC
Organism: Ophiura sarsii; assembly: GCA_035610835.1. Lineage (NCBI taxonomy): Eukaryota > Metazoa > Echinodermata > Ophiuroidea > Amphilepidida > Ophiuridae > Ophiura > Ophiura sarsii. The sequence goes on from CM069441.1 coordinate 42,018,044, forward strand.
AGTGCAGCTGGTTCTCCAGATAAATTCATAAATTAATACGTTCATAAATTCATAAAATGTATGTTTACCCTTTGACAGTGGAAATTGAAACAACAAAAGACAGAGGTAGGTTAAATAGTTCTGGGGCTCCATACCAATAAGATTTTTTTCCCACCTCTACATTAACCAACGTTGTAGCACAATTTAGCAGGAGCATCAGCCCTTATAATACATTGATACATTATTTTAAATTGATCAAACCGTTAGCCAAAATGCCAACCAACTGGTGTATGGCCGTACAAAAGATACGAGTACAAAAAAGGTCAATAATACAAAATTATCAAACCGGAATTGGAGAGGTCCTAGTGATTTTACCTAAGGGACATGATACTTAGAGAACAGCTCAAAAGAACTACAGCGACTTTTAAAGATGGTTATCTATATACTAATTTTCGGTCCCTCGCTTGATTAGATAGTTCAATAATAATTTTACACTCGCGTCCCTCTTGAACTGAAAAAGCGTGGCAATTGCGCCTCTAATACACGAGCTAATTAGATAGTTCAATGCCCGTTTTTTCCCGTTTTCAGACATGCGCAGAAAGGATCACAGGTGAAAATCCGAAATGTTGAATTTCTTTTACTCGGGTAGCTACTGTTTTCGGAGTGAGTGATGACATATGGTCTTCACCCAAAATATTTTTTTCAGGGATATAGCTACATTTCTGTATATGCGACTGTTTGTTATTCTTAAAGAACGCATAGTAACAAGCATTTATACGGGACTATTACGTCCGACAAATACAAATATTTCACGAAATTTTCTAAATGTAAACACCAAACTCTTACACAGATCTTAAAGCGACCTTTCACATTGGTTATATAGGCGAACACGACGTTTGATACCGATAAAGAAACTGGCAGTACCATGCCAACCGTTGTTGTTGCTGCGCGTTCGCGTTTAACATGGCGCACGCAATACGGCGCACACGTAATGACGCAGACAAATTGTGTACGCGTTTGTGGCGTTGTATTTGTTTACGGGCAGGATGAACGCAGGTAGTCCGTTGCTCCGCTGTGCATACGGTACATACAAGATAACGGGGGCAAGACACAAACAAAAAAATAAAGCCAAGGTATAAGACCTTTATTTTAATAAAGAAACGGGGAGCAAGGTGCAAACCGTATCAAGGATAACATGTATTAATTAAAGTGACATGAAGTGGCTGAAGGAAAATACATTTGATGGAATTACTCATGCAGTTGTCGAAACCCCATTTGATGAAGTCACCCTTGCAAGTCACCACATTTGATGAAGGGGTTACCCATACAGGTAACCCCATTTGATAGAAGGAGTCACCCATGCAGGTAACTCCATTTGATGCAGTCAACCATGCTTCCGGTATTATAAATATGGATGATTAATGAATGTTTTGACTTAAACATGTTATATACATAATGATTAATTGAGCAGTTATCACCTAAAATTAGTTAATGATTAATGAATGTTTTGACTTAACATGTTATATGCATAATGATTAATTGAGCAGTTATCACCTAAAATTAGTTATGTGTACATTTGGCCGATACCGCCGCGCAAGACATGGCTGGTCATGAAGCTTTGGGCTGGTGGATCAAGGTCGGCACCCCCCCCCCCCCCCCCCCCCCCTCACACCCATTTCATTGTCTTCGTGCGACTTATACAGCGGTGCGGTGCGGCTTATATAGCCTCTACTATATGATGAGGTCTGAATCTTACTTTATGAATTTAATAATAAGGTGCTGCGGCTTATACGCCGTGAGGCTTATATAGCACGGAAATTACGGGATTGTCTCATCACACCCTATAGGCCTAAGCCCCCCTCCTCCCCCGCACTTCCCTTTACTTACTTGATAATATGGATACAGTAAGGCCACATGGGGTATCTGGATAAACGGAACGTGCGGTATTGCCCCATCATACCCTAATAGGCGTTAAAGCCACCATGCAAGCGCACTTCCTTTACTTGATAATCTGGATATAGTAAGGGCACATATATAATGGTATCTTGGTAAACGGAGCGTGTGGTATATTATGGTCAGGCCTTATTTAGAACACAACAAACCTGACAAAGGGATTACATACGTTTAAGCCCTACATGCCTATTGGGGGACTAATGTATTTAATGTAAATTGGCCCGAAAAAACGGGGTTGGCACACAAAGTGCTCAAATACAATCATGGAATGGTACAAGTGATCTTGAAAAATAGACTTCGCCGACCATAAATATGAATTTGATCAAACTAAATAACCGACTATAGAACTAGAAAACACTAAACGCTCAAAACGCACTAGCCTACGGCGGCACCACCATCAACATTTTAAAGGGGAAAACGGGGTGGAGTGGGGGACAATAAAACAATCTGGAGGGGGGGGGGGACAAGATTGGACGACGTTTTTTCCCACAAAAGAATAAACATTATGCGCTGCTCTATATATCAATGATTTTCTATTATGAATCACTTTTAAAATTCGGTAGTGCAACTAAAAAACCAAGGTTCTGAAATATGTACAGTGACGTGTAGCAGGTTTAAAACTTTAAGGCGGCCCATAACCATGATAACATGGATTTGTCCGATTTGCACAATATAGGTACAATGTAGGTGATATTTGGAACGTGACATTGACGATATTGGGAGGTAGTTCACTGAAAACATTTGTTAGTTATCTGTACTAAAAGAAGTTAGTAAAAACGATGTCTGTTTCTACCAACTAAAGATTAGTTCAAGTATTCTTTAACTAACTTATTAATTAGTTGGCTGTGTTCTACTAATTTGCTCTACTAATTTTTAGGGGTCTCTACTAAGTTTCTAGGTGTCTATACTAACTTGTAAATTAATAAAAACGATGTCTATTTCTACTACTTTTGCTTAGTTCATTCAGTTGAACTAAGATGGTCTAAAAATTAGTTAAATATGGTCTACTAATTTTGTGCAATGCACGTGAAGCAAGCGTTGACTCCCGATTACCGAGCGAAGAAAATAGTTCAAAGATACATAAAATAATCTTAAATGTATGTCAAATCACAAAATACTATGTAGCTTTTTTCTACCATGCCTGTCATTTCTCCAATAATTCCGCTAACGGCCATCAAAGTTCGAATGACATAGCGTGAGCAACAGTATCACGACATGCAATAAACTGAGAATTATGTTGTAGTCGGTACGTAAATTCGTGAATTAAAACTACACGTCACACAAACTTCTGTCACAAAAATTGAACTGTCCAGAAGCATCTACATATTTATATTCTTTAAAAATAAATGATTTGACATACATTTTGCATCATTTTACGTACTTTTGAGCCATTTTCTTCGCTCGGTTATCGAGAGTCAACAATCGCTTCACGTGTACTGAACAAAATGGCGGCTGCAACAGTCTGTTTTCGAACACAGCATCGCGGCGCTAAAAAGTTAGTTGACAAATTAGTTGCCAACAACTTCTACGAACATTATTATGTTAGTCGCGGACAGTATTCGTATTTCAGTTCGGTTGGTTATACGAATATTTAGAGCTAAACTAAGTTTACCGAGTCGCACTTAATTAGTTCCAGTGAATGCTCTTGGTAGATGTAGATTAGTTTGGATAGCTGAACCAATTTGGACATTACTATACGAAATAAAACTAGTTATCAATTAACGATATCATACTGAAAGATTGGAAAGATTAGTTGTACTAGTTGTAGTTGTAATCATTTTACTAACATTTCTTAGTTCAGAATTGGCATTAACCAATAAATGTTTTCAGTGTTAATAACTCAATGATAAATAGAAGTATTAGGCCTATGTGTAATCTACTCTCATATGACCGATGGAAATCACCGGCTAGTTTCCAGTCTACGACAATAATTTCAAATGTCATGTATCATTTTTTTCTTAAATTATACAAGGCGTAATGTAACAAATTAGAAAACAACATTAACATGGAGCAAACAAAGACAGCCGGCATTTTCAAATCATGAAGAAGAAAAAAAAATTGTCAGAAACAAATATTGCACTTTTTTGCTGACAATTACCATCAATCATCATTTATACGGACGAGACAGGGGAATTATATTATGACATCATGTTTAATGAACAATTATAAATAATGTTGTGTTGCTCAATTTAATTGGGATAATTAAAATTATCAAACATCGCATTGGCCTTCATCGTCTGCATCAATCGAGTAACCATGAAGCAACCGAGAATTTGTTTGTCGCCCCCAACATGCCCAAGCAATCGGGTACGTTCATAAACAGCCAATATTTAAGGCGGCGTTATCGCGTAGAACCATAAAACTCTGCGTAGACCGGAGCCAACCCATTCTCTCAACCCAGCTTAGACAATCCTAACAAACCGTATAGTGATTTGCTTACTTTGGTCTAGGCCGGGGTCTTGAAGGGCTAATGATTGCACTGCGTGCATATTCATGACATAGACTTTCAGTACAAGACGGAATGTTGAGCACTGATTGCCGGTAAAATTATATTAATATTAGTTTGTGAGGTGGATTTTGCAGTTGCACCTTAGATTACATAGTGTCATGAACTTGTTTTACAGTAAGATACGTGAAGACATATTTGCAATATCGTTTTATTCATAAAATCCTCCCCACAAATACGTTTCTTACTTTCTTTATAGGATTGGTTTAGTTGATGACTATAAATGTAATTTTTGCAAAACAGAGGAAGAGACAATGAAACACTGACGTGGTCATGTAATTATGTTTCCAAACTGTGGAGTGATGTTTGCAATTGGTTGAAAGATTTGAACATTAATGTAAATATAACATACTGGGATGTGTGCTTTAGAATTTATGGTAATAAAGAGTACCTTTCTTTCTTGAATATGATTGTTTTACTTTTGAAAAGATACATTTATAGATGTAGGGTCCAAGAAATGCACCCTCTGTTCAATGACTACAAAAATGTGGTAATATTTACTGAAAAGATTGATAAGAACATTGCAAAAAATAGAGATAAATATAAGTCTCATGTTAAGAAATGGGAACCTTTCTTATAATATCTTTGATAAGGTCATTTACTACAATTTATTTTGTAATGTCATCCAGTGGCTGAGTTTAACTGTGTCAACTTGTAAATTTATGTAAAATATAAATTTAAGTTTGTACTCGTGTTTGTATTGTGTGTTTTTTTTATGTGATTTTTTTGTGAGTTAAAAAAATAAAAATAAAATAAAGACCCTCACGGGCTTTGAAAATGAAAAAAGATACGTGAAGACAGGATTTGGTATATAGATAAAAAACAAGCATTAATCAATTCATATTCTTTTGCCCTTTACGCCAAATAAGCAATGTTCACAGTGCTGATTAGCACGCTTCATTTGTAAAATTTATTTAATTACCTCGTATAAATTCATTTGACATTTACCCTGATAATTTCGACTCTTCCAATCCCAATACTCTGAATAAATTCGACATAATACCACTAGACATAAACATTATGTACTCTTATAGAGAATTATAGTTTTAAAAGTATTGTGTTCTAGCAAGCAAACCGAAAGGCTCCAATCTTTTAATTATCGTGTAGAGGGAGATGTATGCATAGAATAGCCTACTCAGTATGGTTAATATTTGCCCGTAGAGTAATAACATAACACTGCATCTACGCTTGTTCGCCAAGTAAGGGCCGCAGTCGAATACATTTAGTCCCATTTTTCTGAAATGTAATTATATTCTCCCGTATAATCGAATAAATTGACATTTTACAAGATTACCGTTCTACCTCGACCATGTACTGCAGGTTACTTACCTTTGATTAGATTTATAAACTATAACACAATGACGAAGCACTTCGGCGATTTCATTTTTCAAATGGAGTTTTTTGCCTGAGAAATCTTTTCCCTAGCTTTAATAAAGACCTTCGTCAAGTATCATCAGAAAGCAAATTACATAGGTAATGAATTGCATAGTGGGATAATGGTGTGATATTCTCTGGGTCATGAGAAGCTTTTACTGTTTGACAATTTTCTGTGGTGCAAGTGAATGGATATACCTCCTATAAATTAAAAGGTCAGAATAAAGTCTTTGCCAAAGAGATTATCAACTTTATACATTAAAGCATACTCATTGCTTACCTCAGAATAAACATGGAACATTCAATAATAACCTTACCGTTTGAATAGCATATCAAAACGTTATTTTGGTTGACTTCTTATATTAATATAAAAATCGCGAAACCATGATTCCAAGAAAAGCGCCCTCTGTACAGTGGAGCATGTGAAGTCGAACTCGTCTCTGCGTCTGGATTTGACAGTAAAATCTTGGATGTATGATATCCAAACACCTTTGTTTAATATACATTGCATTAATATGATTTATTAAATACTTGTCCTACTACAGGTACACTTGCCAGGGCCCTGGATATACTACCATGTACAGTACCATATCTGCGGCAGTATATTGTCGAGGGAATTTGAATTCCTGGTTGATGGATGAGGAAAAATCGTTAATAATTTGCCTAGTGCACTTTCAATTCAAAGAGACAAAGTTTGAAATAATAATATTATCGTGATGAATTTCAGAGAAGGTTTTTACTTCATATTATTTCCGTGATATCAAAACAACCCCGAACCACATCAGGTATGTACACATATCCGTGATTACAAAAAGTGTACTTAAAGTACATATTCTAGACTGTAACTCATATCGTCCGATACCGGAACACCCAATATCGTTCGATACTGGTACAAAGTCAGTGTTCCAGTCACATAGGCCGATACTGGCACATATAACATGTTCCAGTATCGGGCGATACTGGAACATAATTATGTACCAGTATCGTACAATACTGGGACAAATCACACTGGTGTCATGTGTACCAGTATCGCCCGATACTGGTACATAACAATTTTCCAGTATCGCTCAATATAGAACACAATTTAATGTTCCAGTAGTATCGACCGATACGGAACAGCAAAATCATACCAGTATCGACCGATACTGGCAACTTTTATGTTCCAGTATTGAACGATATTGGTGTACCAGTATCTAGGACCTAAAGTACACTTTTCCCGAAAAAACATTTCTAGATTTATTCGCTTTTATATTATATATATTAATGCTATGCTCCTCCGCATCAATTGTGTGTATCCTCAAAATGACGAATAGTGAAAGTCTTATTGAAAAGTATGTCAGAGTTTACATTATATGGGTCGCCTATAAGATTCCATTCAGAATGAAGCCAGGTGCGTAAAACCAAGTATAAATTATACACCATTTTTGTTACCAGGCTCTTGTATATTATTAAATCTCTATTAAAAAGTTCTTAAATGTAACAATTTTATTGTTAGAGATTGCTTAACAAAATATTATAGACCGAAAGGAAATCGAGTACTCATTGATTAGTGATGTAGTGGTGATGAAGTACCCGATGCATATTAATTCGATTCCAATTAACTGGGTTACTAGGATTTATTTGAAACCAACTGTTTATTAAATGTCTTATTGTTGTATATCATTGTGATTCAGTGATAGAAATTGCAATTACGTGTACAGGTATATGGCAATCTTTATTAGCATTTCTACTTATATAACCCGTGGAATCATTTACATCACGTAATAAAATTGTGCGCTGTATGCAAGTTGCTATTGTGAACCAGACTTCAAACGAAAAGTATCCTTATCCCCGAATGATAATTCATGTACACTAAAGAAATCTTACCAGCTCAAAAAATACACACATCTTTCAAGTTACCTTTCCTGCTTTTGAGCGTGCGATACGACGGCAACCTAGTACGAGCGATGTGGCGCTTTAAAATGCGATTGTAATGATGAAGTCGGGGATGAAGTATTCAAGCCATTTTTGTTAAGAATTCCAAATTAAACCACTCCATCTGCATAAGTCTAAACAAAAGTAGAATTAGAGAAGAAGATATAATATATTCATAAAATGATGTCGTGACATTAATGAACAATTTATATTCCTATATTGTAACATAGAGCAGGCATCTAATTCAATCTTCGGGGGCTCAATTTTCCTCGTACCAAACCTAGAGGCTATTACAGATGGGAAATGTCGTCTGATTCAAGTGTCATGTAACATAGTTTGCCACCTGTAGAATATTTAAAACATGATTTGATGAAATTAATCGTATTACTTGATGGATCGCTTCATCGAAAAGTTTCAGCACTTTGTGAAATTGAAATATGGGGCATATGATTCATAAGACATGCCTCATGCATTAGTAACCTCATGTCTAGGATTTCATTTGATAGATTCTTCTAGAAGATATCAATGTGCAAAATCATGTTACGACGTTTCATATTGTCAACAACAAAAAGTTTGGTATGAAATGTCGAATTTTTGGTGGCTCTATTAGGGAAGTATGTTCTTTTCGATAGTTTATTACCCAAATACTGCATTTTTCCTTTTCTCTTACGGGCAATCGAAAAGTAGGTCGCTTCCAAATACCCTTAAATATTGACTGTGCGTCATACGATAAGACCAATCACGCCTTAAAGGATCGATGTAACAAAATCATCAAAAGTCTTTGTCACGTCCCAATGTTCTTAGTCGAATAAAAAATACGTGCACACAGAAACATCAGCATGATCAAGGACATACTGACAATCTCTATTTTGTCTGTATTAAGTGTCACCATCGTTAACTCTATACGTCAACTATTACAATACATCAATTTATACTACTGGTAGGCTACAGTGGTAGCAACTCCACCTAACATCTCCTTTTTGAGCCACCGAAGACTATTCTTGATCTTTTTATAAGTGACATTAAATAGTTTTACTCGTTTGTTGTTGTTGTTGCTGCAGAGTTATGGCCTGGCATATATGTGAAAGTTTCAAGCAAGTACTCGGTGAAACCATTCAATAGTTTAAAATCTGTTCACTATAATGAATACCCACCGTAAAAGGTTTTAGCACCATTGTATGCATGGTTAGCGTGTAGCTGAAGTCACTTTGTGGTATATGTTATCCCTTTTACTGATAACATCTTTTGCCCCCGCCCCTCAAAACACACATGGAATCCCTGCCCATATATTGACATTCAAGAAAAGGGTGATAGTCAGAGCCGTGGTAATTCAAGTTCTTTTTGGGCGGAGGCAACGGCCTCAGCCTCTCTATGGTTGGGTTTTGACATTTTGGGAAACCGGCATCTTACCCGCTGTTTACATCTCACGTATGTCACAATACATAAAAAACAGTCATTTTCTTTAGCACATACAAATCAGCAATGATTCTATTGACCTTTTTGCAGTTAAAATCAGGCAAACAGTACTGAATTGAGACAAATTATATAAGCTGCCGTAAATGCCAATTGATAACATGCTTGTAGTGATTTGTGTAAGATAATCTTAACATAACCACTCTATGTAGTACCTATATCACACTCTGCTATCTGTTTTCTTCAAATTTATATGACCGCCCCTTTCCTTTTTAAAGGAATTTTTATTATATACGAGTCCGGAATAAGCTGAATATAATGTAGTCCGGAACAATACATCACAACATTCATTTTTTGGGGGGCCAACTTTATCACATCGCGTTCTCGACTTTTATCCATGTTTCTAGTTGGTTACGTATTGAAAATATATACAGCAACGTGAATCATGAGTGCACCTGTCATTTCATTTTTTAAAGTTTTAGTTATTTTTACATCGACTAAACCCAAGGCTACGTGAACCAGACAACGGTGCCAGAGTCTTATATATATCAATCGATATTAGAAAGAGTCGTGACTGTTTCTATACGAGGTAAATTTTGCCGATGGTATTTCCTCATCAAATTTATATAACCAGCACTATCTATTGAAAACATTTGCCGGCTCATAGGTCAGTTTCACGTCAGACAAGTGATCAATTATTTATTTCACAAACCACAGATGAACAGTGTTTTCTTTGAAGTAGTGAATAGGAACTTTGAACATCCTCAACATCAGCGTCAACATTGATCGACAAATGTGATGAAGTGTGTCAGGTTTTATAGTAATTTTTTCTGGGTCGTTTGCAGAGGGCACGTACGTATTCAGTAGTAACCATAACAATAAGATTGGACAATTTTTTCCCCACAAGCACTAAATATAGACATATGCGCGGCTCTATCTCTCAATGATATCCTACCATAAATAACTTAATAGCACATACACAGCCAATCCAGAATTCCACAAATTTCACTTATTGTACAGCTTCAGAATGCTGTAAATTTGACATCGTAAATAACCGGATTAATTACAGCGCTGTAATTATTACCCAACTTGGTGTGTGTGTGTGTTTAATAGTAGATGATTGTCTAAGTCTGGGTGAGTGAGAGGTGTCCTACTGTGAAAGTGGCGTGTATCTGGTGTGTAGGGTAGAGCTCTGCCATATAAATCATCACTAAAATGGTCACTGTCGATGAGTGCTATTAATTCCTTATACTATACGTGCTATAAGTCATACTAAACAATTAGGCGGTCCATAACATAGCCTTGAAAGGTTGAACGATCTGTCCGATTTGCTTGGTCCGTCTGCAGAGCATTCCAATTCCTGTGGATGCGAGGTTGCATGATTACATTTGACAGCCATACTACATGAATGAAATGAATGTAATAATTCCATGACAAATGTCTGCAGCAGCTCAGCAGGCTATTATTGCTTTAATAGGAGCCAATTTATAGGAGAAGGTCTTTTTGGCACAGCCTGCATTTACAGATTCGCCCTTGTGCACAATGTAGGATCTCTTTACATGTGGTATCTGGAACATGACATTGAAGATATTGGAATGTGGTTGCTGATAACTCATTCCTCTAGAATGATAAATAGAATGTGTGCCATCTACTCTCATATGGCTAATGGAAATCACCGCCTAGTTTCCTTTACGACAATATTTCAAATGTCATGTATCATTTCTTTCTTAAATTAGTTTTAAGAAGCTCTTGAGCTGAAAATCAATTACACAGTGTCCGGTCTCCATCTTACGATTTATAGAAAACAGGAAATGATGCGGCCAGTAGCACCACTTATTACACAATTACTAAGATACTTGAATGTATTTTCACATTATGGCTGGACATTGCTATATGATAGGCCTGTTGAAAGTGGTTGACAGAACCTAGTTTTAAAGAATCGTTTAAATGGTCCAATTAGTTTGAAGTGTTTGCAGAGGCGAAAAACGTGTGTTACTGGTTAACGTTAACTTAGCCCGATTCCGACAAATCGACGATTACCTCATACTTCCAGTCCAATCTTAGCGATTTGGGACGGGTAACAATGGTAACGAAGGGTTAAGCGCTTTGAACTGGTTTTTTTAGCAAAAAGAGACCCATTTTTTCAGTCTAGTGTGAAAATATTGTTGTCTTTTTTGTCGTCTTATCACCGCATTATTATATATTAAACCTAGAAAATCGCAAACTTGTGATACGGTAACTTGAAAACGAAATGTCGGATGTTGATTTTGGTATACATATTAAGTACACTGAAAAATAAATTGGTGTCACAGCGACACCTTCTTGGAGTCAACTGTAAATGACGCTTACAAAGGTGTTATTTTGACTCCAAAATTGGTGTAATCGTCAATGATATGGGTTTGCACATGATTTACGGTGACACCGTTAAGTTAAGTAATCGTTGCTTAAAGGACAATACAATGGTATTACGGCCCGGGTTACTATCACATACCAGTTCTAGCACTAAACATGATCTGTAGGAACATCGAAACATGTAATTTCTGCCGATACGGACAAAACTTATCAACGTCGAATCTTTTTGTCAATCCATTTGTTTCCTATTCAACGCTCCTCGACCAGCACCCCTCGATCAGCATTCGACCTGCACCCATTTCTTAGTAGTTGATAATGATAAGTTGAGCACAATATTACACTTAAGCTATTAATATTATACGGGTGTTCCCTTAAAGTATTCGAATTTATTAATACACTGCGTTTCGTTTGACGTACGTGTTGCTAGTGATTCAAAGTAATCAATTTATATATTTTTTATATTTGCCTCATTTTTGAGTACCCAAGTATAAAAACTGCAATAACCGTGACAAATGTTATCTCTTGAATAAGCCTCTCCATTTTTATTCCCTACACCTTGCACATCAATTGGAAAATTAATGATTGCCAACTAGTTCCGTCGGGAAATTGACCTACAGTGGCAAAAAAGTTCAAACGGTAGTAGTGCTAAATTATTATTTAATTTAAATATACCTTCGGCAAAGTGCCCTCTTATTAAGCAGTCATATCGACCACAATGAACGTGAGATGCAAAGACGCGATTTGTTTGTTTGGCTGTCGTACCCTTTGGGGTGACGATTATAGGTTATTCTTACTGTTACAAGCGCCTGACGTTCACAAATTACCAAACACAATGTGTATATCGTCAGCTTAATAAAATATTGGCCTAAGTCATAATTACTACTTTTGAGATAAATTAAAAAACATTATAGTTTTGTTACTTTGTTACTTTTATCATGGACTTATCGTTTAAAGCATAATAACATGTTGATAACTTGATACAAGACAAACATTATGGCTATGTTGTCATGTCTCAATGGTACTACGTAACCAACGAAAATGACTTTAACAACATATACCGCTATGACTTGTTTATTTATTACTTGGCACTTTTACATCAACAAACTAACTTAGGGGCCATATCCAAACTCCAGTGATTTTAAAGCATTTTTCTACCGATTTTACCCCGGTATTCCAACGGTATTTCGTTCTATCCCCGGTATTCCAACGGTATTTCGTTCTATTTCGTTGGAATACCGGGGTAAAATCGGTAGAAAAATGCTTTAAAATCACTGGAGTTTGGATATGGCCCCTTAGGCAATTTGACTATGCTCATTCTAACATTATAACAGTTCTTATAAATTCACTATAATACTCTACCTTTTGAGGTTTAGGGTTCTAAACGTATAAATCACTTTCACTGTCTAAACTAGTTAGTCTTAAAACTGCCTAAGTCACACTATTTGATTTAGGCAACAATCCTTTTGATTTGGTAGCACGATTTAGAGTTGAAATATTATTATATTAAAATTTTTGATTTAATGAAACCGTCACTATGCCCTTTTTAAATGGATATCTTTGTGTCGCAGCATTAACATTGATAATATGAATAAAATAGTAAACTTTGTTCTCTTGGCGCTATTCAATAATCACTTATACTTAATTATACCACCTACCTATTTGCATATAAAACACAAACTGCATCCGTTGTAAACTGATTGTCTCTTTTATTCTAATCATTGGCCAATGTTATAGGCCTCTATTATCATCATGATATTTTCATTATAAATATATGTCCAACTGAACTGAATGTCTCATTATTTCCATCATTGATGCATTGGCCTACTAATTATGCTATATTGACCATATGCTCACCGTTGCTTGGTAGACCTATATAAAAGTCTGTTAGTAAGATGTTTACTCAGAAGTTTAAACCTATAACTACCTGATAGGTGATGATAGTGTAAACGCCACTTCTCGTAGGTATAGCCACATCTCTTTTCATTATTTTATTGTAGTTTTGTTGTTCATCTGCTCATTGGAGCTACTTCGACTTGGTCTATGCGCAGCCCATTATTTGAGCTAGAGGTCGTTATCAAAATCCTTTGTTTAATAATGGTCTCTAGGTTAGATAACGGGCTGTGCATACATCATCAGGGGCGGATCCAGGGTTTCTCAATGAGGAGGGGGGGGGGGGGCGGCAGCCCCTTACAGGTCAAGAGTGCAGACCCCCTTGCGGGGGTTGAAGAGGGGGCTGCCCCTTGGCGAATTGTTTACACGTTTTCGCACGTTTTCACATGTTTTTACACGTTTTACACGTTTTAACACGTTTTACACGTTTTTACACGTTTTCACACGTTTTTACACGTTTTACACGTTTCTACACGTTTTTAAACGTTTTACACGTTTTTACAGGTTTTTTTTCAAGCAGGCGCTCCCCACCTTAACCCGCCCCTGATCATGATCAGGTTGGCGACCTCTTCCAACAAAATAAGGACTGACACAACAATAGAAAAACAATAGATAATAATGAAATGAAAGGTGTTAAAACGTGTATACCCTATTGTACCACTTCAAAAGTCTAGTCATTTTGTAAACAAACTGAAAGACCACTGAAAGGCTTCCCAATCGTCAAGAGTGGGATGTATGAATATAATACTGAGTATGGCTCATATAGCCTAAGCCACACATTAATATATGGTAATGTGTTAAAAGCTCGCCTCCTTTCGCGTTACACACGGATTTGGGCTTTCGCGACATGATTTTAACTTTACACATTATATTTGCTTGTTTACCCCCCCCCCCCCCCCCCCCCCCGAGGTAGTAAAAGTATACATTCTCTGAAGGGAAATTGCTTGAGGCCATTGAAATTGTAGTACAACCAAGGACTAAAATGGTATGATACACAATGTTCGGGAAAATATGAGAATTTTTTTAATTTTCTAATTTGAGATCCATATATTTTTTATACCTACCCCTATCATCATTTACTTTCCATATTTGAATTCCTCATGAAATTACCCATCAGATGATATATTATTTGTCAAAGGTTACTACGTCGGTAAGGTAATTATACCGGCTAGTGAATATCTCCAATTTTTATTTTATATATTTTAAGAATTTTCAGAAATATTTGTTAAGGATGTACTCTTCCCTGATCTAAACTGCATTTCTGAATTCCTCTAGTTACAAGCTTTCCAAAAATGTATACTTTTATAACTTTTCTGTTATATTCATTTTTATAAACCCGGTAAATTGAGGCTGATTATTCATGTTGACTGTGTAGCGAATAGGAAGAAAGCTGATGATCATGGTCTTATCGATAATGAAAGGCATATTATGTGATCTTTTCCAAGTAGCGCCCTCTATCATTGATTTTTACTATGAAAGCAGATTTTCTTGCAGATTTGATTTTTGATCATAAATCAAAGAGATCATCTAAGTTACAGATCGATACGAGTCCTAATTATCTCAAAATCATGGTTTGAAAATAGATTGTACCGAGCGGTACAATCTATTTTTTCAAATTTTACTCTAAATTCACTCTAAAACTATGATTTTTAAGGTTATTAGGAATCGTATCGCTCCGTAACTTGGAATATATTTATGATTTATGATCAGAAAAGTAAATCTGCAAGAAAATCTGCTTCCATTTTTTTTCGAGGATTGAGGACGTCCCCTGGAAAAGATCACATAATATACCTTTAATTAGTCGTTACAAATAGTTGACAAGTCTGTTGAACCACATACTTAAAGATGATTAAATATCCTTTAAAATGGGACCAGAATGGTGTTTGTAACATTAGGGGATGACTAGTTATTGTAAAAAGCACAAAGCATGGAATTATCCCCATTGAGTTTGTACAGGCGGCAACCCTTCCGGCGGCACCCTTCCGGCACCACCCCTGGTCCCTAAACTTCAAACAGCTGTATCTCCCCTTCTGTATTAGCTATACCAATCCCATTTTGCAGGCAGATAGCTTGTTACTAGGGCTTTAAAATTATACCAAAGCTTTTGTGGTTTTAAAAATATTTAAGGAATATGATAGCATGAAACTAAAAAGTGTAACAGCACCACCCTATTGGGAGGCGATTTCATAACGCATGACCATATTGCACCTATGCTTGTTCATCGAAGTCTGGGCCGCAGTCAATTACATTTAGTTTCATCTCCCTGAAATGTAATTCTATTCTCCCGTATAATCGAATAAATTGACATTTGACAAGATTAGTGTTCTACCTTGACCATGTACTGCAGGTTAGTTACCTTTGATTAGATTGTCAACTGAAACACAATGGCAAGGCACTTCGGTGATTTCATTTTTCAAATTGAGTTGCTTTCCGTCCCGGATAATTATTTTCCCTAGATTAAATAACGACCTTCGTCGAGTCTAATCAGAAAGCAAGTTACCTATTTAATGAATTGCGTGGTGTGATAATGGTGTGATATCTGACCAACGAGAAGCTTTCACCTTTTTGACAATTTTCTGTAATACAACTGATTAGTTATACCTACTGAAATAAAAGGTTAAACAGTTTACGCCAAAGGGGGTACCAGAATTATATCAAAGCATCATTGCCTGCGCCTGAAAACATGGATATACAAATCATGTGTACACTTCATAGTTCTTATTGCATAAAACTTAGGATTCATATTAAGAAGAGTTATTCTTCTCATGATGACTGTTTAAAAATGCTTCTTCATAAAGCTCAGCCTTGGAAGAATTCTTAGATTAAGAGTTAAAAATCAATAAATCTTACCTTTTATAATGGTGGTGAAAGGAGGGAGTGGGGCAAGTAAAAAGCCCTGTGTCGGTAGAAAAAAACACATACATGTCACTGAAAAAAGTGTTTTAATTCTGTACCCGAAACAGATTTAACATACAGTTCGAACAGCTTTGGTTTTGGTTGACGTCTTTACATTAACAAATTCTAACTGCAAAATTGCGAAACTATGATTCCAAGAAAAGCTCCCTTTGAACAATGGAGCAAACTTGTCTGCGAAATCTAGGCAGTGAAGTTGCACTCTTCTCTGCGTCTGGGTGTGACAGAAACATCTTGGATGTATAATATCAAAACGCTTTTTGTGATATATATTGCGTTATGATTATGATTTATTAAACAATTGTATGCCTTTTTAACTGAATGTGTACCAGCAAATTTCGTATCCTATTTAAATCCAGGTACCCTTGTTAGGGCACTGGATAAACATGATAAACGCAAATTCTATTTTTAAAGTACCCTGTCATCAGCAGACATTGTCGAGAGAATTTGAATTCCGGGTTGATGAACGAGGGGAAAAAAAAAAGGCAATTATTTTGCCTAGTTCACGCCCGTAGGAAGCATGGTGCGACCAAACCTGAGGGGTCTCTGGGGTGATAACCCCCAGCCGGGTTGACAGGGGCAGAGCCCCTTCGCCCCCCTGACGCTGACGGATTTTGAAGTATTCGAGTGATGATATCCATATCAATTTTATCATAAATAAGACTAACAATATTGTTAACACTGAATAGTGATGCATTTTATTGTGTGATTTATTGCGGTTTACATAATTTTGGTAATGAAGTGTTCTTTAAAAAAACCGATCTGTGAGGGTTGCATTTTTATATCATTAACTACAATCAAGACTAAGCACAATCTTAGTAATCTATATGCATAGCCGTGTGCAGGATGCTGTTGACCCGGGGAAGGGGCTTACCATGGCTATATCTGGGCCCTAAGGGTCCCGAGAAAATATTGAATTTACACCCCTCTGAGGGCGTTTCTAAGCTATTTCAGACCTGATCTACTCATATTTGGTCCAGGAAAACGTTCCTGAAGCCATCTTGTTAAGCTTAAATAATGAAACATTAAAACTAATTCGCGCGTAGCGCAAATATGGCAATTTTAACACTCAAAAGGTCCGGAAAAACGTTCCTGTAGGTATCTGTTTAAGCTTGAATAATGAAACATTTAAACCAAATCGCGCGGAGGGCTCAAAAAATGACCGTTTTAACTAAAATAGTCCAGAAAATGTTCCTGAAGCCATCTTGTCAACCCGGGCTTGTCAAGCTTGAATCATTAGCTCGCAGCGCAAAAAAATTGACAATGTTACACTCAAAATGTTCCTGTAGCCATCTTTTATATATGCTGGGAGGGTATCAAGGGTACCTGCTTTCGGACTAAATGAAATAGCTCTATTTATAAACACCGATTGTGGTCTGCTTAAAATTAGAAATTCAAAAACTGGAAAGTCTAAAACATGAAGCAACCAAAAACAGAAATATTTATTTAATAAATTAAATACATTTTAAGAATTTTCGCCCGTTGCTATAAGATTTTATCTGTAAAACGTGAATAATATTTCATATTCATTTGATTATATATTACTGTAATTTTATTGGCTTAACTATCAAGTTAAAACACCAATTTCTACCAATTTTGAATAATGAAACATTGAAACATTTTCAGCTATGTAACTGAATTGTACCAGAAAACATCCCTGAAGCTATCTTATTGAACATTGAAACTAATTTTCGCGCAGAAATTCTTTTTCAGTTTTTTAACTAAAATGGTCCAGAAAACATTAAAACGTTAGCAATGTCAATCAAGTTCAAATTGTCAGTGTAGAACTTGTGTATATTCAGATACAAGAGATGGTTTAGTCTTGGTTGCCCCATTGTTGGAAAGCCTTGAAGCGATACGAAAACTTCAATATTTTAAAGACCTAAAAAGAAAAGTACTGAGCCATTAAGTACTTTTCCATCTTGAAAATATTGGTGCGACAAAAGCCGCACCGTCGCACCCCTTGCGACGGGCCTGGCCTAGTTCCACTTTCAATACAAAAGAGACAAAGTTTGAATTTATTCTATTATCAGGATGACTTTTCAGAGAAGTTGTTCATGTTTTTACTTCATATAGTTTCCGTGACATCAAAACAACCTCGATCCCTATGCCTATTCACACATTATCTGTGTTTACATTGTAAACACCAGGGTTCATAAGATGTGGGCCTAAAGAACACATTGCTGAAGGGTTCAGGGAAAATATCTCGAAAGAAAAACATTTCTAGATTTATTTGCTTACAAATTGATAATTATATTACTGCTGTGCTCCTCCGAATCAATAGAAGTGAAAGTCTTGTTGAAAAGTATGTCAGAGTTTACATTATATGGGTCGCCTTTAAGATTACGTTCAGAATGGATCCTGGTGCGTAAAACAAAGTAATCATACACCATTTTTGTTACCAGGCTGGTGTACATTACTCAATCTCTTTATTAAATGTAGGCATATACACGATTTCCAATAAAGTTTTATTGTAAGAGATTGCTTAACAAAATATATAGACCGAAAAGAAATCGAGTACACATTTATTGGAGATATAAGTACCTGATGCATCCGATTGTTATATGAATTATATTAATTCAATGCCGATAAACTGGGATGCTGGTATTTATTTGAAACCAACTGCTTATTCAACGCGTATTTGCACTACGTAATATTAGTTGTACGCTGTATTCAAGTTTGTGTTGTGCGAACCAGGTTTTAAACTGGAATCGCAATACTTGGGATTAGGCAAATGATTGTTATCCGTTGTCTGTCAAATGATTGAATCGAAAATCTGACAAAAAATTGATAGATAGAATGTCAAAGCATAATAGGCATTTACAGATATAAAACAATTATTGAGATCTCGTGCTTACTTATTTAACATTGTCATTGCAAAAAGCATTTACGACCAGTACAACATTCCGCATTGGCTAATATTTTCCTATAAGAAAACAAAACATGAACAATGATTTTTAATATTTGAATATAATGTAATATAAGACAAACATACAAATGTGACAAACGGAAATACATAATAATGCAGTGGATTGATCAGACCCGGTGACAAAATCAGAGGATGGATGGCCACAAGACAAATATACAAACGGAAATACATAATAATGCTGTGGATTGACCAGACCCGGTGACCCAAATCAGAAGATGGATGGCCAAAAGACAAACAGACAAACGGAAATACATAATAGTGATGTGGATTGACCAGACCCGGTGACCAAATCAGAGGATAGATGGCCAAAAGACAATATACAAACGGAAGTACATAATAAAGCGGTGGATTGAACTGACCCGATGACCAAATCAGAGGATGGATGGTTATAAGACAAACATACAAACGGAAATACATAATAATGCAGTGGATTGAACCGAACCGGTTACCAAATCAGAGGATGGATGGCCACAAGACAAACTTCCAAACGGAAAAACATAATAGTGTGGTGGATTGAACCGACCCGGTGACCAAATCAGAAGATGGATGGCCACAAGACAATATACAAACGGAAATACATAATGATGTGGATTGACCAGACCCGGTGACAAAATCAGAGGATGGATGGCCAAAAGACAAACATACAAACGGAAATACATAATAGTGATGTGGATTGACCAGACCTGGTGACCAAATCAGAGGATAGATGGCCAAAAGACAATATACAAACGGAAGTACATAATAAAGCGGTGGATTGAACTGACCCGATGACCAAATCAGAGGATGGATGGCCACAAGACAAACATACGAACGGAAATACATAATAATGCGGTGGATTGAACCGAACCGGTGACCAAATCAGAGGATGGATAGCCATAAGACAAACATACAAACTGAAATACATAATAATGCAGTGGATTAAACTGAACCGGTGACAAAATCAGAGAATGGATGGCCACAAGACAAACTTCCAAACGGAAATACATAATGATGCTGTTGATTGAACTGACCCGGTGACAAAATCAGAGGATGGATGGCCACAAGACAAATATACAAACGGAAATACATAACAATGCGGTGGATTGAACTGACCCGATGACCAAATCAGAGGATGGATGGCAACAAGACAAACATACGAACGGAAATACATAATAATGCGGAGGATTGAACTGACCCGGTGACCAACTCAGAGGATGGATGGCCACAAGACAAATATACAAACGGAAATACATAATAATGCGGTGGATTGAACTGACCCAGTAATCAAATCAGATGATGGATGGTCACAAGACAAATATACAAACGGAAGTACATAATAATTATGTGGATTGACCAGACCCGCCGACAAAATCAGAGGATGGATGGCCACAAGACAAATATACAAACGGAAATACATAATAATGCGGTGGATTGAACTGACCCGGTGACCAAATCAGAGGATGGATGGCCACAAGACAAACAAACAAACAAACGGAAATACATAATAATGCCGTGGATTGAACCGAACCGGTGACCAAATCAGAGGATAGGCCTATATGGCCACAAGACAAACATACTAACGGAAATACATAACAATGCGGTGGATTGAACTGACCCGTTGACCAAATCAGAGGATGAATGGCCACAAGACAAATATACAAACGGAAATACATAATAATGCGGTGGATTGAACTGACCGGTGACCAATTGAGGGGATGGATGGTCACAATTCAAATATACAAACGGAAATACATAATAATGATGTGGATTGACCAGACCCGGTGACAAAATGAGAGGATGGATGGCCACAAGACAAATATACAAACGGAAATACTGTACATAATAATGCGGTGGATTGAACCGAACCGGTGATAAAATCAGAGGTTGGATGGACACAAGACAAACATACAAACGAAAATACATAATAATACGGTGGATTGAACTGATCCGGTGACCAAACCAGAGGATGGATGGCCAAAAGACAAATGTACAAACGAAAATACATAATAATGCGGTCGATCAAACTCACCCGTTGACCAAATCAGAGGATGGATGGCCACAAGACAAACATACATACGGAAATACATAATAATGCTGTGGATTGAACTGACCCAGTGACCAAACTATAAGATGGATGGCCACAAGATAGACATACAAACGAAAATACATAATAATGCTGTGGATTGAACTGACCCGGTAACCAAATCAGAGGATGGATTGGATGGCCACAAGACAAATATACAAAAGGAAATACATAATAATGATGTGGATTGACCAAACTCGGAGACAAAATCAGAGGCTGGATGACCACAAGACAAATATACAAACGGAAATACATAATAATGCGGTGGATTGAACCGAACCGGTGCCAAATCGGAGGATGGATGGCCACAAGACAAATATACAAACGGAAATACATAACAATGATGTGGATTGACCAGACCCGGTGACAAAATCAGAGGATGGATGGACTGGTCCATATTTAGTCACAATTGTCTTTTGTATAGTTTATATTATCTCCATACGATAATGTATGTACAATAAAAAACAGAGAATCTTACCAGCTCAAAAAATACACAAACCCTTTAAGTTATCTTCTACCGTTTCCTGCTTTTGAGCGTGCCGCGTTGTACACGACTGCAACCTAGGAAGAGCGGCGTAGCGCTTTGAATGGATGCACAATGTAGACTAATGTACGTAGACTAATGCGTTTGCGTTGATGAAGTAATCAAGTCATCTCTTTGAGGATTTCCAAATTAAACCACTCCAACTGCAAAGAATGAAAGCTAAACAAAAGTGGAATCGGAGATAATATATCCATACAATGATATACCGTGACATTAATGAACAATTTATATTCCTATATTGTAACATACATGTAGAGGAGGCATTTAATTAAATATTCTGGAGCTCAATTTTCCTCGTACCAAACCTGCAGGCTATTACAGATGAAAATGTCGTCATATTCAAGTGTCATGTAACAAAGTTCGCCACCTGTAGAATATTTAAAAAATGATATGATAAAATGTATCGTATTACTTGACGATCGTATCACGGAAAAGTGTCAGCACTTTGTGAAATAAAAATATGGGGCATATGTTTTATAAGACACACCTCATGCATTTAATAGTCACCTTATGTTTAGGCTTTCATTTGATAGATTCTCCCGAAGTTATGCATTTAAATTCAAGTAAAGACCTTCCCCATGGTTCCAAAATCGCCTAGACTTTTGCAATAGTTCATTTTCTTAAATTTCAATATTTCTTTTTATACTGCATTTGACCTCTTTCTATTTACGTGCACTCGATGTCGTTTCCAAATACTTACGCCTTTAAGGAATTGGCTGAGGCAATGCAATCGATATGACGAAATCATCAAAAATCATTGTCACGTCCCAATTTTCTTATCGAATAATACTTCAAAATACGTGCACACGAAAATATCAGGGAATAGGGCATCAGCACCACGTAACCGTGTCATCCATATTAAACGTCCTGACAATTTTTTTTAAACTAAATTATTCTACCTCAACTATTGAGAGCCACCACTTTATCAGTAGGATTGTGGCAACTCCACCTAAACATCTCCTTTTTGAGTCACCTACTATTCTCATTCTTTATCAAGATAAGGCGACGAAAACCCCCTGTTCTACGGGATACCACGTACATGTACATGTATTATATCTATGTAATAAACACTACATGTGAAATATGCGTCCGATAGTCAGAGCCGTGGTAAGTCATGTTTTATATATACATGTACATACGAGTCCGGAATAAGCTTAATATAGTCCGTAACAATACACCATCAAATTCATTTTATTTTTGGCCATCTTTATCACATTTTATTGCGTTCTCAACTTTTATCCATGTTTTTGGTTTCTTATTAAAAATAGATATAGCAACGTAAATCATGAGTGCTCCTGTTATTTCATTTTTGAAAGTATATACCGGTAGTTATTGTTACTTCGCCTAAACTTTCAATCTACGGTGCCAGAGGTCTGTATAGCAATCGATTTTAGATATGGTCACTATTTATTCAAAACATCGGCCGGCTCATAGGTCAGTTTCACTTCAGACAAGTTATTAATTATTTATTTCACAAACCACAGAAGAACAGCGTTTTCTTAGAGTAGTAAATAGGAACTTGGAACATCCTCAACATCAGCGTCAGAAATCGGCCTCTGGATATCCTCAACAATGATCGACAAATGCGATGAAGTGTGTCAGGTTTTAAAGTCATTTCACATACTCGTTTTGATCGTTTGCAGAGGGCACGTATTCAGTAGCAAAAAAATTGGACAACGTTTTTTCCCACAAAAACTAAATATATACACATTTGCGCTGCTCTATCTATCAATGATTTCCTACCATAAATCAATTTTAAAATACGGTAGTGCAACTAAAACCAAAGCTCTGAAATATTTACAGTGACGTAGCAGTATTACAAATTTTGGGCGGTCCATAACATAGCCTTGAGAGGTTGTGCATTATCGGTTAGAAAAATAATAACCGAACTCAGATTGCGTAATTATATAGAACACAACATCATACTTATCCCAAAAACGATTTAAACTGCCATCTCTCAACATGCAAATTTTAAAATTCGCGGCGTTCGAAAGTCCCAGTATCAAAACTGGGACGTAAGCATAATTCGGACCTGTATCCAGGTCACGCATCAATGGGAATGTTGTGCGTGCATGATGTATATGAAAAAGTTGATCAACTTCTATAGCCCATGTCACATCGCGAAATTTAAATAGTTTGGTAAATTTCCCGATTAACAAGATGAAAATATGACTTGTTCTCAGTCACTGTTTCATATGTTTGCATCTTCAAATTAATTACATAGGCCTATGTCTACATTTTATTCTCATGACTTCATATACCATATTAATCATAATTCCTCAATTCCTCAAAACATTATCGGCCGAGTGCACCAATGGCGGGTAGATGAAGAATAGTGCTACCTCGCGAGCAACTGAGGTGTAACCCACAATTTTGAGAGCGCCAAACCGGGGTAAGCCACTATTAGGCTATAGTAACTTGCGAATAATTCACGTTAAATCTTACACCTGACCGGACCGGACTCATAAGTTGAAACATAACAGTTTATGCTGTAACTAAATGATGATTTTTGATTTGCCCGATGGACGATTACATATAAAGATATGATGATAAATGGGAGATTTCTATCATGAAATTTATTATCAATTTATGAATAATTTACTCAATGATACATATAAGACCAATTTATTATAAAATATTTTGAATCTATCCACAATGATGCATACAAAATTGTAGAAATAATTTCAAACAATCAATCAACCAACCAATCAATCAAATTAATTATTTAACATAAAATCTAATAAATAAACGAATACATAAATGAATAAACACATACGGTATGCCTATTTATATAAATGAATGAATGACTAATTAAATATTATAAATAAATGAATAAATACATTAAAAGTAAATAACAAATATGAATCAAATAATAATTATACATACACATTTAATAAATCAATTGATAAATAAATAAATAAATAAATACTAAAGTATGTCATCATCATGTTATAAAATAATACAAAATAAGGGAATCTCGGGAATCGAACCCGTGTTTTCCGTTTATAAAAGACAGGATCACAGTAGCACGCCACAGAAATTGGACGGTAGTAGTGGCATCATGTTATTATTAAACCATTGAACTATTCAATTACAAAAAACGGCTATTCATCATGAAAATTGTACCTTTTAGTGCAAAATGTGTATCAAAATGTGCCATCGAATAACAAATTATAATGTATTATTGGACCTTATTTTCCAGAAAGTTGTAAAAAACGTTGACATTTTTGGACTCGAAATTTCGTCATTTTATCTGTCTCTCAGACCAGTTCAATCGTGGCTCATTATTTAGATTAACCGTGTTAACATTTGACCCAGGGAGTGACGTAGTTAACTGACGACACATTTTTGTATTTTACGAAAAACCAGTACGGTCATTGTTTTTCACTCTGATATAATTATGGTTAACATTTGGCGCATGCAACAAATATTGTTTAAGTGGGACAATGTTAATTTATATGGATATTAACCTCGCTACTTACAATTCTGATCTTACTCTCCAGTTTTGCTCTCAATATTACATCGCTAGTAATTTACGCTGCAGTAAGGGCATAAGTTCTAGCGAGTAAGCTTACCTCTCTAGTAAGCCAATTTGGTGCACTCGTCCGTAATGTTTTTTTCTTTAAATTTTAACACAGTGTTGATTTCTCCTTCACATAATCACACTTGTTCGTGTATCATTATTACTCAGTTGCATTTTAGTTCACCTGCGTTAGAAGTCGGGCAAAGTTGATTTTCACACTTGTCACATGACAAGCGAAGTGCGCCCCCTTGAGATCTTGTGTTACTTCCGCAGTCTCCTTTTTGTATTAACACTTTCCACGCGGCAGGCGTCTGCAGACGACATTCAAAATTGTCATCAAATGTTTCAAATACATTTATGTCCATGAGAAATGCATTGTGTAGGCCTACAAACATTCCTAGTATTTGCTTCAGTAATTCTTGAGATATGCTTCGAAAGTTGGGAAAGGTTTCTGAATAATCTGTTTTGTGTATGGTAACACTAATATAGCCGCGTGGAAAGTGTTAACAACGAATACTCAATTACACCCGATGTAACATATCAAGAGCAAGGTTATACAATGTATGCGATATTACTAACACATTGTAAAACACCGAATAACACGTTGAGAAAGACAAATAATGTTACATTATATTCAAAAGTCATCACCAACGAGCGTTTCTTTATGTTAAAGGTAGGGGGGGGGGGGGGGGGGGGGCTGGGGTACCGCGCCATTTTGCAATATTTTGCGAAATCGATCGTGGTTATCACGTGATACGTATCGTGGAAAAAGAATGTACACTGTTTTAACGAAATGCACTGTGGGATTGTAACCAGCCTAAAATCATAGAGGTCGCAAACCCGGTCGCAAACTTGCTTATAATTGAGCCATAACAAGCTAAAAGTGACATCTCTGAATGTATTACCAAAGTGTGCAAAGGGGAAATTGTTGGACACACTGGTAAAATGGTTTTACAACAAGTTTTGCTATCATATTATCAAACTGAACTCAAGTTAAATCACTCTATTTATCGAGCAATAATATAATTGTTTACGCATTTTAATTGTTTAGATACAAAGTTAAATAAATCAAGGATACATTTATGATAGATAAATAAATAAAAAGAAAACTATAAACGCATGGGCGGCATTTATAATTGATAAAAATTGACATAACAATGATATTACATTAATATACCATCAAGTTTAAAAAATAGAAAAATAAATGGAAAATTCGAACCCGTGATTTCCGATCGCCAACGACATGGCCAACCTACGCACGCCACAGAGATTCACGACTGTAATTGTGATCGTTTTATTATTTAACCATGTCCATTTATTTATAACGAACGGATTTTTATTGTGCCATTTTTGCCAAATGTGTGTGTTGCTCTCGCACAAAATGTGTTTGTAATTTGATTATAATTCTTATTTTTAAAAGAACGGTAATTCTTTTTGACATTTTCGAGAAAAAAAATGGCGTAAACTGATACGGTAAACGCCAGCAGTGTGATGTCCGCGTGGTGGGCAAGCATACAGATGATGCTAAGCAAATCCAGCATATAAACTGCAAAAAGTGCTCCTAATGGGGCTCGAACCCACAACCTCTCGCTCCTCATGTCAGCTTTCTACCCACTACACTAACCGTGCTAATTGAAAAATGCACTGTGTTAAATTCTACAATCCCGGCCGCCACTCTGTTCAAAGGCACAAAAAAGTGTACTTGTTTTATGCTTTTTTTGCAATTCTGAGGTGTGCAGTTCGATTTTCTTTCTCGAATTGTTTAGAAAACCATCCATTATAGAACATCTGAAATTTAAAATGAACTGCACACCGGGGAAAGTATGATGCCAAGGGCATATTTTTTGCACGTAAATCCAATACAAGAGTTCTGAAAATCGACACAAATATGACGTCATAACCATTGCTTCGGGACAAAATGGCGCGGTACCCCACCCCCCCTATGTTAAAGGCATATTATGTGATCTTTTCCAGAGAGCGCCCTCTATTCATGATTTTTTTTAGAAAGTAGATTTTCTTGCAGATTTACATTTCTGATCATAAATCGGACATACATTCCAAGTTACAGAGCGATACGATTCCTAATTACCTCAAAATCATGGTTTTAGAGTGAATTTAGACTAGAGTAAAATAAGTTGTCGGACAAAAATCGACAATCCGACAGTTTATTTTCACTCTAAAACCATGATTTTGAAGTAATTAAGAATCGTATCGCCCTGTAACTTAATGTATGTACGATTTATGATCAGAAATGTAAATCTGCAAGAAAATCTGCTTTCAATTTTTTTTTCGATTTGAGGGCGTTTCCTGGAAAGATCACATAATATACCTTTAATAAAGCTAAAAATATTCTGGTAAATTGTCGTTATGTATAGACATGGTGTAACAGTATACATGTATTGTCAACGTAGTCAACGATGGTGCTTTAGTAAAAAAGAAAGTACAGTGTGATACATTAGTAAGTAATGACTAAATTTGTATTGTATTAATATATTAATGATATTCGTAACACTAACCCAATTAAATCAAAATACTCCAGGTTCAATATTCACCACTGATGGACTAGCTTTGATTGGAATGATAACCGGCCATGTGTTTTGAACTCACCACCCAAAAAGGGTGGTGGCGTTGCATTTTTGGTGACGAATCATCCATCTCTCTCTATTAACTCAACAACTAAATATGGTAGAGATATGGATGAGGTGTCATGTGAAAGCCTATTCATCTAGCTACATTGTGTTAATAAATCAGGTATTTCTATAAATGTTTGGCTGAGATATGATTGATTATGTTGTGAAAGTCAGGGGTGGTGGCGGTGGCGGCGGCGCTGTGCAATCTCTATGGGGAATATAGAAAATGTTCCCAATTCTACGTTCAATTTACTATAACTCCTCATTCCTGTATGGTACAAACATGATTTTGCTCTCATTTGATAGATTATTTTATATTCTATAAGATTCTGTTTCAACAAATGTGACAACTATTGTGCAACAATTGTAATCATGAATCGATTGCGTTGTCCTTGGCTTTTTCCCTATTCGCTACACAGTGAACTTGCCCTAATTCATCGGTTTTACATACATGACTATAACAAAAGAAATATTTAACCGGTGATAGCAAAATTATACATTTTTGGAAAGCTCTCAAATAGAGGAATTCAAAAATGCCGTTTAAATCAGGATAGGGTGCATACCAAAAAATATATACTTGTAAACTCTAATAATTATGAAATTTAAACGTTTGTGCTCATTTACTTCTCGATATAGTATATTTCAACACGTTTACCATTAACAACTATTATGTTCTGATGGGTAATTGCATGAGGAACTTAAATATGCACAGTAAAATTATGATTGGGATAGGTATCAAATTATTATTGAGCTTAAATCAAAATATGAAGAAGAAAAAAATCGATATTTTTTGAACATTCTTAATCACAACATGTTACCATTAGGTCTTATCTAAATTCCAATAGCATATTTGGATTCCTTGTGAGATTACCGTTCAGAAAATATATACTTTATATGGGGTAGAACAAATAGTTATTGCGATATGCTAATTCGAATCTCAGATGGTGTAAAATGTAAAAATCTGGACATGCAACGGTAAGGGTGGCGAGTTCAAAACACACGGCCAACCACACTATCATGACTATTAGATCAGTTCAAAATTGGCGAGAAAATCCAAGCGTACGCGCGCGATTATGGCAACAAGCACGCGCGGTTTTAGTCGTACACTCGCGTTAAAAATATGATGCAGTGCGCCTGTCTCATTCATGCGCGGACGCGTTCTTCTATATTTGTTCGCTCTTGTAAGGAGGCTTCATCTACGGCACATATTCTCCTGGCTACAGTCCGATATACGCGAGCGCGCTTCGATCAGCTGTGCGCCCATGCTTGGAAACTCACCAAATGCCGCTAACCAATCAGAGCCGTGAGGTAGAGCTTACGTATTTCGCACTGTTTTTTTGGTTGCCTAGTCAACCTCAAGTGACGTGTGTCCATTTGGAGCTGATCAAACTGTAGAGACATGTATGCAATTATATAACTGTATAAAGCAGAGTTCGGATTGTCATCCAATTTCACTGTTTCTGAGAAGAATTCAAGTGATATTTCAAAAATACGTGGGAGACATACAATGCTTTATATTTCATTAACGTGGCAATGGCATCAGTCCAACATTAGTAACCCAACCTAACCCAGACGTGACCTAGTAATATTTGACATTTAGATTTTTTTTCTTCTTCTCATATTGTGTTCTCCCAGACTCTGTTTTATACTGTATGTGATAAATGGATACACTTTATATTTATTCATTTGTTATGACAACTTGAAAATTATTATCAATCTCGTAGACACGTGGCCCTGAAACCATGACAGCGGCCCACTTTCTCTTATTGATTAACCAATGAAGAAATTTTTCAAAGCTCCTTTTGTGTCAATGAAAAAGGATTCATTACACTTTGTAAATAAGAAGTAAGCTAGGAACGAGGGCCTATGGTTATGGAGACAGCATTGTTATTGACTAATGGCTATTTAGAAACATGAAATGGAATTACTAATGCTGCAAAGAGAAAATTTGCTGACCAATACTAATGAAGAGGACGCCATATTATCCCGTATTTTCCGGCTGTTAAAGGATAACACGCCAAATGATTGAATTCCATAAAGGTTAGAGGTAAAAATATTCACAGATAGATTAATAAAAACATGTTTTTAATCCTCACGTACGTTTTCAGCCACTTTATCTTTGTCATATGTACTAGCATGGCATTTCTTGTAAACGTGTTCAAGTGGTGCTATTGAAATTTGTACACTGCGTATTCCTCCGTTTGCGATCAAAACAGGAATTAGCCGCCTAGTTTGGCTCGATGAATGCACCGTAATCTCCAGAGCACTCAACGTCATAAGAATTGAATGATGTAAACATCTTAAATATGGTAAGAAAGGAACACTCATTGCATGGGAGAAATTCTATCGGTCAAAATAGTATGTACGTTCAATTTTACATTGCCCTTTTTACCACACTTAATTGGTGACACAAAGCGTAATTTAGCATACCTCTCAGCTTCCTTAAGGCGGATGAAAGGTGCTTCAAGACTTGTTTAAATGATGCGTTTTTTTATTTATTAAACCATACTCGTTCATGATATTTTTGTCAATCCACCGAACTATGTGTCCTATTCAAAGTCCCTCAATCAGCACTGTTTAAAACCTCATCAGTTTCTGTTTTAGTAAATTATGAAAAGCTGAGCACAATCTTGCAATGATGTTCCTTTAAAGTATTCTTAATTAATTACTTCACTTCTCAACCTCTTTTTTCAGTTTGCGTCGAAAAGCTCGTTTGATGTAAGAGTTGCTATAGTGATTAAAAGAAATCAATTTCTATTATTCTATTTTTCTAGGTTAGAGTACCCCAAGAATAAAAACTGCAATAAATGGGACAAATTTGCGAAAAAGTGTACTTTAGGTCCCAGATACTGATATACCAGATCGTTCAATACTGGAACATGTACCAATATCGAACGATACTATAGTACAGTCCAGAATCTGAGACCTAAAGTACACTTTTCCCCAAAGGTTATCCCTGCTTTTCATCTCTTGAATAAAGTTCTCCATATTCATTCTATAAACCTATATTTTATTATATAGATTCCGATGTCCCTTTAAGGTCTTCAAAAATACAATTCAATTGCACTTCCCAACATCTGTATGTTTTGTCGAGAAAAAAAATCGTTTGACGTAGGTGTCACTTCAGTGATTCAAAGAAGTCAATTTCTATTTGTTCTATTTTCTCTCTATTGTTGAGTACCACGTATTCAACAACTCCCCCATACCTTAAGGGGGCTGTGCACCTTCGTTTAGCTTCCGTAAAACTGCCGTAACTTCTTCATTATTCATTTAATCTAGATAAAAGTATACATTTTTTTGCAGGAAAGGGTTCAATGAATCCAACTATGATCATGAAATTGACCATTTTGGAGAAAATTATAAAAAACACGTTTTTTGACCCATTTTAGGTTTGGAAAAGATAACTCAAAATATATTTTGTCAAATTTTGTCATACTAGTTTTATTATATTCCCTAGGAATCGTTTTTTTGTTGTTGAAAATATTTATTATTTTTTGAATTAGATTTTGGCACTTTTTGGTCTCTAATTCAAAAAATAATAAATATTTTCTTAAAAATAAAAAAAAATCCTAGGGAATTGTATGAGGAATATAATAAAACTAGTATGACAAAATTTGACAAAATATATTTTGAGTTATCTTTGCAGAACCTAAAATGGGGCAAAAAACGTGTTTTTTATAATTGTCATGATCATGGTTGGATTCATTGAACCCTTTCCTGCAAAAAAATGTATACTTTCATATAGATTAAATGAATAATGAAGAAGTTACGCCAGTTTTAAGGAGGCTGTACCTGAAGGTGCACAGCCCCCTTAAGTACAGTAACAAAGCGTTGTTGATTTGAGATAAACCCACACTTCATATGCAAATTAATAGGATGGCGAACCTTATTTGGAAACCATGCATCGATGCAAAATTGTAAACAAACAACAAATGTTCGCAAAATGTGTTCATTCTTTCGCCCGTTTTTTCGGCGTATAAATGCATTTCGCCATGCGATCCTTAAAGTTAGCAAACAGCTTTATAAACCAAAATGTAGCTATATCCCTGAGGAAAATATTTTTGGCGAGGGCCATATGTCACGGACCATTCCTAAAGCCACAATTTTAGCCGAAACGGTCGCTACCCAGCACAAGAGAATCGCCATTTTGTATCATCGCGCGGTGAAATGACAACCCTCAGATCTATTTGGACCGTACCACTATTGAAATGGAGGGGTGTGTCTAATTTGATACAAATATTCTGTAAACATATATCAAAATGTGTTATGTAAATTAAACGCATTCTTGATTTAATTTTTCTCTGAATGTGAAAGGTGGTGTGTGAATAAAATGCTATTTACAAAATATTTTAAATTCCACAATTACTTGCGCAATAATTTGTCTTCTCTAATGTTTACCTTTTGTAACCCATCCCATTCAGAAGTTCCCTCGCCCATTTACAGGGAACGGACGATGTCCAAATAAGGGCCTAATTATAATAAAACGTTTACGTTTTTGTTTCGTTTTTTAAAGAGCAGCTATTTTTTTATGTCAAATTAAGCCTATTAAACCACGTTTTTTACTTGTTTTCATCAATTTTCCAAAACGCTATTCACATATGAATGATGTAAATATGTTTGGTCGTTGTTGAACGGGGTTCAACAAGGTCTTCGTCGTTGTTTATCTTGAATCGACAACGGTAAGACGGGTTTATTTTGCTCGGGCAGCTCGCTGCCCTCGCAAAATAAACCCGTCTTACCGTTGTCGATTC
The DNA here is from genome assembly GCA_035610835.1 of Ophiura sarsii. Taxonomy (NCBI): domain Eukaryota; kingdom Metazoa; phylum Echinodermata; class Ophiuroidea; order Amphilepidida; family Ophiuridae; genus Ophiura; species Ophiura sarsii. Next base: position 42,050,777 of record CM069441.1, read on the forward strand.
AAGATAAACAACTCCGAAACCTTATTGAACCCCTAATTAAATACTGCAATAAACGTGACACAACTGTCATGACTGTATCACTGCTCTCAATCTTTTGAATAAACCTCTCCGTATTCATTCCAGACATGTTAGGAAAATAAATAATTGACCACTGGGCCCGTCGGAAAATTGACCTATAGTGGCAAATGTTTTCAAACAGTAGTCGTACATTATTATTATTTAATGGGGATTTACCTTCGGCCAAGTGCCTTCTTATTAATCAGTCACGTCTCTTTCTAACATCGACTATTAACAAAACAAGTGTCATAAAGAGCAATAAGTTAAATTACGTGTATTTGTTTTAGTTATACTTTAATGTTTATTTTTCCAGAAAGAGGGCAACTTCAACGATTAAAGTAATTGGGTTCATACTCACTCTCCTTTTTCGCCTTTGTTGGAGACATATTGATTAGAAGCACAGCTGCCATCTCTAGACGGTCCACGGAATAATTCCAACTTAATAAAGAAGAATATTCAACTGTGGTTAATATCCGTTTTTGAGATTATCATGTTCATTTAAACAACTGCAATACGGCGAACATCCGATTCGCAATAATTTGGGGATGCGTGGCGTGGTTTAAAAAAAATGTTCAGTGATTATAAAATGTAATGAACTTATTACGAATTGCAATCTAAAACAACGTATTTACTGATGAGGTGTTTGGATCAAACTATGTCTAGATACTTTCATTTTATAATAATTCTTCAATAACATGATTGTACCAAAATTAATAACTTGCCAGTGTTTAAGCGGCTCTGACCGATATTGACTAGGCTTCTTAACATTTCCAATAAGCATTTTGTATGGTCATCCTTTTGATATGTAGCAGCAGCAACACCTTTAAAAACAAAACATGAGAAAGGTCCTGTATTAACTCGCTGATATTTCAAAGGTACGATGATATTTTCTTAACACATTCTTCTTACGGAAATCTAATACCAATAATGATCATCAAACCCACTTTGCTTCAGGAAGTTGTAATCCCCCTTTTGTTGTCAAGACTTGAGCCTTAAAGTCGCAAATTGACCAACCAGGCGTCAGCTCTGCCAAGCCCGCGAATTTGTCTTTGTTCTCTATTGCATTATGAGTCCGCTCTGTTGTCTTGCGACGTCTATCTTGGCCTTAGGGAATCACTTTATACAGGGGCGAATCCAGGATTTCTCAAAAAAAGGGGGGGGGGGGGGAAGCGGGGATCAAGCGGGGGTTGAAGAGGGCAATTGTTTTACACGTTTTCGCACGTTTTTAACGTTTTCGCCCTGTCAAAAATAAGGGGTGGGGGGGGGGGGGGGAATTCGCGCGCCCCCTTAATCCGCCCCTGCTTTACCCCATTTGGTTATAAAAAGTACAGAAGTCAGAAATTCCCACCCACCCAACCCTTTTTCCTTTTGGGTGCTTTTTTGGATTTGGTTCTGAAGCAATTTCCCCTCTTTCTCCCGGTTTGTTCCATTGAGCATCCCGGCGGCGGTCAATTTTTCCATTTTTGGCTATGGCCCGTCCATGCGGTTCCCAGCTGGCTCCCAATGGGCTATCTGGTGGTGACCTTTTACTTTTAATAATACACGGGGGGTACCCCTCGGGGTTGGGGGACAATAAGATAGGACAATAACGGTGGCGTGTCCAAAGTGGGGGCGGGAGTGGGAGGGGGGGGGGGGTCGAATGATAGTCATTCGGGGAATTGCATTTATCCGGGGGAATTGCAGCAAATTTTAAACATGTTTAGAATTTTGAGCGTGTGACATGCGTTAAGATCAATAAGTTATGTATACGTTGAGCATTCACCGTGTGAACGTTTCGCACGTCGGGTGTAGGTTGCCTATTCGACAGCTGTTCAGTTATGGCCTTATCCGTGTGAGCTGGGCGGCCCCTTACTGTATGAAAATTGGTGCGGATGGCGGCACACGGTGAAGACACACGGTGGGTCGTTTTTTGTGCCGCCGTCCGCCCCCTTGGGTCTGTCCTAGGAAAAAGAGAAGGGAAAGGAGAGGAAAAGAGAAGGGAAAGGAGAAGGAAAAAGAGAAGGGAGAGAGGGGACAGCGGAGACAGGAGGAGAAGCAGTGGCGTAACCAGAGAGGAGTCGAGGGGGGGGGGGGCGATCGACCCGCCAATATTGACTGTATGTCGGTTGAGATTGGCATTGTCGGTTCATTTGACAAGAGGAATCATGGAATTATGATAGTCAAAAGTACACAAACGGAAAAAAATTCGCGCGCTACGTCCCAAAAATGGAATATTTTGGGAGTAAAAGCTTGTTTAACATGTTTAAAGCAGAAATGTACCTCAATCATAGCAGAAATAAATGTAAAAGCGAATAAAATGTAAAGCCTCGTTGAACTGTCAATGGGGAACGGGGAGGGAAAGAGTAAGAGAAAAGATTAGTAGCGGCGGGGTGTGGGGGGGGGGGGGGGGGGGGTGTACCAATTACCAGACGCACGTTACCGGCCTCAACTTAACTTTTTACCCGATGAGCCGGTCTTCAGGGGGCGCCGTATAACATGCTTAAAAATGGGTTTGTTTACATTGCTAAGACGACTGGCGAACTAGACAAAGTTGGGTAAAGTTCCAACGCCTGTTTTTTTCAACAATTGGGGGCATTTATCAGCACGTGTGTGTGAACCGTGGGAAGTCTAGGGCGAGTGGAACCCCCGGGGGAACCCTGGCTGTCCCCCTCCCTGTTTGTACTTTTGATGTAATTTGATGTTATTTGTTTATATTTTTGATGTAATTTGATGTTATTTGTGATTTTAATGTTATGGTAATAAATGATGAATGAATGAATGAACGTACCCCTCAGTGAGGGTTACAAACAGGCGGGGACAGCTAGGGTTCAAAGGGTTAACCACGTATTAAACACCCCCTCCAAGCCGGGTGAATAGAAAAATAAGAGAATAGAAAGGGAAAAGACAGGATAAAAATGAAAAGAGAGATAAACTAAAAGAAACTAAATTGAAAAGATAAATTAGAAAGGCGTCGAAGCTTTTTTCTGTCTGTCTGCTAAACTTGAAGGGGAGAATAACCCGTGTCATGTGACACACATTGAACCAATGAGATCGCCGGTAAAACCAATGCCTGCGGATTAAGTTACTGTATAATGATGTTTTAGGGTTGAACTCAGTTAAAAATATTAAGATTTGGTGTTAACACATGAGTTACTGGTGAGAAATTGCAACGTTGAACTAAGAATAAACCTGCAATAAGTGTTTAAAAATATGCAACGAAATGCGTTCTTTTCAACCGTGAATTTCAAAAAAACTTCTGGCGTCGAGGGGGGATACCCACCTCGAACTCCCCCCTGGACACGCTTGCGTGTTCCGGCCAGCGCTTCACGCAGGCATGGATAGTAAAATAATTATATCAATATCTAAAACACACCCCTTTACAAAATCCTGCGAGCCCCTAGCGAACCCCTATATACGAATACAACGTATGCCAAATATGTCATGAACTTACACGAACGTACACCCAAATTTCCAAAACGTCGGGCACACGTTAGCTCTATACGCAACAGTGTGACAGGGCTTTAGACGCTTTCGTCTTTCAGGTCGGAAGACTTAATTCACTTGTTTTTGCCCGCGAGATCAGGTTTTACCAGTGGATCGTAGAGATGACTTAGCAGTGCTAAACCCAGGTACTGCCACGTTCCAGTGCTGATGTTCACACTTTGTAAATATGAGGAAAGCAAGCAGCTATTAATGAGGGGCCTTGCTTTGGAGATAGCATCGTGATTATTATAGTAGCTAATCTAGTGGCTATCTAGACATTAGAGATGGAATTGCAAATTTCAAATACTATACAGAAGACGCCATAGAACCATGTATTTTCCTAATGGAAAAGGATAACATGCGTGACTCATGATTTAATTCTATTAAATGGTTAGAGAAGAAAATATCAAAAGATTTTAAAAAGTCTTTTAAATGGCCACGTACGAATTTCAAATTTGTTATCACGTACGTCCTATTTATAGCATTTCTTTAACCAAGGCATTACTTGTACCATCCATGCTGAAGTTGCGCTGTTGATATTTGCCCATTGCATGCCGTAGAATTCAGTAAAGGCAGTTGGCTGGCCAGACGGACGCCTTGTTGTGTAATTTACGCATCCAAAACTCCATACATAGGAATAAGATGATCATGATGCTGTCCAATACACCGCGCAGGAACACTCGTGGATGAAATTCCGTCGGTAACATTGCTCTATTATAGCATTCTCATGCACTTAGTGGAGAACTCGACCAACTGGAACTCTCACATGTCTCCCCTTTTTATGGCAAATGAATGACGCTTCTTTGTATGGGTTTTTATTAAAGCATACTCATTTATGATTTAATTAGGCTCATTTGTCGTAAACACTGACATTTGTACCATGTAATTTCTGTCGATTAGCATGGTTGAAAACCAATATCGTTCTTACTTAGTTATGGCAGTCATAGTTGACGATTATAGCCTCGGTGAACACAATTACTCTCATAGATGAAATTATGGAAATGCATATAACTCTTGCAAGCACATGACGTATGCAAATTTACCAAACACAATCTGTATAATATGCACAATGATTAATTCTTAAACTGAAACCTTGTAGAAAGGTCATAACAATAAATGAAGCTTAAGTGAAACAATACTCTTCCAACGGTCTCAAAAATTGTTCATGTGACAAATTTGATTTTACCGTGGCCCTCGAGGAAACCCAGATCTATAAATATTAGTTAATCCTTATTAAATGAGATGCCGGATGCAGTGAAATGAAATACATGTATATGTGACGCAAATACTGCCCTGTCATTGTTTTAGTTATTGAATACCATCGCAGCATGTTCACATTCATCAATAAGAACCAAATAGGGAATGAAGGGGGCGTCACTGAACCAGCATAGTTATTGGCTAATTGGCTTGAGACCAATGATGGTATTGAGAACGTCTCAAGGAGAAAGTATGATGATCATCTCGTGTTGTCATAAGACAAGGAATTTACGGTATTGGATCAATAGTCTTTGTGATGAATAAATTTTCATTTCATGCTTAAAAGTTAAACAACACAAATGTAAAACAAAAGTACTCATGTGCACCGTATGGTGTATGATTCACTACATTAGTCTAATTGCCATTCCCGTATAATACCGCATACAAAGGTGAATGGGATTACACTTTTAAATCAAGCTCATTATTATTTCAATATCATTATTATTTTTATATTATATTATTTCTTTCTTAAATGTCAGATCTGCGCCGTAAGAAATCCTTCAATATGGCACGAAGTGTAGATTATTGGGTTAATAATGTTAGTTTATCGGAATAAATTTGCACACCTGCGCGGTGTTGTTCTTGCTTAACAAAGCAAGTGTCATAATGAGCGATATGGCACAGTGTAAGTGCGCCTCTACTATTGCTAATGGCTGTACCTGGGGTAAGGATAAACGTGAATACGAAGATCTAAAATATCCTTATATGGATATGATAATTAAAAAGATACGGGATCCCCTGTTGTTTATCTACGGATGTAATATATACCGGGATGAATTAAGCAAATGCGACTTGACTAAACATAATGCTAAAGCGATTACTATATAATTATAATAACACTATCTTGAGCGTGAGTAAATCTAGTAGGCCTACTGTCTGCACATAACTAATTCTTATCTTATTCTTCTTTTTAAAATGAATCATAACTCTCGTTATAAATAATTCACGGACTCTCCATCAAGTTTGCACCTACTAATGGTACTCTAGTTGTTTTTTCTTCTTTTCCACCTATACATACATTTAATTCAATACACCTTTTGTTGGAATTTAGTATTATGATGATGGTTCGGCAAAATTGATATTGAGTACTGTTCAAACAGCGAAAAGGTTGTACTTTATTCTACAAAGTCTTTATAAAATCAAAGAAAATGAAACAATCCATTAATAAGTGGCAAATAGACTTTGGTATAGAAAATAGGGAGTGGAAAAAAATATGTCTTTTAAATTTTAAGTTTTCCGATGACACAAAGTATAGATGGTTCCAATATAGAATCAATCAAAGTATTTTAGGAACGAATAGTCTTTTGCTAAAATGTAATATTAGAGGAGATGACTTATGCACTTTCTGTAAAAAAACCTCTGAAACAATTACGCATCTTTTCATAACTTGTCAAATCTCAAAATCATTCTGGAATATCTTTAAAAGGTGGGTTAAAGGTCAAACAAATGTGGACTTGAATATGAATCCAGTAACAATACTTTTTGGATCAAATTTGGATTTCACCCTAACATTGATAATGACAATGGCGAAATTCCATATTTATAGAGCAAAGATGACAGAAAAACAGCCAGATTTAGACACTTTCAAACACGAAATTAAGTATTATTACAATATTCTAAAATACCAAGCCACATGTAATTCAGACTTGAATACTTTTCTGGAAAAATGGCATAAATGGAAAAGTCTCTGCACTGATTAACGGATAAGTTTCATTCAAATATATTTGTCAATATGTTACCCATGTAAAAAGGTGTATGTAGCTTAAACTGAGTAAGTGACAGTACTATGTTTATGTCAGCTGTCAAGAAGGAATTAAAAAAAAAAAAAAAAAAAAAAAAAAAAAAAATTGATATTGAGTTATGTTTAATGATTAATTTACTCGTCTCAGACATTGATGTCCCACCTCGCCCCCGGTTACAACACCCCTGAAAACAGAGATCGCCTCCAACAGTGATAGGGGCATCGAAAGATTCTTTTGACGTAGGTCTGTAGGTGTTACTTCATTGATTCAAAGAAGTCAATTTCTATTTGTTATATTTTCCCCTATTGTTGAGTACCACGTATTAAATACTGCAATAAATGTGACACAATTGTATCACTGCTCTCAATCTTTTGAATAAACTTCTCCGTATTCATTACAGACATGTTGCACTACACTGGGTCCGTCGGGAAAAAGACCTATAGAAGCATATGTTTTCAACAATGTTAAAACAGTATAGTAGTACTTTATCATTATTTACTAGTAATGAGGATATACCTTCGGCCAAGTGCCTTCTTTTAAACAGTCACGTCTCTTTCTAACATCGATCACACTCTACGTTAGATGCCAAGACCGAATCTGTTGTAACTGAGGGCCTCTTTCATGCACACGGGACCCCTCAGACAATGGACTATTAACAAAACAAGAGTCACATAGAGCAATAAGTTAAATTACGTGTATTTGATTTAGTTATACTTCAATGTGTTTTTTCCCAGAAAGAGGGCAACTTCAACGATTAAAGTAATTGGGTTCATACTCACTCTCCTTTTGTGGAGACATAATATTGATTAGAAGCACAGCTGCCATCTCCAGACGGTCCACGGAATAATTCCAACTTAATAAAGAAGAATATTCAACTGTGGTTAATATCCGTTTTTGAGATTATCATGTTCATTTAAACAACTGCAATACGGCCACCGTCCGTTTCGCAATAATCTGGGGAGGCGTGGCGTGGTTTAAAGAAAATCTTAGTGATTTAGGGGCCATATCCAAACTCTCAGTGATTTTAAAGCATTTTTCTACCGATTTTACCCCGGTATTCCAACGAAATAGAACGAAATAACAATGCATTTCGTTGGAATACCGGGGTAAAATCGGTAGAAAAATGCTTTAAAATCACTGAGAGTTTGGATATGGCCCCTTAATGTAATGAACTTATTACGAATTGCAATCTGAAAAAACGTATTTACTTATGAGGTGTTTGGAGCAAACTATGTCTAGATACTTTTATTTTATAAGAATTCTTCAATTACATGATTGTACCAAAATTAATAACTTGCCAGTGTTTAAGCGGCTCTGACCGATATTGACTAGGCTTCTTAACATTTCCAATAAGTATTTTGTATGGTCATCCTTTTGATACGTAACAGCAGCAGCACCTATTTGAAAACAAAACTTGAGAAAGGTCCTGTATTAACTCACTGACATTTCAAAGGTACGATGATATTTTCTTAACACATTCTCTCTTCGGAAATCTTACCAATAATGAACATAGGTTTCTTTCAGATGCCGAGATAACATACGAAGTGAATGTTATCAATATTTAAAGGATTTGCACAAATTCTAAATTGCGTGTCACATTCTATCAAAACATATTTGCGGAAATTCTAAATTGCGTGTCACATTCTATCAAAACATTATAGAGTCCTGAGGCAATCAAATGTAAACATCGTGTATTTGAACATGTTGAAGGGACATTTTGTCGCTGCATTGTTTTTGTTTGGTGATAATGTTGTCTATGTCAACAATATTATAATATGCATTTCATCTAAACGGTTATTATTTTTTTCATTATTATATAAGTTATACTACTAATCAATTGACCACTAATCAAAACTGCAAGAAAATTCGACATTTCAAGTACTGTTGGTCGTATTAGGAAAGAATATTGCCTTATAATCCCATAATAAAAATATGTAGGTTACCCATCAATATATAATCAAGATCTGCTTCATACACCCCATATGTATGCCATGATTACAGATTATAAATGTTTTCAGAATGTGTGAACATGATTACAAAATCTGGTGTTAAATAAGGGAACTAGAACTCTTCCAAACAAATTGCCGGTTTTATGGGACACGCTGTACATGCCAAGTTGCAAATATGTCTACTCTTTTAGGCATGTTTTGTGTCCCATACCCGGGACATGCGCACAGAAATAGTTATATTTTGGGCGTGAAGATAATATACTGTCTTGATGTTTTTGCACAGCAATGTGTTGATTTTGATTTCCCCTGAAAGGTTTTGAGTTTCTCCTTATATGTTTCAAAGTTTTTGTATGCAGAGTTACAGTATTATTTATGCAACTCAATTGCATTTTAGTTCGTCTGTGCATGGTCTGCGTTAGAAGGACAAGGTTTATTCTCCCACTTGATACTTGACTAGTGGATTGTACCGCCTTGAGATTTATGTAACTTCAAGGACTTCTGCGGACTCTCTTGGTTGCATTATTAATATGACGAATACTCAAACGCCCGCATGTATTACCATCGAGAGCGAGTGTTGTGTTTGTATGTTTGTTATTGTTAACACATTTGGATACTGAGAAATGTTATTATAAAACACTCAGTAGCACGGTGGCGTGTCCATTCGGGGGGAATTGCACATATTCGGGGGAATTTAAAGGGGCATTGAGAGATTGCCGAGAAAAATGAAATTTGGAAAAATGAATTGTTTCAATTATAGATGTTTTTAATAAAAAAGTGTTTTAAAGAAACTATATCAATGTTTATATAGGGTTTAGACTTTATAACCGCACCTCCGTGACCCGAGAACCGCACTTTTTCTAAAATAAAAGGCCTATATTCTTAAATTGTCCCACTCGAGCATGTTTATAGATAACTGCACATTCCAAGGATAACACGCCTACAAACATGTGTGTTTAAAAAAAGGGTGTTTTCAAGTACTACATCAATGTTTCCTAATGTAAAAGAATAACATGACTCATCATTTAATTCAATTAAAGATTGGGAATTGTTATATATGTACTATTTAATGACTGTCCTACCACCTGACCCGAGAACCGCACCTTTCCAGACGTACAGGTCTCTTAAAAAGAGTTTTCAATTTCTAAATCAAATCAATTCACTTAGTGACTGATGCACTCGAGTACGTTTATATAAGGTACATGCCCCGAGAACCGCACCTTCCAAGAATAACACTCCTGTGTCTATACATATGTATTTATATAATAAAAAGTGTTTTAAAGTACTATATCAATGTTTATATAGGGTACATGACCTGAGAACCGCACTTCCGTGACCCGAGAACCGCACCTTCCTAAAATAAAAGGTCTATATTCTTAAACTGTCGCACTCGAGCATGTTTATAGGGTAACCGCACATTCCCAGGATATACGCCTACAAAAATACATGTATGTTTTAAAAAAAAGTTTTTTCAAGTACTACATCAATGTTTCCTAATGTAAAAGGATAACATGACTCATAATTTAATTCCATTAAAGGTTAGAAATGTTCATCTATCATGTACTATTTATGGCAGTTCTTGTACCATCCATGCTCAAGTTACACTGTTGAAATGTTCACATTGTATTTTCCCTCTATTTCGTCATGACAGTATAATTCAGTAAAGGTAGTTAGCTGGCCAGGCGGACACCTTGTTATGTACTTTCCTTTGAGGAGCATCCAAAACTCCTGTTAAACATCTCAAATAAAACCGCACAGTAACACTCGTGAGTGAAATTCCGTCGGTCACAACTACATTTGTTTTACATTTCTCTTTTTGATAGCACCGTACCTCTTGCATGTCTCAGCTCTTTTATGGCGAATGGCAGACGCTTCTTGTTTATTTATGATGTAATGAGGCTCATTTGTCGTAAACCCTGATATTTGTACGCTCAAGGTTGTGATTTCAGCTCTAGAGACACTTTGTTTACAGTGGAAGTATTGGCCATATTCAGCTTGTACATGAAAAATGCACCTATGTTGATGTCAAATAGGCACTTCGTAAAATACCCTACTGATAAACAAAAAAATCCTCATACAATTTATACCAGAGGAATTCAATGACAGGGTAATAATAAACTTAGCCAGATAAACCACCAGAGAAGGGGCAGAAGCTGATGACAGATATGTCTGGCCATACATAGACAGCTAGTGTTTACATTATGACAGGTAATGTTTACATTATGCCAGTAAGCCCAGACCATGCTCAGACAATGTTCTGAATTCATGCCTGTGTCTTAGTTATGTCATGTATTATGTGCTGTATAAGCTAACTGTCACTGCAGACAAGAACTAGACCTATCATTTTGGGGAGGTGTCCTTGCTGACAGATATGTCACAATATTTGAGTTAGGGTGTTTAGAAATCATAACAAGTAATGGAATCATAACATCAAGTTTGACACAGTGGGACTATTGGCTGGGTAGGCGTACAAGTAAAATGTTCCATTCGTGCCCTCACGGGCACTCATGGAACAACGTTTACGTGTACCATGTCATTTCTGTGCAAGATATGCAAAGCTCAACGTAGAGTCTTTTTATTACTCAAAGCCCCTCGATTAGCATGTTTTAAAACCCAACCAATATCATTCTTACTTAATTATGATAAACTGAGTAGGATTTTTCACTTATAATATATGCTGATGTTCCTTTAAAGTCTTCAAAATTATGATTGACATATAGTTTGACGTAAGTGTTGTTATCGATTCAAATAAGATCAATTTCTATGTGTTTATTTAGGTTAGCCTCAATATAGAAACTGCAATGTATCACCTGTGAAACCTCTCCTTATTCATTCCATGCACCTTCTTATACTTTAATAAGTTGGAAAATAAAATGACTGACCACTAGTTCCGTCGGGAAATTGACCTAGTGGCAAATGTTTTCAAACTGTGATGGTGCTTTATTATTTTAATGAGGCATATACCTTCGGCAAAGTGCCCTGTTATTGAAACAGTCACCTCTTTCTGACATCGATCACACTCTACGTGAGATGCCAAGCCCCGAATCTGTTGTATGGCAATCATATCCTTCGGGTTGACGATTATAGCCTCGGTGAACACAATTATTCTCATAGATGATATTATGGAAATCTATAACTCTTGCAAGCACATGATGTTTACAAATTTACCAAACACAATCTGTATAATATGCACAATGATTAATTCTTAAACTGAAACTTTGTAGAAATGTCATAACAATAAATGAAGCTTAAGCGAAGCATACTCTTCCAACGGTCTGAAAAATTGTTCATGCGACAAATTTGTTTTTACCGTAGCCCTTCGAGGAAACCCAGATCTATAAATATTAGTTAATCCTTAAATGAGATGCCGGATACAGTGAAATGAAATACATGTCAATATATCGCTGCCCCGTCATTGTTTTAGTTATTGAATACCATCGCAGCATGTTCACATTCATCAATAAGAACCAAGTAGGGAATGAAGGGGGCGTCACTGAACCAGCATAGTTATTGGCTAATTGGCTTGAGACCAATGATGGTATTGAGCACGTCTAAAGGAGAAAGTATGATGATCATCTCGTGTTGTATAAGACAAGAAATTTACGGTATTGGATCGATAGTCTTTGTGATTTATAAATTTCCATCTTCATGCTTAAAAGTTAAATGTAAACAAAAGTACGCATGTGCACCGTATGGTGTATAATACTTCATTAGTATAATTGCCGTTCCCGAAGAATACTGCATACCGTAAAGGTGAATAGGATTACACTTTTACATCAAGTTCATTATTATTTCAATATCATTATTATTTCTTATATTATATTATTTATTTCTTAAATGACAGATCTGCGCCGTAAGAACTCCTTCAATATGGCACGAAGTGTAGATTATTGGGTTAACAATGTTAGTTTATCGGAATAAATGTGCACACCTGCGCTGGTGTGTTATTGCATAACAAAATAAGTGTCATAAAGAGCGATATGGCACAGTGTAAGTGCGCCTATGCTATTGCTATGGCTGTACCTGGTGAAAGGATAAACGTGAATACGAAGATCTAAAATATCCTTATATGGATATGATAATTAAAAAGATACGGGATCCCCTTTTGTTTATCTACGGATGTAATATATACCGGAATGCAGTATTTAATTAAGCAAATTCATTTTGACTAAACTTTATGCTAAGCGATTGCTAATGTACATATTATAATAACAATATCTTGCACGTGAATAAATCTAGAAGCACTAAACATAGCATTACAATTACTGTATCTCTTATTCTTTCATTTTGAAATGAATAACGTAAAACTCCCCTTATATTAATATTATGAGAGCAAATTCTGAACATAGATTACAAATCTCCTGCTGTATATCTTTCATTTTGAAATGAATCACGTACAACACTCCTTACATATTATTCACGGACTCTACTTCCAGTTTGTACCTATACTGATAGTACTCTAGTTGTGTTGTTTCTTTTTCACCTACATGATTCAATTCAATACAAAATTTATTCATTTTTGTGGTTACATGATGTTTTGGCAAAATTCACATTGAGTTACTGTATGTTAACGATTAATGCACTCGTCTCAGACATTGATGTCCGGCAATGGCAGGAGTCAGTCGTTGACTTCAGTCCATTGATTAAAATTCCATGCAATTGTAGCTGACCATGAAGTCATTACTTGACTTCTAGCAATTTGTGATACGGCGTGTATGTTTCGTGGATGAATTCAAATTTCTACGACAGTGATACCTACCGTAGACGTAATATACGCCCTCTGTCTCCCCTCTAGCCCAACACGCAGTATATCTGTGTATGAACCAAGCATAATACTTGCATCAAATGTTGGCTCAACCATAGCTATTCTAATTAGCGCCATATCCCCGACTCTATTTGCCGACCACCAAGCTGTTCCAACCAGCGGTCTACCGCGCTCCATCGCGCCTTCGGCGCTACCTTGTCACTGTATAGGCATATTATACCTGTATGTAGCACACAGGGACATGTATCGCGCCTTCGGCGCTGCATGTCACTGTATAGGCCTATGTGTAGCACGTGAGCTCCATTAACTGGAATATCAGTAAATGAGAAAATCAGTAAATGAGAAAATCAGCGAGCCCGATACCAGTGCTAACCTACCGTAGTATCAATGACGTCTCTAAACCTGCAGGTGTTTTACGGTTACCATCGAAATAGTGCAATGGGTAAGGAATATGACCCTATGTTTCATTCAGTTGTGATGTCACTAAATATAATCATGTCAAATATTTCGTCAAAATGTCACTCACATTACTCGAAAGGAGTTCACATTTCAACACATCTTATTTTACAATTTTGTAGAATTATCAATAGAAGTGTTTGTTTTGTTCGGTAAACTCGGTATCTATTACATTTGGACGTTTTACTGGATACCAAAGTTTGTTTAAAAAAAAGGTGCATGGTTCTCAACTGCCTTAGTTAAACTGAGGGACGAAGGCGAACGTCCTGTTGTACAGTAGCAGCTATAATATGTAACCAAAAAGATTTACTTTATCAACAGTACGGATGATGATGATGAATTACTAACAAGAATCACCTTAAAGCTGAAAGAGTCCGGCATGACGCGGTCTTTAACCTGAAGGAGCGTAGCGGAGGAATCGAGCTTTAAATATGAGGGGCCAACTTTATGGATTATTTTTACACTATGTAGAAAGCCAACTCAATTACTATCTGACTGATTATATTTTGGGACCCGGTGGTCATAAGTTAAATAACGTGTCTTTGATTTCTACTTATTTTTACTTATTTTTGCTATTCACTCTATTATTGGTTCGACTCTTCTGCAGAAAGAGGGCAACTTCAACTAAGTAACTTGGTTCATACTAACTCTCCCCTTTTCACCTTTAGAGAAAACATATTGATTAGAACCATGTTTACGAGCGTTTTCCACAGCGGTTATCTCCAGACGGTCGACGGAATAATGTCAATTTATAATGAAGAATGTCCAACAGTGGTTAATATCCGTTCTTGAGATTATCATGTTTATTTAAAATACGGCCAACGTCCGTTTCGCAATTACTTTTGGAAATAATGTCCGACCCACGGGATGCGTTGCGTTAATGGTTACGTGTGTTACTTTTTGATCTCAGTGATTCAATGTAAGGAGCTTATTACGAATTGCAATCTGACAGATCGTATTTACTGAAAAGTGTTTGGATCTCAAATTATGTCAACGTACTTTTGTTTTATAAGAAGCCTTCAATAACTTACCAACATTATTAACTTGCTGGTTTTTTTTGGTGACCCTACCACATTGAGTCGGCTATTGAAAATGTACAATCAGTTTTTCTATGGTCATCCTTTTTATATGTCGCAGCACCTGCTTGCAAACAAAACAAGACAAAGATTCACTAACTCACTGACATTTTAAAGGTGCGATGATATTTTCATAACACATTCTCCTCACGGAAAGTTACCGATAGTGACCAAAGTTCCTTTCAGATGCCGAGATAACATAAGAAGTGTATTTTATCAATAAAAGGATTTGTGAAAATTATACAATGCGTGTGACATTCTAATGACCATGGAAGAATCCGAAGTCAATCAAATGTAATCTTACTGTAAAACATGTTGTATTTGCAATTTTGCATGACATTTTTGTAACTGTATTGTTTGGTGATAATGTTGTCTATGTCAACAATATTATTATTATTATTATTATTATTATCATTATTATTATTATAAGGATTTATATAGCGCATTTCCAAAAGACCAATGCGCTGTACAATGTATAAAAATGTAAAGCAGTAAAATAAGAATTATACATACATAAGGGTCCATATCCAAACTCTCAGTGCTTTTAAATCGTTTTTCTAGCGATTTAAAAGCGCTTTTCCAACGGTATTTCGTTCTATTGTTAAAAGCATCGGAAAAAGATCGGTGATTAACTAGAAACCTCTCTACTTATCTGGCGTTAACAATAGAACTATTGTAGTACTCTTGATGGCCCAATTAGTGAAGCAGACACATGAAAGCGCGAGGAAGATTGTGTTATTAAGCTGACCAGTGTTCACCCGACCCCTGGTGTGACGTAGAGAGCGACCCATTTGCCAGATTGTACACCCATCGGGTTTCTAGTACAAGTCCCGGGGGGGGGGGGGGGCACTGACATTTGAAAAGGGTATAGTTAGGTGCCGCGCTGAAGACCCCCTTTTCACCCTCTGCTGCTAGTTCTTATGACCCCCCCCTTTCGAGCCTGCATCAGTTCTTAAGACCCCGTTTTCATTGAAAATTCAAAAATCGCGAAATTTTGCGTTCCAAAGCACCAATTTTGTGTTCCAAAGCCCCAATTTTTCGAAAATTGTGCGTTCTTAAACCAAAATAAATCGAAAATTGAACTATAGGCCAGTTCTCAAGACCTATTTTTTTGGGAAAAAAATCTGTTCCTAAGACCCTATTTTTCGTCATAAAATCCACTCAGTTCAGTTCTTTAGCCCCCTTTTTGAGACCCTGGGCGGCACACCCCTACCCCAAAAAAAAGTTGAGTGCCCCCCCCCCCGGGTACAAGTGCCAGGTTTTATCATGGCAGGTGATAGAGGCTAATCGCGACACTCCTCAAACCCCGACTCAAACGATATGTTTGTAGCCGCCTATTCATTGCTAGGCTTATCGTAATCCACTCGTTAACGTCATAAGAATAATCCTCCTTGAAGTGGCCTTTAAAGACTATTGTTCAGCCGTGGATGATTTTAGAGTAAGCAGGGAGGTGTCAATGACACCTCCCTGGTACAAGCATGGATAATGTTATCATTCAATACTAAACAATATGGGAGCCATTAAACATACAACGTGTTATTGTTTTCTGGTATAGGCATAATGTGTGTAATCAAGTAGCATTATGAATCTTACTCCCCTAAATAGTGTCATTTTTCTGCGTTTTTAGACTATTTAAGAATGTTGCATACACTCTGAACGTGACCTAATAAATAATAAATAAATAATAAATATGAAGAAATTAAGTAATTAATGTAAATAAATAATATATAGATTAATAATTATATCAATAAAATAGTATATTAAGGCCTATTTATAATTAATTGATTGATAAATAATTAAATAAACATCAACAATTAAGAAAGTAAATACAAAATAAATAAATAACGTTAAAATTATGTCAATATAAACGAAAACCCCGAACGGACGTATAATGAGAGAACAATAATAAATATTATATTTCGGCATACTTAAAACCCTAACCGACCTCTACCCAGACTCGACCGCTCTAAGCATAGAGCACAAGGAATATAAACGGCCACAAAGATTCGAACGTACGGCCTGCTGTCAGCGTCCGAATTAAGGAAAAAAATCTGGTTGCCCGCCGGGCAACCAAGCAGGAAATTATGGTTGCCCGGCAGATATTTTGGTTGCCCGTTCTGTAAAATATTTAAATGCATGTGTTAAGTGTTTCACTTCTTGTAAAAAAATTGGTTGCCCGCCGGGCAACCAAATAAGTACATGTTGGTTGCCCGGTGCTAATTTTGGGTGTCCCGGGCAACCGGGCAACCACTTAACGCGAACGCTGCCTGCTGATTGAGAGTCCAAATCTTTACCAACTGAGCTATTTCGATTTTCCTGAAATCCTCAGCGCTTTATACCCAAATATAGTTCTCATTAAACTATTCCCTAAATACACACGGGTTTTTCAACACGGTGTTGTTGTCTATAAAATGAGTCTATGATTTATTAGATTTAACGAATAACAAATCCCGTACTTTGTGAACCGATTCTTAAAGGGGCGTGTACATCTCAAGTGTTTGTCCTGGACAAAAATCACATGACTCGCTTCGCTCCCAAGTCCTCGCGTGCCCGGCAAAAAGCCCATGATGCAATACTAAGTCGTAAAAGTGTGCACATAAATCGACAAAATGCTGTACAAACGAAATATAATATATCTAGAATTGTTTCAAAAAGTAGTGTTATTCGTTACATTTAAATCAGAATTACTTTCTTTAACAGTAAATAATCAACTTTTGAGCGAGAAACTATCTTAAAACTACAAAGATTAAGAAATATAAAGCATTTTAAACATCTAATTTAGAGAAGAGTGGTATGTTGAACCATATTACTTTTGTTTGTTATTGCGTTCACATAGCGCATAGTTGGCTCAGCGGTAGAGCATTGGACTAGTAAACCGGAGGTCGTGGGTTCGAATCCTATCACGTTTTGAAATTTTATTTTAATCGTTTATATACATTTGTTTAAAATTAGTTTTCGATATCGTTTATCATTTCGTATAATTATTCATTATTGTTCAATTATAGTTTATTTTGGAATGTGGAATTATTTACGATTTAATTTTAATTTTCCACTGACTGTTTAGTGTGCATGGCATCATGAAATGTGAATGAACCGCGGTATACCACCGAACTGTCCTAGTCCTATGCAACAGGCCAATACAATAGAAACTCGTTGTGTGTTATTATCGATTGAGCTAAACTTGTAAAGTAAATGCCAGCCGTTATGTAATACAAATCAATTTGCCTGTATTATTATTATTGAAATAATGTTGCGGTGGTGTAGGAAATAGGAAAATCGATTCAAGGACATGAGCCGACTGGCTTCTTATTTACATAACAATTGGCCTTTGCAGATCATGTTCATAGACTAGCTAGGGGCCATTCAATGTAAGCCTAGGAGTAGTAAACACAATTATATTTACAGGACATTCTTTATCGCAGTGAAATTGCAAAAGAATTCAACATTCAATAAATATAGCGAACGATAAGCAATCCTGTCAATTTATAAAAACAAACAGTGTAATAACAAAACAGAAAAGAAAACCATCCCCATCCGCAGGATTCGAACCACTGACCTCATGATTGTGAAGCCGGCGCTTTGACGTTTGAGCAAATGAAGGCTATACATAAACGTTTTGAAGAAAAACATTACATAGGGTTCAAAATACAAATATCTCTTAAATCGGAGGCTAAAATCGAAAGGACAAAAGTCGGAAACAATATCCTCTCTAAACTAATGACTTGGATTATATATTGTATAATACATAGGTATTATATTGTATAATACTTCCAAACACGATGGTCAATATATTACGCCCCTCCGTCATCACCCATCCATTGTACAAATATGTTACGTGACATATCGCCAAAATGTTTTCAGCATTGATTTCAATGGAATGAAGGGGGAAATGGGCTACTTTCACAATATCTTGGCAATACTGCGCCAAACAATAGATGAATAGAGTGATGGAGCGGTAGCTTAATTCATATTTCTAGACGACCAGATACATTGATCGGCGGTGAACGTAAACATTTTATGATCGGATTTAAAAAGCTTATAAATAGTATTTCTTAAAGAATATAACACAACCTTCCTCGCGCTTTGATGTGTCTGCTTCACTAATTGAGTCATCCAGAGTACTACAATAGTTCTATTGTTAACGCCAGATAAGTAGAGAGGTTTCTAGTTAATCACCGATCTTTTTCCGATGCTTTTAACAATAGAACGAAATACCGTTGGAAAAGCGCTTTTAAATCGCTAGAAAAACGATTTAAAAGCACTGAGAGTTTGGATATGGACCCTAATACATAGTAACTGATAAAATGCTCAAAAGCAGAAATATCACACAGCCCGACCCCACACACTCCCACCCCCCTCAAACACACCCACGCAAACTCACCCCACATACATTAGCTGTAGCAGCACTCGCAATTCCCATGAACAAACCAACCAACAGCACAAAACCCGTAATTTAAATTATTATTTAGCTGCAGACATACATACCTAACATTGCATACATCAACAATACTTAAAAATGCATTTAAAAATGATACAAAATGTTAACCACTAAAAGACCAATATATATACAATAATTGTGTAAAAAAACCAGAGATCAGACCCTGAATTATTCCACAGAGAACAGATGAGTTTTTAAAAGCTTTTTAAAACATTTCACATTTGGGGCGGCACGCACAGAACTGGGTAGGATATTCCACATTCTTGGTCCTAAGGCTGAAAATGATTTATCCCCAAAGGATCTGTTAGTTTTGGGGATGGCAAGACGTGTAGAATCCTGAGATGACCTAAGCCCTTCACGGCCTGAGTTGTAAACGTTATTAAAGTAAAGCCTGTAAATAAATTGGTGACGAACCATCCATACAATTCGTCGCTGTTCTGACATACCGGCACATCACGAAAAACAGCGTTTTGAGAAAATCGTGTTTGAAAATTTTCCAATTTTTAAAGACTTGTTAGAGAGCATTTACATCAAATGTCACTATCATTGTCAAAGAACACTAATAGATATATACTTATGTTTGTTATGAGCATGTTACAACAACAAATTGCAATTATTAATTAGGAGTAATTATGTCATAAAGTCATGTGCCGGTATGTCAGAACAGTGATACAGTGATATGCCGGTATATCAGAACTGCAGTTACACGCCGGTGGTCTATGGCAGAATATTGTGATGTGCCGGTATGTCAGAATACAAAATGAGGTTTTCATGCCGGTATTATGTTCAAACCCTGGCATATCACACTAATTAGTGCGGTATCTCATTAATTAATTACGTTTTTGTCTCAATTTTTTGGGAGAATAAAGAGTTTCATTTGTAGATCATAAAATGCATCTTAACTCATTTTTCCCAAAATGGCACATGTGCCGGTATGTCAGAACAGCGACGAATTGTACACATGCACCAAGATCTTGAATTCAATCCTCTGCTGGATAGGCAATCAATGCAATTGGTTTCGCGCTAGTTCGTCTGCCAACATGGTAAATAAGACGCCAGCGCGATTTTGCAGTCTTTGTAAACGCTTAGTCTCGGTCGCAGATAAACCGCCAAGCAATGAATTGCCATAGTCCAACCGGGAAAGAATCAAAGATCTCACTGAATGTGCACAAGTAGATTTATCCATAAAACGACGGATTCTCCACAAGTTTCTCAAATGAAAATTAATGCTTCTACACAATGTGCTGACATGATCTTTTATGGAGAGGCTACTGTCAAATATGATGCCAAGGTTTTTATGATAGTGGGCATTCATCTTTACAAATATTACAATTACAGCATTGAAGCTATATTGTATATACGCTACACTAGTAATCAAAATAGCAGATAATTAGACATTTCAAGTGCCGTTGTCAGTATTAGTAAAGAATATTACCTCATAATCCCCATGATAAAAATACGTATGTTACATGTTACCTATCCACACGGAGGTATAATCAAGATCCGCTTCAGGAATTCAGTCCTAAATATTATACATGTCAGCCATTTTCCTACTAACCATAATAAGATTCAAAATCCCCTCTTGGTTACACCAAAATCCGTCCGAAATGGCTGTATTCTCGTCTGTATGTTCTTAGACTCAACATTATACACCCCATATACACACCCCTGCACAAATTACATGCCAGGTTGCAAGTTTGTCCAATCTTTTAGGTATGTTTTGTTGTACATATGACGACGAAAAAAAGAAATCCTGTTCTACGGGCAAACGGACCTCTCAGAATGGGTCGGTCGGTCGGGTGTTTAAAAAAAGAAAAAAATCAAAAAAATCTGTAAAAAACTTGCCGTAATGTTACAAGCAAATTTGGTTATTTCGGTCGGTATTCATTTGCACGTGAATTTTTGTTCACCGATTTCTAGAAAAATGGGCGATTTGGTCGGGCCCGTAGAACAGGGTTTCTTTTTTTCTGAACGAAAATGTTGTATTTGGGCATGAATATGGTATATTTATGTCTTGATATTTTCCAAAGTGTTTGTATACAGAGTTACAGTATTATTTGAGCAACTCAATTGTATTTTGGTTCGTCTCCGCATGGTCTGCGTTTAATAGAAGGACAAGGTTTATTTTCCCACTTGATACTTGACTAGTGGAGTGTACGTGCCTTGAGAGTCTCTCTTGAGAACTTCAAGGACTTTCTCAAATTCTCCTGGTTGCATTAATAACACATACTCCGAATATATTACTATCTAGAGTAAGAGTTGGGTCTGCTTGTTGTTGTTAACACATTGGACACTGTGAAATGTTATTCTAAAACACTCAGTAGCACGATCCCTACAGTGTTTGGACAAATATCTTATGTTATTGTGTTGTGTGTATTGTAAAACCTCCGTCGCATACACTTTATTAGCCCTGGTTCAAAATGCCGTAATCAGTAGGTACCGGTGGCCGAGTGGTTAAAGACATCCGTCTGGAGTTCGGAAATTAGCACGTGTTTGTTGATGTTGTTTTATATTGTCTATTGTAAACCGATTTATATGAAACCTGTCACAATATGCTGCGATCAGGCCGGGATTTGCATGGTACTGAGCACTAAACCAAACGCATTTAACCTTAAACAGTGAAAAGGACTCCAAGAGGCGATTGGTGACGCAGTGGACACTGGCTAGGATGGGAGAGGGTCCCCATGATCGCGCTTGTTTTCACACTCTGTAGCGATCAGGCCAGCGTTTGCATTGCGCTGGAAAATTATGAACATATGTATAACACGCAGGAAGAGCGTGGAATTTGTAAAACAAGGTACACACTCTCCACTCCGTGATCAAGGTCTTTTGACCGACACGTCGGATATTTTATAATAAATATTGTGCATCTTTAAAACAACACTTGACTACTTTGTAGTTTTTTATTCTCACCTATACAAAGAGATGCAACGTAGCACCTCTTTTATTTACTAGCTCCTAGTATGATCCTATTCCTCTTATCACCATAATCATTGCGTTTCCAGTACGCTGTAACATTCTTAGTGCTTCCTAGTCGCGGTCATTGAGTTTCTAGTAGTTCTCAATACGTTAACACAACGTTCGTTGCGTATTTGAGAAGAGTATAAACAGAGCCTCCTACGTGCTCCAGTCATCAGTCTGTTTTCATCGCTTGAATAGTGAACATCGTATTGAACAACATAGTCACCATGGTAAAAAAGTGCGATCGTATTGTTACGTGGTACAAACTTCAGAAGAGCGCCATTTGTCACCCTTGGACGTATAACGAGCGCCATAGTCGCAGTAGCAGCACCGTGTGGACGTTCTATAAAAACCAGACCATAACGCCTCGTAACAGCGCAGTACAGTAGGAGCGCAATTAAGACGGGAGAGAGACGAAGTGAGCGTCATAAGGACGGGAGAGATACATTGTGAGAGCCTGATCACTCTTTACTGTAGTCGCAGAGGGCAAGAGAGGGCAAGATTGATTTCTTGCTGCGACCACAAGTTGCTACTTCAATCAATGGTAAACGGGACGCTCACGCTACTCGCTTTGCGCTGCAATGGCTACAGTATGCCTATTGCCTACTGAGCCATTACAGCGCCCTGGTCAGAACGCCAAACCTCGGGTTTTGCATTCACAAAACAAGCGTACATGGAGCTCTGGTGCTCAAGGGCTACCATGGGGATTCTCGCCCGCCCTAGCCAGTCAGGCCTGATAGCAGAAGAATGTGAAAGGTGTTTAGCTACCTTGTTTAAATAAATGACAATTTTGGACAGTATTCCGAGCTCTTACTGCGTGTTATTCATATTTTGATTTTATACTCAGTAGCAAGTTGAGTAGGACACAAGGCAATCAAAGGGCTAAATAAACTTTTGAAATGTTGTCGTGTGTACCATGTACATATATTTTCAACATGTTTAACAATGGTCAATTGTCTTCATAATATTAAGAAAAAAGTACAGTTTCAAATAGTAAGTATTGACTCATGTCAATATGGCCGTAATACTAACCCTATTCAACCAAAACAATCCAGGAAAATTGGTGTTGGAACACTAAATTCGTTTTCTGGTAAAATTCCACATTTTAGGAGCAATTTTCAAGTGCTATTTTTGTAATAAACTCTTGTGTAGAACTTGAACTATCTACTATCTCATATCCCTTCCCAGCCCACGTTGAGGGTTCCAACGATGATAGTGATGAATTGGTTCCGAGCAACATTGGATAGGGGGCTGAGGGAATGATTTCAACAAGGTCCTCAAAAATGTACCAACAGTTCTTTCTTTAATTGCTGGTTCAACGTTTACCATCGATAAGATGGCTTTGATTATTATTGAGAGTGCTATTATTATTAACGCTATATTGGTATATGTTTCTCAAACTTGTGGTTATTTGTTTATAGGATAAACTCTTTTTTGGTAATTGCAATCCGCTATTTTTGGGTACACCAACTGTAAATAATCAAATAATCTGCCAGCCATCATAACCTTTATCGACTTCAAGAAAGCGTTTGACACAATACATAGGGGACGAATGCTGCAAATATTGAAAGCCTATGGTGTACCCGATCAGCTTACAAATGCGATAGCAGACATATACAAAGACACCAAGGCAAAGGTCATATCACCAGATGGAGAAACAGAAGTGTTTGAGATACTGGCTGGAGTACTACAAGGAGACACCCTGGCTCCATATCTTTTTGTCATTGTTCTTGACTATGCCCTAAGAGAGGCCATAGATGGCAGAGAAGAAGAGCTAGGATTCCACCTAACAAAAAGAAGAAGCAGAAGAATAGGACCAACCGTATTAACAGACTTAGACTTTGCTGACGACATAGCACTGCTGTCTGAGGAAGTGTCTCAAGCGCAATCACTACTCAACAGAGTGGAGACTTCAGTGGGAAGAGTTGGGCTCAAAATGAACGCTGCAAAGACGAAGTACATGTCCTTCAACCAGACGCAAGTACCTGTAATTACCACAAGCGAAGGCATGCGCCTTGATAAAGTGGAAGACTTCAAATACCTTGGAGCCTGGATGAACAGCACTGAAAAGGACATCAAAACACGCAAAGCAGCTGCATGGAGAGCTTGTGGCAAACTTAGTCAGCTATGGAAGGCTAAATCATTATCCAGAAATCTCAAAGAAAGATTGTTCATAGCTACAGTAGAATCCGTCCTACTATATGGATGTGAGGCATGGACAGTCACCCCAAAGCTTGGTAAACAACTGGATGGATGCTACACTAGGATGCTAAGATCTGTGTTCAACATCAACTGGAGTCAGCATGTGACAAATAAGGACCTGTATGGGGACATGCCAAAAGTCTCGGACAAGATCAGAGAACGCAGAGCAAGATTTGCTGGACACTGCTTCAGAGGGTCCAAGGAGCTAGTACACAAACTTATACATTGGATCCCAAAGCACGGAGCAAGAAAGCGTGATAGACCAGCCCTGACCTACATTGACATACTCAAACGTGATACAGGACTGCAGGTGGAAGAAATCAAGACAGCTATGTTGGATAGGAAGATCTGGAGGGGCATTGTGGTTCGGAAAAATCATCCGCCCTATTAGGGCTGATATCCAAACTCTCAGCGGTGTTACACCGGTATTACACCGATGTTATACCGGTATTACACCGATATTTGTATAGAATATCGGTGTAATACCGGTATAACATCGGTGTAATACCGGTATAACATCGGTGTAATACCGGTGTAACACCGCTGAGAGTTTGGATATCAGCCCTAAGTCAAGTCAAGTCAAGTAAGTCAAGTCAACTGTAAATACTGCAATAAATATTATCACTGCTTTCCATCTCTAGCATAAGCCTCTCCATATTCATTCCATACACTTTGCACTTCAATTTGTAAAATAAATGATTGACCACTAGCTCCGTCGGAAACTGACCTATAGTGGCAAATGTTTTCAAACGGTAGAAGCTTTATTATCATTTAATGGGAATATACCTTCGGCAAAGTGCCCTCGTACTGAAACAGTCCCGTCTCTTTGTAACATCGATCACAATCTACGTGAAATGCCAAGACCCGAATCTGTTGTCTGGCTGTCGTAGCCTTCGGGTTGACTACATGTAGTATAGCCTCAGTGAAAACAACTACTTTCAATGGTGAAATGATGAAGATGTACTTAACTCTTGCAAGCACCTGACGGTTACAAATTTAACAAACACAATAATTACTTTTAAACTGTAACTTGTAGAAAGGTCCTTAACCCTTACAGCCCCACACCCCATGAAATCCCATTTCCCAGCCTGTCGGTTCCACCGGGCGCTGAGGTTTTTGGGTGAAATAATGGGCCCGGGCTACATAGCTGGGCGAATACACTCGCCCAGCATAGCTCCCCCCGCGGCTCAGTTGGTAGAGCGTTCGACTTGTAACCGAGAGGTCGTGGGTTCAAACCCCGGGGCGTGGCACCTCTTGTTGTGTGTGTTTTTTTTGCTTGAAAAAAATTTCGTTGGAAAATCCACCGGGAGTGTTAGGGTTAAGATCGTACATGAACTGAAACAACACTGGTCCAACGGCCGGTCTGAAAAATTGGTCATGTGACAGAAATGTCTTGCCCGTGTGGCCCTTGAGGAAACTCAAATCTATAAATAGCAGTCAATGTGTTTACGGATACAGTGAAATGGAATACACGTGACGCAAATACTTCAAGATATCGCTGCCCGCCATTGTTTTAGTTAATGAAAAGCATGCAGAAACATCGAAGCATGTCAAAACATTTATCAGTAAAAGCGAAGTAGGGAATGAAGGACGTCATTGAACATGTTGAAACAGCATTGTAATGGGCTAATGGCTATTTCGATAACCAATGTTGGTATTGACATCGTCTCAATGAGAAAGTATGATGACCATTTGTGTTGTCACAGACAGGACAAGGGAACTTCTTTTCGGCAGTCAATCGATAGTCTATGTGATGAATCAATCTCCATTTTATGCTTAAAGGTTTAACAGCACAGATGTAAAGCAAAGTACCAGGTATTCATAAATGAATTTATAGAATTAATGTGATGTATGCCCTATATTAATTGCGATTCCTGTAGATGATTAGTGGAAGAATGAAGACCATTGCATATGGCAAAGATGAATAGGATTTACACATGATGTTGAATACATAGCATATATGAGTTCATTTTTATTTCAATAGCATTTCGCACCTTCTTAAACACTGTTAAATGTCATATTTGCCCCGTAAGACAACTGTAGATCATTGGGTCATTAATACTACATTGTATTGTATCGAAATAAATGTGCACGCCTGAGCTGGTGTTGTTTTTGCTTAACAAAACAAGTTTCATAAAGAGCAATATGGCACAGTGTAAGTGCGCCTACATTATTGCTCATAGCAGTACACCTGGGGTAAGGATATTTTATGAATACGAAGATCTAGAATATCCTTATATGGATATGATAATTAAAAAGATACGGGATCCCATTTTGTTTATCGACGGATATAACATATACCGGGATCCAATATTGAATTAAGCAACGATTGCTACAGATAACAATATATTGCGCGTGAGTAAATCTAGAAGTACTAAGCAAAGCATTACAATTTCCTGCTGTATATCTCATTCTTTCATTTTGAAAAGAAACACGTAAACTCTCCTTATATTAATATGATGAGAATAAACTCGGTACTTATTCCCACTGTTTTACTGGAATTAAGTATGTAAATTTCTTCTGATAATAAAGTTTTTTAAAAGGCGCAATATTCTTATAACTGCTCTAGTGAATTTGAAGGGCGAAGGCAAACGTTCTGTTGTAGCACCTATAATACGATTTGTAACCAACACATTTACTCTTTCCCCGCAGTTCATATTACACTCTGGATGCTGATGTATTACTAGCAAGAATCGCCTTGAAGCTAAAAGAGTGATCATTACGGTTCCATACCCTGTAAAGTTTGAGACTATACTAAACCTGCTTTTACCATGCTATCAGGGGTGGTACAAACTCTCTCCACCTATTTGCATTTCCTTGATTTATTACACCACCTGTATATTGTCTATGGTGCTTGGGGTAACCGTTTGGCCCCGCGTTCTTCCAGGTTTTGACTCAGGTCTTTTTGTGGGAAGGACTAGTGGGGGGGGGGGGGCGGTCCTTAGAAACATAATTATTTAAGTGTTTATTGATTTTCATGTCTTAAGGTTCACAAATAAAATTATATTTCCTACAATTTGAGTTTCCAATGAGCAAAATCGATGAAGTATATCCACAGCTATGACAAAGAAAACATTTCCTGTGCGCTGTAGATTGATGATCAGCGCAGTCATCAACACGGTGCATTGCATGATGTATTATGATCTGTGGCAGTTATTTGCAGAGTTGATGATCGCAGCATGCGGTTGATCATAAGTGTTACGGCCTATGACTGAACACGGAATCCTTTGAAAATAACACGCTTTTGGTCGATTTACGAGATTTAAGAGCAAGAAATGAAAATAATGTGCCAATGTTGGCATAGTTTGACGTTTGAATAGTGTTAATCGGTTCAGGTTTAACAAAGAAATGAGTTTACTGACAAAATATAGTTGTCTATAAATAGCTTCGATTAAATTGGATAATTTGCTGGGTGAAACTAGGAGCCCAAAGTTTGACTTTTGAAAGTTGTTGCATGTTGTGTTAAGAAATTCTAACTTTGAACTTCAATTTGTTATAAAAACTACTGCTATTTTAGATTTTGTAAAATCAAAAGTAAAAATTTCAAGAAATGTCACGATATAGTATCCCTAGAGCAGATATTATTTTAAAAATCAGCATAATGTGGCTATTTGAAGGGGTTGTAAGTTAAAATGGGGCAGGATTGTAGACTACATTTTGACTTAGCAAGGTCCTGACATGTGGTCAAGGTAGTCCATGAGGAGTACTATATAGCTTCATGACCAGTCAACCTGTCAACAAATATATTGCAAAATATACAGATATAAACTGGAACGTAATGATGTCCGGCACGAAGTGGTCTTTGACCTGGAGGGGCGTAGCGGCATCGAGCTTTAAATACGAGGGCCAACTTTATGGATTGAATACACTATGTAGAAAGCCAACTCAACTGTACTTTACTGCTTTATTTTTAGGACCCGGTGCTCATAAGCTAACTTACGTGTCTTTGATCTAGTTATACTTCAATGAACCAAACATGCGAGGAGGTGCTTTCATGCCCGGATTGGTCTTACTAGTCTCTTACTTACTATCTCCGGGCACATAGAACAAAATCAATTAAACTGATGAAATGGTCATCTTCGCTGTGCTATAGACGATCAACAACATCTTCAATGTGCTTTAGCTATTCACACTTGGCCCTATCCAGATTCGTTTCTACAAAGAGGGCAACTTCAACGAAGTAATAGGGTTCATTCTCACTCTCCCTTTTTTCACCTTTGGAGGAGACAAATTGATTAGGACCATGTTTACGAGCGTTTTCCTACAGCGGAATAGTGCCAACTTTATAATGAAGAATGTCCCACTGTGGACGTGGTTAATATCCGTTCATCAGATTATCCTGTTTATTTAAACAATTGAAATACAGCCAACATCCGTTTCGCAATTACCTGGGAAATAATGTCCGACCCATGGGATGCGTTGCGTGTTATTGTATTGATCTCAGTGATTCAATGTAAGGAACTTATTACGAATTGTAATCTGACACATTTACTGATGAAGTGTTTGTACCAAATTATGTCAACGTACTTTTGTTTTATTATTCCCCAAACAGCAATAAATAGTTTAAAGTTTGGACAGAAAGGGGTTAAAGGTCATTACAAACAAGCTTGTTGACACTAAAGTTATGGGTAACATGGGTTGTACACAGATTGACCTCTAATGACCCCTACATGACCTTTGACCCTTTCTGTCAACACTTTAAACTATTTATTGCTGTTTTGGGAATAACACAATCTGAGGCAATGTGAGAATCAATCAATGGCGGTCAATCTGAGGACCTCTACAATGGCGGTCTGTGGACGGGTAATAAATAGTAGGAGAAATGTGTAACTTTGCACAGGGACTTTGTAAAGATGTCTGAAGGATCACATAACAAAATGAAGTTTCTGGCTCCTTCACTTTTGGGTGATTTCTAAAACTTTTTGATACCCCCTCGTAAATTGAACATCGTGTCATAAACATAAGTATTTGAAAAGATATTGACATTTTTAGATAACGTAACTCCACTAACAAATCTACTGATTGCAACAACAACGTATGTGGCAGATACGTTATTATTGCACTGAGAAAACTTGAGAAAATAATTATGAGAAATCAGAGTGCAACAACAACGTATGTGGCAGATACGTTATTATTGCACTGAGAAAACTTGAAAATAGGCAAGAAACAGAGTGCAAGAACATCGTAAGTGGTAGATACGATGAAATTGCACTCGGCATACTATGAAATAGATTGCAATTCTAACGTAAGTGGCAGATACGTTGTTGTTGCACTCAGATTAATATAAAATAAAATTGAAGTGCACTTACGACATTGTTTTTTATTAATTAAAACATAATTAATTTGTTTTAGAATTTAAAAATTAGCTTAAAATGAGCGCAATTACCTAGTCTTTCAAAATATATAAAAAAATAAATGTCGCCAAAATGTCACTTACAAAATGTCACTTAAAAGCAAGGATATTCACCGGCGCGGGACTCGAACCCACAATCTGCCGTTTACAAGACCATACGCCTAAACATTCGGCCACCGAGGCCATGTGATTTAGGTAATCGGGGTTCTTACACAAACTCAACCAATGGTACTGTAACAGAAGCCTTGGATACAGACGGACTAGGAAATATCAAATTGTATAGAATGTACGAAACCAGCTTTAACTGAAACAGTGTAGAATCGCAAAAACTGAAAATACTAGAAAGGTCTGCCCTTCAAGATCCTTCGACATGTGAAAAAAATATTGCTTCATAATCCCCAATATGCAAATTAAAAACGAAGGTATATTCAAGATTTATTTCCGAATTGGAATCATATAATGGATCAAAATTATATTACCATATTACTACCAACCTTAAGTACGATTACCGCAAAAAAAAGAAGAAGACGTTTTAATACTTGTCAAATTTTGAGAAAAGTTTTATAGTGACATTTTTTAATTTGATGTAATAAAAATAACATATTACCCTGCTACATAATTATGTGTGTATCTGCAACTAGACATAAACACACCACCCTGCAGTTTTTTCTTCTTTATTTTTACGATATTTATTTCGCCGACAAATTGCAACTGCCTCACCCACATGGTGGGTGTATTCAGCAACTATAATGTTGTGGTTGGACAGACAATTTACCTATGACATTAACAATAACCAATTAATTTTTATTTGCATTATTCATTACGACACAGCCCAGCATATACTGAAAAAAGAAGCTAAAAGTGGGATATTTTTGGCCCATGTTAAAGTAGGCTATATAAGAAAATTCAAAACAATAAATGTTCAAAATTTACAGCCCAATTTATTTGTTAATGCTTGTATGTAAGAGATCAAAACAAGCAATTGCACCACAAA
Source organism: Ophiura sarsii (assembly GCA_035610835.1). NCBI lineage: Eukaryota > Metazoa > Echinodermata > Ophiuroidea > Amphilepidida > Ophiuridae > Ophiura > Ophiura sarsii. Next base: position 42,081,486 of record CM069441.1, read on the forward strand.
TTAAATGATTTACTTTGTTAATTTGGAATGTGTGCCTCTAGTTTTACAATTTGTTTATTTTTTGGTGTTTTTGGTATTTATTACATTTTAATCTGTAAAATGTGCATAGAAATATTTATATATATTTTAAAAACACTTCAATGAACTGTAAGAAACCTTAATAATAAACAAAGGTTGAAATATCTTATCATCCAAGTAGGTTTGAACGAGTTTAGTCGCATGTGGGCCAAAGTTACCTCATGTGTGGTACCTTTGACCCACTCAAATTCAAATACAAAAATGATGTGAGAGGCAAATGATATACTATCAACTAGTCTAGTTTACCAACAAAAAGTATCTTCCATGCCACGAATAAAAATAAAAATGTAAAAATCCCATTCTATGGTACTCCAACTTTGTTTAACAAAAACTGTACCGAAGTGCTTGTATTGGTTTTGCACGCTAATGATGCCCCATAAACATACGTAACACGGTGAAATTTTAAAACGTTAGTCAGAGTACTATACTAAATTATTGGAAAGTCGGGTATATATCAAAGAAGAATTGAAATCTTAGCGCTGATATGGTTGTGTACTTAGCCATTTGCCACATAGGGGTGAAGCGAAATTATTTTGAAGAAGATTTGTGAATAATAATGCGCCTCGGATCTAGGCTGCTTAGATATATGGCGCTTTATAAATTTCCATCATTATCATAGTTATTATTATAATTAATTCCATAAGTGAAGATGGCCTGGAGGTTTTGATGCGTAGAATATCCGTCCAGTTTGGCCTCTTGTTGACCACGCATTAGGACAAAGAGGTTCGGTCTTGTTAACGCACCTCTTGTGTCTGAATGCATGCTTACTTAATATTGGGATTATAATGATTCGAATAAATATTCGCGAGATTAATCGGCCATTTTGATGCAACCACTTGCGTTATTAACCCTAACTCCTCGGGCGTGTTTTGGCAATGAAACTATCAGGGGAGAAAAACGGGTCAATTCATGACCCAGTCTGAACCAGTCTTCGCATGCGCCGGGTATCGAGCCCAGGCCGTGTGCGTCAGACACTCTACCCAATGCGCTAACGGGTCAGCTTCAAAAAACTTTAAGTTTTTTTCGTAAGTTGATAGCTAGCCGGAGCGTGGCAAGAGACCGGTTGCTGCGCGTTACCACAAGCTAGCAGCGTAATGATTAGTGAACTTTGTAGACCTTTTTCATTTTCTTTGTCACTCTGTGACCAACACTGTCTGGCTGCGACACTGTGGCGTATGTACCGATAGAGGGCTCACTCCCCATGGACCGCTCCCCATCCTCTGATCTCACCCCGTGGAAAAAGGTCTACTTGCATTGGATTTGACCTTTCGACCTCCGTATACTATTATACTATGCTACATCCAAAAAATTGGATGCATGCGTAATGAGCAAATTGTTCGTGTGGGGTTCAAAATTGACCAATGGCAGACACGATCAATACGAAGTTTATGAATATTTATATACCGTTTTCGCAGGAAGAAGAATCTTGGCCACTTTGATAAATTCAAAATGTCGATTTTCTCGATTTGCACTGTATAGCTGCCGTTTCGGTCTAAAATCACACTTTAGGAGTAATCTTTGACATTGGTCCTCGCCCAAAATATTTTCCTCAGAGATATAGCTACATTTCCGCATATGTGACTATTTCCATACTATTTCCTATCTTTCAATATTGTGTAATAAAAAACATTTATACGTCCGAACAGAGACAGATAATTTGATCATTTTTACGGTAACTATAAACTCTTACACAGCCACACAAATATCGCCTTCACGTGTTTCTTAATGTAAAGGCGGCAAATTCAATATTAGCGCGTTATGAAGGGGTGTGATACTATCGTGACGCATAAAAAGTATCGTCCCTAGTAACCCCTACACTCTCAGAACAAAGGTTAAAATCTTTAACCATGTTGGTTAAAATTTTAACCAACGGGAGGTTACCAGGTGAACCACACAATTGGTTGGTTAAAACCGTAACCAACAGCTGTTGGTTAAACTTTAACCTGTGGTTGGTTACAAATTTTAATCATTTGTTGGTTAATATGTTTTAACCAACAGTGGTTGGTTAAACTTTAACCTGGGGTTGGTTACAATGTTTAATCATATTGTTGGTTAATAATGTTTTAACCAACAGCAGTTGGTTAAAAATGTTGGTTAAACATTTAATTTTTTCGCTAAACTTTAACCCAGACAACATTACAATATTGATGTTTCATCGGCCCATTATTGGCTTTCATTATTGGCGGCAACCCCAGAACCAGGACCAACTTTGGCAAAGGGCAAGGGACAGGACAAGGCGAAGGACAAGGCACACGATTCTAGCCATAAGGCCGGTAAGCGATAACTTGTGAAAACGGCCGCAATTTTAAGACCACGTCAGAATTCGTATATGAAATCAATCGTGTTATTTTTCCGCCCCTGGTCCGCGGCTGTCTGTGTGTAGAGTAGAGCTATCAGTGGTTGCCTGTGTGTAGAACTATTATATCAGTCGCCGGACCGTGAAAATTGCCCACCGGTCGCGGTGGTTGTTGTTGGTAAGGTGAGGTGGAATGGGGTGTGGTTGGATGGGGGAGGGGTGGGGTGGGGTGGTGTGGTGTGATGGGGCAGGTGAGGGGTGGGGTAGGGAGGGTGGTAGGATAGAGGTTGGGGGAGGATAGAGTCGCTTTGAACCAAGGCTAACATCGGGCATAATGTATAAGGGGCGGCCTAACACGATTGATTGCATATACAAATTCTTACGTGGTCTAAATAATGTGCGCAAAATATTTTCACGCCATTAAAATTCTTTGGCGGGAATCTTGTTATGACCTATTGTTGGTTAAAATTATGATGCCTTAACCAACGTTGAATAAACTAAAAATGAATTATAATTTTACTCTTTAACCAACGCAGTATTAAAAGTAATTTTTAACCAACGCTTCATTTTTAACCAATGTAGTATACTTTTTAACCAACATTCTTTTAACCCATGTTTTTTTAATACCTGTTCTGAGAGTGTAGTGTTCTTAAAGCGCAGTTCTTTGGTAAATCCAATGTCAGTAGACCTTGTATTTGGTCGGTTCTCGGATGGGAAGTATCAGAGGGTGTTGTTCGATTTGTGTGACAGTGAAATTATACAAGGTATAATACAAAGTCGGCTACATAGGGATGTGTAGTATGTAGGATGGTTAGGGTTTAAGTAAAACTTAATAGTTTACCACATAATCTTTCTATAGTTTAATCAGTTCCAAATTGGCGAGAAATATTCGATTTTTATCTCTCCGCGCGCAAAAACAATCCAAGTGTGCGTGACCACACGCACGCGGTTTTAGACTCACGACCGCGTCACGCATAAGGTGCACATTACGCTTGTTGCCTTCATGTTCGCCCGCGTCCTTCCAAATTCATTCGCTGATGTAAGGAGGTTTCGCCAATCAGGAACTGATCTAAATATAGGTATCGTTTTTGCTGCCCTATGATCTATAATGATTTGTTAACGAATAGTGATATTCTATATTCTAAATGTATAGGCCTAATACGAGTATTGTATTCATAATATAATCTTCATAACCCTTTTTTTAGAAAGCACCCCTGCACGCTTAGAAATGAGTGTCACATTTTTTGGGGTACAAAAGAAATGTGTAGTTTTTTACCCAATATTGTGCTAAACATCGATTTCGTAAAATAACTTTTTTACACATGCAATAGTTTACTATTGAATTCCGAGTTTTACACTCTGGGAGTGTAGAAAAGTGCCCGTAATTGAGTAAAACATGATTTGACACCATGAAAGTGTAAGATTGTTGGATAAAAATGAACACATCAGTGGTTGTGTAGAGTCTTACACAACACATAGTGAACATTTTACCCATCAAATAGCTAAAGAAAGCCGCGTTACCGATCGATGTATCTATTGTCCAGTCAATGTAAAGTAAACTAGCCGTGCGTGTAGTGTCGCGGGAGCATATTATTATCAAGGTCGATTTTTCGACGGTTTGCCGGCAACCTGACCTTCCCTTACGATACTTTAGCATTATAATTTACTAGTTTCGTTATATTTATGCTTTTTTATTTCAATCTCAACATTTACCAACTAATTTTAACAATTTCTTTCTATCTAGTCATATTTAGTCATACAAAATAGTTTATATTAACACAAAACACTTCCACATATCAACTACTTCGTTAGCACAGTGGCTACAGCGTCAGTCTTCGAAAATTATAGAGATTGTGGGTTCGAGCCCGTTCCGGTCAAGTTAAGTTCTTCTAAAAATCTTTAATTCCGTGGATAATAAAATTGCGAAAGAGATTAGAATGCAAATATGACACCCAAAATGGCTTAAAATATATACCTGCATTTTTAAAAATTAATTTATGTGTACCAAAATGACACAAGTATTGGGTAAAACCTGTTAAAACCTGTAAACATTTACTCAACGATTGCTGGGTAAAATGTTCCCTATGTGTTGTGTAAGACTCTACACAACCACTGTTGTGTTCATTTTTACCCAACAAACAACCATGTTCCCTTTTTACCATCCTGAAGTGTAGTATTTTACCCAACATTGCTTAATTTTTTCTAAGAGTGTGAGGCAATAGTTGAATGTAAAAATGTTGTTGAGATGTGCGATAATATTAGATCGAAGTGAAACTAATGACTTTTAATGAAAAACAAAAATATGGCTGCGTAATAGAGATACGTTCAACAACCGAGTACGGTATTTTGGTATCTGCATTCTTCAATCCTCATCATGTCATACGGTGCAAGGAAAAATATCAGTAGATACACATTTTGATGAATCTTTCCGGCACAATTTGATACCAAAGTTGTCACCTAACAACAAAGATAAACCATGATTAGCACCATTTAAAGAAAATAAGTCACTTTTCAAAAGTCACATTTTCAATACACTACGCGGGAAGAAAAGACCACATGTTACCTGTTCATAATCAAATAGCCCGCTCGCTCAGGCACAACCCAACGCACTGTGTGATCAATATCCATTTCATTCCCGGCCATTCAAGTGCCACGCACAGCATTTTCTCGCGGCTTGCGTGCGTTGAAAATGTGACTTTGAATAGTGACCAATTTTCTTTAAATGGTGCTAATCATGGTTTATCTTTGTTGTTAGGTGGAAACTTTGGTATCAAATTGTGCCGGAAAGATTCATCAAAATGTCTATCTAGTCTGCTTGGTCAAAAAAATAATCGGAAGGTACTCTAAAGGACCTAAACAAAGTGTATGACTTTCTTTTGTTGAACACTTTTATGTTTAATACACGGCGTCGACCAATAGCTCGTGTTACCTCTATAACATGTGTAACAGATTTCATGGTTGACAACATGACACACGTTACATAAACAATGACAAATGACAAGACAGGTGTTTAAATAAATTATTTATATAAAGGCATCCGTAAGTGATTGACATGCTGATCTTCGACAATCTATATACTGTTTATTAAATGACGCATTCGGTAAATGACGGTTGAGGTCTGTCTGATTTTTGTTGTTGTTTATGTTGTATCAGGCCCGTAACCAAGGGGGGGGGGGGGGGGGGGGGGGGTGGGGGTGGCTATGGGTGCGGACCCCCACCCCCAATTTTACAATGTACCTTTTTTGTGTACCAATGTACCTTTTTTGTGTACTAATGTACCTATATTATTCGGAACCCCCAACCCTCGTTTTTGGAAAACGCCCCCCCCCCCCCCTCCCCGTATTCGAAAACCCCCTTTCCCTATTGTGTAAAAATCATTTTTTTCGAGCCGGTTTTTATTAAAATATGTTTTAACCAGGCGCGTACCGCGGCATGTGAGCCAGGGGAGGGGGGGGGGGGGGGGGCAGAAGTATGTCGTCCCGGTAGTACATTTTCGTAAAAGGTTGCCCCAAATGTGTTCCTAGTCAGTCACCTCGTGAAAATTTCGCACGGTCAAATAATTTCTCACAGTCAAAAAATTTCGCACGGTCACAAAATTTCGCACGGTAACAAAATTTCGCACGGTCACAAAATTTCGCAGTCAAAAAAGCACAACAGTCAACAAATAATGCAAAGTCATCAGTCTTTTAGGTCATTTTTTTTCCTTATGCAAATTTAGCGTCCCGGTATTGCGAATATAGCGTCCCGGTAATTGGAGACAGGGGGGCAACTTGCCACCCCCTGCCCCCCGGTCGGTACGCCACTGGTTTTACCCCCCCCCCCACCCCATCCCACCCCCACCCCACCCCTCTTCCGCTCTTTCAAGTTTCTCGAGCTGTCTGAAAACAAAATTGAGACAACCTTTTACGATTTTTGGGGTACCAATAAACCTTTTGCGGAAAAGTTTCAAATATTTTAACTTTCCCAATTTCATATGAAACCACAAAAAATCTTGTTTTGAAAGTAAGCGTCATTCCTCGCTCGGTTACGAAACTTAATTGTAAAACTATATATAACATGTCTTACATTTCTGAACACTTCCTGATATTCAAGATGAACGTATTCATTCAGTCATGACATGAATGGTAATTTGCAGGTAAATAATACACATTTTGAATGGTTCTCTTGACACAGAAACCAGATTTTAGACAACGAAAACGGAGCGAAAGATTTATGCATCATATGAGTTAAGAGTCTGCGAATGTTATGTACATGTACGAAGTTTCTTGTAAATGATTGTGTTTCTTGCAGGAGATGTTGAATTTTAGTGTGGATTATGAAAGAAATGCTCATAGATTGTTATTCGAAATGTAATCTATTGCGATCGGCGTTTGTTTACATGTATGTTTTGACTTTCCGCGTAAAGGTTTTGATTTTCTCCTATCACAATTGTTTTTGTACGATAGAGTTCCGTCCTTATCATTGCCACTCACAATTGCATTTGAATTTGAGTTATAATGCTTTAGAGTCGGGCAAGGTTTATTTTCCCACGTGTCACATAACTAGTGAAGTGCGCCGCCGTGAGATCTTGTGTTACTTCTTTGGACTTCCGCAAAGTCGCCTGGTTGTAATAACAATGAATCCTAAATTATACCCATCAATTGCGTTAGGTTCACATGCTTGTTATTTCAAATACATTGGGGACTTTTTAAATGTTATTGTAAAGCACCGAGTAACACGTTGAGACAGACAATAATGTTGCACGATTCTCAAATGCCACTTAGTAAATACTTCTATATTGCTTTACAGCTATAAATAAATGGCGTTAGGCCGTCGTCAAACGTACCCCGCACAATGGTGTTTGTGAACATGATTTGTATCCACTGACTCCTAATGAGTGCAAAAGCAAAACCTTCTAAAGATAAGAAATGGAACTTGATGGATATACAGGTATACACAAAGAGTTCCATACCAGGTGATTTTATGTTAGTTAATTCAAAATCAATAATCGGAACTGAGAATATGAGATATGCATTAAACAAGAAAAGTTGTACCCCGTTATTTGACACGATATTCAGAAACATGGAGGGAAATTTTTCAGGCTATGATGGTTTTATTTGACCACACCTAATGAAAATAACAAATAAAACCTGTTGTAGCAAACTTAGTTTTGCATGGGATATCATTGATTTGTGTGTGCTACGCAGTGACAATGTATCCGTAATGAATCATAACGCACACTTCATTCATGCATACCTGACTGCTTTGGATATCACTGTTCAATTCTATTTGTTATAGTGGAATCGCTTAAGGGCAATTTTGGCCATTACGTTTATTTGTCGGATACAAGCAAACCATTATGATATATTCATCTCTAGGTTATGACACATGATTCTAGAAGGGGTGCTCATGTCAGAAGTCATCATAATCCAAGATGGCTGCTCCCATAAAATGACGTGTCGCAAAAGGCAATACAATTTTGTTAATCACAGTCTAAATACTGGAAGGATGTATTATATCATTGGAATTATCTTATATGGATATGCTTTGATGGTTATCAAAAGTTAATTTGTCAATCCAACATGGCGGCTACAGTGAAATTATGTATTACTAATTAATTGATTTTATATGTGAAGTCTCAAAATAATAACGTACGATATATCTTTATTTTGTTTTATGTTTATATATACGAGATAAGGCTATGTAACATACAACCACAAGATTAAAAGATGGCCGTTCTCCAAAATGGCCGCTGCAATGAATAACACTAATGATTTGAAGAAATGTGTTTTGAAATACAGTGTGAAACTTTCTATTCTCAACCTATAAATATGATAATAAATATGAGCTGCTCCATGGGAATACATTTGAGTAACAGGCCCTAACGGAATCACATTCATGCCTAACGGTTTTCTTATTTCCCACCGAGACTTAAATTTAGCAATATGAGGCCACTACTTTGAACATCCGCACAGGAAACGAGTGACAAATAGCTCAATCTACCAGACTATGCGAATGTACAGTTGCTCTAAATATTCCGTATGTTGCGTTACTAGAATGCCAAATGACAGAATCATACCCAAACAAATTGGCAAATGCTTTGATTGAAAAACTAACATCGTATGCTTCGTGGACTGCACACAGAGATGGCACATGTGGCGAACAATGAAAGATCCTTTAGATTCATCTGGGTGGACAGAGGGTCTCTTTTTTTTTACTATCCCATTGATAGTCAATGTATGCATATATTTGTTCCTTAAAAATCTGGTTGAGTCACCACTAAAGCAATCCCAGATAGATATTGCAGTTAGGCACAACTTATGGTACCTCAAATTCCATGATACAACAGATATGGATAGCGTTCGGCATGGCCAAAGAGGAGAACCGAAGTCCAAAGCCCTGTGAATGTTCCATGCATTTACGGATTGTGATATGACTTCGTCGGACCAATCGTTATAAAGGCCAACTTCTTTTTTGTTTTGGAAAGCATACGACGAGGGGAGGGTTACCTTTTTTTGTAACAAAGGTATTACTATGTTTATCATTATTACCATATTTCTTTTGGAAAATTCAACTAACGACAGACAATATACTGTTACCAAAAAAGTTAAGTTTTATTGCAGGGTGCACTTCTTCAACATTATCCAATCGGGACATATATCAAATAGATAGATGGGCTACAAGTAATCGGACGAAACAACACGTACCTACTCAAGGAAGTGTTGGATGGAAACAGACAAACGGTGTTTGGAGTCCGGTTTGGTTAACTATCTCCAAGGTGTCAGACACATGCTGAGAGTCCATACAATATATGCAGATGGAACTTTTCAATATGACGCGGCAGACCTTATAAATCATGAATGCACTGGCATTTGTAAATGTAAATGTGCCAAATAATGAGAAATCAAGAATAAGGATACTGTCATTGTTCTACCTCATTGTATTAAATTAGGCAGACATTTTTAGACCGGATGACTGCCAGTTAATTTATAACTGTTTGTGCGTACGATTAAGTGCATAACCACAAATATCCCCATAAATATCGGCACAAAATAATGCGTTTTTATAGCACGTTTTACATCACCGACCAATTATATCTTCTTTGGCGGCCATATTGGATAATTACCATCTTCATATATCTTATCAATTATAATACATCGACCACAACATTTCTTTGCTAACCATATTGTAATTTTGATCAATAATTATAGTGTATTCGTATTTTATTTGTATAACACTAGTACACTATTAACACTAATCAAATATTGTTCAATGCAATTAAACATTTAATGTGCAATATATGGACGCCGGATTACGAATTTATCATGGAGTAGACCTACATGTATAGATGAGGTGACCGTTGTTTACAGTTAGGACGCCCTCTGTTGATTTGAGACAAAACACACCGGGCATGAGTTCCTATAGTTTACATAGGCCAGATCAGGTTTTCTAACTATACACATGGAAAAAAGTATTGCACCACTTTTTTGTTGTTGAAAAGTGCAAATGTGGCCTCGAATTTTGCCACCATGGTGTGATATTAAGCATCATTTGTTTGCGTAAGCTGTCCAACAAAATGCTATGCAATAAAAGGGCCACATTTTAGTTTGTGACGTAATTGATGTGATGTTTTTCAAGGCCAAGGGGAAAATGCATGCTTTTGTCCAAAAACATGCATGAAACAAGTTTGGGTATAACTCGATATTGAATAGACTTTAAAAACTTAAAATAGTCATTGTATTAGTTCTGTATTTGGCGCAAGAAATGTTTCATTTAGACGTTATAGGCTACAATACAGTGAATGAGTCCAAACATGCCATTTTTTGTTGCTCATAAATTCAGCATATACGATGAGGTCACCGTTGACTTTTTAAAATTTATTTGACCTAGGTCAACATTTCCGCAATATTGCTTTTGTCATTTGAACTTATTTAAAATTTAAAATTTTGACTTTTGACCCAATAACCGTTGGGCGTACGAAAAAGTTTTTTCATGTTTGATGACAATTAGGCAACTTTTGAAATTTGACCCCGGATGACCTTTGACCTTATAAGACTTGAATGTGTTACCACGGATTACAACTATAGAGATTAATCATTGGGCCTCATCACAAAGTAAAATGTGGCCCTTTTATTGCATAACATTTTGTTGGACAGCTTACGCAAACAAATGATCCTTAATATCACACCATGGTGGCAAAATTCGAGGCCACATTTGCACTTTTCAACAAGTGGTGCGATACTTTTTTCCATGTGTATAGATTGTGGTGTTACAGCAAATTGTTATCAAAACTGTCTTTAAACTGGCTTAGGAATGCTATAAGCTATCGCATTTCACAAACATTTAAAATAATAAATGAGTTTTACAATTCATTAGAAAGAAATTTCATGTTGTCTTCATTAACTTTACTGTATATTCTGCCTGGAGGGAATCAACAGAGGGTGTCCAGTTTGTAAATACATGACGTCACCGGTCACACCATCTATAGACATAAGGTCAAAACAGGAAAAACACCGATATTTTCATTTAAAATTACTTAGTACATTACACGATTTCCTCTCCACGGTATAACAAAAACACGATTTAGTAGAGGTAGTTTGCTGACCAGACAGACGTATTATAATGAGTTTTCTCCTCAAGAGCATTCGAAACGTCATATTATAAAATAAAATGATGTAAACATCTTTAATATAACCATAGAAGAACTACACTCGTGGGTGAAATTCCATTAGGCACTACAGATGTACGTGCAATTTTACATTGCTCTTTTGACCATACATAACTGTCGAAATCGGATTACAAACCGTAGTTGCTTCAAGTCTTGTGTGTAAATTATAATGTATATGCGGGATTGTATTAAAGCCAATCCATTAATGATGTAATGAAGTTATCATTTGCCGCCCGGCATTTGTTGTTTCAGCTGTACGAACAACGCTTAACGTATATAGAATCCCCTTTGTTGAAAACCCCACCAATATCTTTCATAATATTATGATAAGCTAAAGATTCTTAAGGAAGTATTGGTTTAATCATTCAGAGAAATCATTCAGATAAATCAATTACTATATCTGGCTACCCCAATATAAATAATGCAATAAATAATCCACTTTGATCACACTATAATAGCTTTTCATCTCTTGTGAATAAACCTCTCACTATTTATATAGTTCCATACACCTTGTAACCTACTTCAATTTGAAAATAAACAATTGACCACTTGTTCCGTCGGGAAATTGACCTACAGCGGCTATGTTTTCAAACGGTAGTGGTGCTTTATTATTATTTAATGGAGATATACCTTCGGCAAAGTGCCATCATATTGAAACGGTCACGTCTTTCTTCGATAACACTTTAAGCGAGATGCGACTACCCGAATTTGTTGTCTGAATAACATAGCCTTTGGGTTGGAGATATAGTCTCTGTGAAAACAACTACTCTTAAAGATGAAATGATGGAAATGTACTTATCGTCGCCCTGAGTATGTGATCGTTGTGTAGTAAGGACCAAGTTGGAAGAGGTGAGGCGGAATATTCATAAAAGTGAGGATGTTTTTTTGTTGTTACAAGAACGGAAATGTTTATTAGTGACGTTTCGTTCCAACTCCTCGATCTCAATCTCTCACCAGATTTCGAACTGTTGACCAGATCGGATGACCAACTGTACCTGCTTCAAATGTTCAAGAAAAAATTCTCAACATCGAATTCCCTTTGTTGAAAAAACCTTCAAATTCTTTCATAATATTATGATAAACTGAAGATTTAAGCGAGCATCAAAATCCGGCAAGGTTGAGTGCAAAATCTTAGAATTCAAATTCATGGTTAGTCAATCATTCAGAGAAATATTATTGGCTACCCCAATATAAATAAATACTGCAATAAATTTCAAATTTTATCACAGCTTTCCATCTCTTGTGTTGTTAATAAACCTCTTACTATTAACTCCATACTTCAATTTGAAAATAAATGATTGACCACTAGTTCCGTCAGGAAATTGACCTACAGCGGCAATGTATTTAAATGGTAGTAGTGCTTTGTTATTATTAAATGGGAATATACCTTCGGCAAAGTGACCTCGTATTGGAACTGTCACGTCTTTCTTACATCGATTACACTTTACGCGAGATGGGTTGAGGATTTAGCCTCAGTGAAAACAAACTACTCTCAAAGATGAAATGATGGAATTGTACTTATCGTCGCCCTGTATGTGTGTTCATTGTGTAGTAAGGACCAAGTAGGAAGAGGTGAGGAGGAATATTCATACAAGTGAGGATGATTTTTGTTGTTACAAGAACGGAAATGTTAATTAGTGACGTTTCGTTCCAACTCCTCGATCTCAATCTCTGACCAGATTTCAAACTGTTGCACTTAAATCAATCGAGAGCGCTAAAAATGGCATTGGTCTTAACTGAACTAGCATTATAATTGGCTACTATATCTTGGGATCAAGGATGTTATTGCGAACGCCTCAGGAGAAATATGGCGACCTTTTCTTGTTGTCATAAGACAAGGGAATTTCCTTTTCTCGGCGGTCTGACATAGTGATGACTCAATTTGTATGTCAATTTTTAAAGTATCCGCAAGATGTTTATATTACTTTAGCTGTTTAGGGTCCGATATGCATAAATTAAGCGGTACACTGGAATGTCCCGTCTGCAAACAGTGTGTTGCATGTGGTATATGCTATTTTGTCAATGTTGAGCATGTTGTTTTTAGATTTGATTAAATATGGGTTAAAGAAAGGCACTATAGGTTACAACGTACTCATAGACACCACGTCATAACATTATATAACATCTCACTGTGTAATAACTACCCTTAAGGTACGCGATTAATGATACACCGAAATGTTAGTTCCGGTCATCTAGAAGTGTATGAATCTGATGGCTATTTACTCCTACAGGCTGTCCTACGAGCAGCATATCAAATGCAATTAATTATGATCCAATCTAATCTGCGTTGCTAGAATACTGGTACTAATTACTTATGTTGAAGTACTAGCTAATATTTCTAACAAGGTTCGTTATCATTTCCAAAGCGTTTTAAGGTGTTATTTTTGAGGTCAATAATGTTATTTTATCGAAAAATATGTGCACACCTGAGTTGATGTTGTTCTTGTTTAACAAAATAAGTGACAAAACAAAACAAGCAACACGGTACTAAGTATAATAGCACATACACAGCCAATCCAGAATTCCACAAATTTCACTTATTGTACAGCTTCAGAATGCTGTAAATTTGACATCGTAAATAACCCGATTAATTACAGCACTGTAATTATTACCCAACTTGGTGTGTGTGTGTGTGTTTAGTAGATGATTGTCTAAGTCTGGGTGAGTGAGAGGTGTCCTACTGTGAAAGTGGTGTGTATCTGGTGTGTAGGGTAGAGCTCTGTTATATAAATCATCACTAAAATAGTCACTGTCGATGAGTGCTATTAATTCCTTATAGCACTCGGCAGCTACGCTGCCTCGTGCTATAAGTCATACTAAGAACGACGTCACCTTTACCAATAGCAGTACCTTGGGTACGTACACATGTATTAATACGAGGATCTAGAATATCCTTAGTTTCGGATATGTTATTTCAAAAAATCTATAGTTGTGATACGCACGAAGACTAGGATTTCAATAAGCACATTTATGTGATTATGCGATGTGCCGAGATGAGAGATAGACATGTCTCTTCCTTTTAATGCTGTCAACCCAACGGAGTTTTGGTCTGCCACGTTTATGCATTCCTTCGAATCGATAGATTCTTGAGTTATCACCTTCTCGTCTAGCAGTATGTCCAAATTATTGCAGTTTGTTGTTGCGCATGATCTTATTACATCGTACAGAGAAAATTGGTCCCCGACCTGACTTAGTGATTTCTGACTAATTCATTGGTCTTATGCTCTTTCCATGATATTCCTAACATATTGCGTCAACACCAAATGTATATTTTCTTTGAATCCGCTATTCCGACTGACCATGTTTCAGCTCCATATGTTGCAACCGGAAATATTAATACCTTCATAATACGTACTTACGTGGCCTTTGTGATTCATCTATCCTTCCAATTGGTGGTATGGCATTTGCTGATGTTTTAGCCATGACCAGGCACCCTTTAAACTCCCCCGAGCTGCCACCATCTTTACGAATGTCTGATCTAAATAAATTGAAGGTGTCAACACAATCTTCAGCCTACATTTATCTTTGACTACATTTTTTATTTACGTTTGATAATATCGTGTGTTATGGAGTACCCACTTCATTAGAATGACCTATACCATAACAACTTTTAAATTCATGCATTTTGGATCTTTACAATAAACATGACAAGAACAGAAGCAAGAATATGAAAGCATATTGAACACTTTAGATTTGGCATTGCCAATAAGCGCAGGAACAGCAATCCAATGATTTGCACATTAAGCTCGGTAAGCCTACACATAATTGACACAACGAAGAACATGTTTTGTTTTGCCACAGTTTACATTTTGGCTATGTAGATATATATTTAATTATCTGAAAGACCAACTGATGTCTGGAATCGGGCTTTGACCTCCATCCATTGATTTTGATAGTTACTTTACTTGACCATGACATCATCACTTGGCTTACAGATGTTTGATATACTGTACGGCGTTTATGTTTCGTCTACATTTGCCAGTGGACGAACCCAAATGCCAACGACAATTATTCCCAAGGTGGAATCAATGCAGCCTCTATGCCTGTTGGCGATTTACAGGTACAGTCTACGGCAAAATAGTGCGGTGATCAAGAAATGTGACCTCGCGTTTCCTTTAATTATGGCACTTAATACAATCATACAACTATCTTCATTTACTCTTTCCACTCGGCTGGCGTCTGTAGACGACATTCCAAAATTTCACAAAATGTTTCAAAAACGTCAACATTATTAAATTTCTTCACCATATTTGGAATCACCATAAGAAATGCATTAAGATAAGTACAAACATGTCTAGTATTGGTTCAGTAATCCTTAAGATAGACTTTGAAAGTTGGGAAACATTCGGAAAAATCTGTTTTGTATATATAATATGGTAAACCTAATAGCCGCGTGAAAAGTGTTAAAGGTCACTTTGTGCTGTGTTAGGGCAAATGCTTATTAATGACAGTAGTGGGAAACATAATACACACGATTAATGGTACGTATAACATTTTGCTCAATGTCACCACAGATAGTCCCTCACATGCTCGACGGAAGATCAATCCGACGAAAGATCAATCGATAGTATCAAGTTGTTTGTCATTCTATCTTATCATGTTGTGAACTGTTTAAATGATATGAGAGCACCGATGTACAAACAGTCCCAACATTGATGCAATGTTATTGAAATGAAATTGTTTTGTTCTGTAAACTAGGTGCTTATTATTACACTAGGTAGACGTGTTGTTGTATGAAGCATGTCATTTCTTGAGAACAAAACGTTTCAAAAAATGTTTCAAAAATATCAACATTATTGAATTTCATTAATGAGAAATTCATTGAAATAAGTCATACATGCCTAATATTGGTTCCGTGATCCTTTTAAAATTGCGAAGTTTTTCTTAAAAATCTGTTTTGTATAGTAAGCAGTCAGCTGTAGAACGGGCCCCCGTTTCAATTGAGGGCGCTCTATTTAGTGACGCACTGCCGTCATTTTTTTACACGGCGATTCATCTAGTGACGGAAGTCCGTCGCCCGCCGGAATACGAACAAAAAACACTTTTCAATAGAGGGCGGGCTTGGGAACGGGAGTGCGTTCCAAGGGAACGGCCTCACGTCACAGTAATTTTCAAAATTCATAAAACGCCGATTTTGTTGATTTTAAACAACGAAATAACTCTCTTATCACAGAGATAACCGTTATAAAGGTATCACTTCTGAATACTATAGGACTTATGTTTTATGTAAAAATTATCACACTTACCCTAAAAATTCTATAAAATGGTGTAATCTCGTCTAGAAAACGGTGGTCTTATCGCAGCAACCGGTCAAAAAAGACATAGTTTTAGCTTATGTCGTGTGATGTTGGGGTCAAAGAGTAAATTAAATCAAAGAACTGGATGTCGCAAGGAGTTCTGGTACCTTATGCTGCCCTCAACTCGATGGATTGTTACTTTTTATGCAGATAATTGGGGGTACAAGGCGAATATTCAATCATTGCGCAAATTGACGGGTGTGCGTTACCTTGGTTACGTACACCCGTCGTTTTAGAGCGCCCTCAATTGAAACGGGGCCCCGTTCTACAGCTGACTGGTAAGACTAATGGTGTAAGATGCTGAGTTAAAACTGCTCTGGTGAAATAAATGGGCCACGGGTATCCAAACAGTTCACATTACACTGTGGATGCTGATGTATTGCTAATACGAATCGCCTAGACGCTCAGAGAGTGATGTCCGGCATCATGCGCCTTTAACCTGATAATTCTTTCTACATGAAACTATACCTGATTATAAAGATATCACCAGGTTTACAGTTACGTGCAATTGACCGGAAAACATGCAATTCAAATCGCTATGGTATTTAGTAATTCGTG
The DNA here is from genome assembly GCA_035610835.1 of Ophiura sarsii. Taxonomy (NCBI): domain Eukaryota; kingdom Metazoa; phylum Echinodermata; class Ophiuroidea; order Amphilepidida; family Ophiuridae; genus Ophiura; species Ophiura sarsii. Next base: position 42,098,362 of record CM069441.1, read on the forward strand.
ATTTATTGTATAGATTACGTCTTGATTTTGCAGTTGACAACTCAAATTTCACCGTCATATCCGCTGGAATCACTAGATGCGGTTCTTTGGCCAGATCATTATGACCGTGATGCCCACGCAGTGGCTCAGTGATTTGTCTTGATTACAATATTAACAGTATTTGAATACGATTTCTCGTCCATTTAAGGTGATTGTACTTCAAATAATGGTGGCATAAACAAGGCATTTAGCTTTCAAATGCAGGGAATAGAGGAGGTGTTAAGATTCTCACAATATATATGAGGAACTAACATTTTGGAGTTTTCTTAATCTCTTTTTTTGCCTGTTTGAAAGACATTTTGATTAAAACCAGCTTTGCAACCATGGAATAATTTCATCAGAAATTTAGAAAAACAATGCATGGATTTGAACCTACTTTTTTCCATACGGGTTTCGACAACTAATCTGTTGCCTCAGTGGATTGTATTTGATCCAGAGCTAGTGATTTTAGACTGTTTCATGTTGACATCATCGGATATTGATGATGACGCCCTCTGGATCACTGACTCTTGAAGGTTGGAAATCCAGCGGTTCTTCGTGAGGAGGGGGGGGGGGGGGGGGGGGGGGGGTAATATAACCAAATATGGGGAATAGTCATTATTCATGAGGCATTACATCTATCGCATAACGAGTTGGTATATTCCTGGTCAATTGTAGAACCAGTATACCAATCAGTGACATCGTACGGTAAATATTCTAATATTAGCACGTTTTTCAGGCAATTACCGGCGGGTAGTATGTTGGCTTGGCAGGACGGCAAAGGGCGGTGAAGACTTTTTTTAATGTTTATTTCACACTTGAAATATAATTGGGATTATTGCGTCCCTGGAAATATTGCTTTAGACCGGACTACTACCCGATTCAAATAATTAGAAGCCCGACCAAGGCTAGGTTATTTATAAATGTTGAGGGGTTATTTCATGACAGCGCTAGAGGCTACGTGGCCTTTTATGGCGCTTCCTTATGATTGATTTTAATCCGAGATACACCTAGTTTCAACAGAAAATACCAGCTTAGCCGTCCCCTTAATTTGAAAGTCACTGCTATTATCGACCCAGCCTCCTAGATTTACATTTTCTATGGTCATTGTTTTGATACGTAGAAGCATCTGTTCGCAAATAAAAGAAGACGAAAGTCCTCTTTTAACTCACTGACATTTGAAAGGTGCGATGATATTTTCTTAACACATTCTCCCTACGGAAATCTTACCAATAGTGAACATAATGTTCCTTTCAGATGCCGAGATGCCGCATTATAAAGTAAATGTTATGAACAGAATGTGTTTTTAGAAACCAAAGTAAGAACCCGATCAATCGAAATGTAATCTTAGTTGTATTGCATGATATTTTGCAGCTGTATCATTAGGTGATAATGTTGTCTATGTCAACAATATTATAGGTTATCATTATTATTATAACATTTAAAAAACAATTTTCCTACTAACTTTAAATATGAGATTTAGACACCCCTCCTCAAAGGTTGTCTAGAAAACATTCCAAAAGTGTACGTATTCATTATACGCAATGAATATGGCCTGGGGGTTTTGAAGTGCGGTATTTCCGTCCAGTTCGACCAAGTGTTTGACCGCGCATTAGTAGGAAGTTGGTCGGTCTTGTAAATGAACCTCTGCCGTTTAATTGTCTAGTTATTGGGAATATATTGATGAGAATAATATTTGTGATGTTAATCGGCTATTTTTTGTGACCAACTGCGTTATTAAGTCAAACGTAATATATAGTTTAGCACGACGTAATCTTTGTAGTTATCGTGTATCGTTTTTTGCGTAATGAAATATAATGCTTTGTTAATGTGAGGTCACTTGTAAGTATGTGGAATTAAACTGCTGAAATTAATATATTGATATTTTTATAACACAATCATATCCCGGGGTGAAAAATAATATCGCTTTCATTTTAATCTACAGGGTGGTTCAATAAAACCTTGACAGTTTTTTGAAGCCATTTTTTTTTTAATTCTGTAGATTTAATTTTTTTGTTGTTGGTTGTAACGTCGCGAAATCAGTACCCGTGGACAGAGTGAAATGGGACAGATTTTGTTCAAATAGCTGTTATTTTGCAACCGTAAGGTTATTTGTAACGATATTTTCAGCATAGATGGTCAAGATCATATAGTTGATGAATATTGAAAAATATTTTTTTTAAACCTACAGAATTAAAAAAAAAATGGCTTCAAAAAACTGTCAAGGTTTTATTGAACCACCCTCTATATACAACTTTCCCCCGAAAAACACTCTTGAAGTCTTTAAATTTATAATAAATTCTGCATATTTAGTGAAGCATACATGTAAAGATATGTTGAAAATATTGAGTACTAGCGGCGTACCCTCGCTACGCTCGGACACTCGCTAGCTGAGTATTATCTTAATTGTTGCAAAATGGACATAGGTAATGAGTTCAAAATTGTAGATCCCTGAATAATTGTTTTCATTTGAAATAGACTTTGTTCACAGAAATCTGAGTTTTGTGATATCTTTGAATCTCGGACCCAATTTCAATACTCCATTTAGGAGAGAAACAATGTTATAGTTATCCCATACACCCCCCCCCAAAGAAAAAAAAGAAGTTGTACCCCATACCCCATATAGTGTATACATTGTAGAGAAGATAGTGTGCGGTTAGGCCAACAAAAAGAAATTGTTATGTTGTCCTCGACCGCCCGCTCCGGATTTAGGGCCGCTCCGATTTTTTTTTTCAATGGTAAAAACAAACGAACAACAAACAAACAAACCCCCCAAATTGTGCAGTACCAACCCCATACCCCATATAATAGTGTAGGCCTATACATGGTATAGAAGATAGTAGTGTGCGGTTAGTCGTCAACATGATCAAAAGGCTATTGTGAAATAGCAAGAGGTCTTTGATACTCAGGTGCCCTTAATCCTAATATCGGTGCCACGGCGCCCTTAATAATCCAGGGGTCTTAATAAGGCCTACCCAGAAACGCTAAATATCATTATCCCATAATAAGACATGAAATAACCACTCTGGTAGGCCCTACCCTATACATCCTTAAAATCCAGTTCCTCACATGAATTAGAAGCACACAAATGGTTCTAAATATTTTTATCATCACGAACCGGATGAAGTGATACGATGTAGGCTTCTATGTGTAGCCATTTACATGCTTAATATCCCGATGAAAAACAACAAGATTGAATAGATTGATCAAATGAGGCTTAAACTTTATCATTATTTGGTGCATTGAAGTTCTTGGTATACCTTATAAGTTGTATGAAACGACAGGTACAAGTGGCGGGATTACTTCTTGACACATATACGAATGATATAACTATTAAAAATGTTCATTATCCGGCGTGATTCGGTCCAAATAAGTCCAAACAATTAATCTCGGATCTCGACTCCCTTTGCCCATCACTGATACCACCCTCTTATTCAGAAAATTAATTTAATTCCTTTGTTAAATCGCAACTCCGAAATTCTCAATAAGGTCTTTTTTGTACGAATATGAGGTTATCGTTAGGCTAGCACACAACAGTTACCGTCAATACTTGATGAACTAGAAAAAAATACTGAAAACGCACTTTTATTAATCCTCGTAGTTATTAGGCAACAACCCATATTTTGAAAACCGCTGGTTCTCCCAGTGAATACCCTAGAGTTGATTTGTTTTATTAATGAAAGTCTAGTCTAGCCATGTTTGCGATATATGTGTGTATTAAGTTATTTCACATTTTAACAGATTCACTGACGCTAGGGAATCGGTAGGACGATTGGATTCACGTAAGTGTGATATTAACGGTCATCTCTCGGGCACCAAGTGATAAAGCTCATAAAAGTTGATATAAGTATTGTATTGTGGTAGGCATGAATGAGAAATCGACTTTTTTGGTTGGGTTGGGGGTGGAATAAAAGGCAAAATTTAAAAACAGCACGTCATCTAAAAGTGGAGAAATAAAACATGGACACTGACACTTTGGCATTGGAAGTGCGATATTAATGAAAGATATATTTACACAACTGAGAGGGCAGTGTCATATGGGAGAGAGAGAGAGAAAATCGCACCTCCACTGTACAGTTGTCAGTCAGGGCAAATGTCCAAATCTGGCAATCTGTAATACGTTTCCGAATCTGGAAACAATGCCAAATCAGGTCAAATTGCTCTTTTTGCAATTGGTTATTTTTGTGGATTAAAAAACTACTTTTGCATGTTCAGTTAAGCGGTTACTTAATTTAATCAAGTCAAAATCATAACCACTTTTCATAAAGCATAAATTGCAAAATTTGTGGTATTTATTTTTGCCACTTTGAGCCTATACTATTTTCGCGAAATTAAATAGATCGCAAAATTAAGTAGTTGTTTGCCTCTGGAGTCTTCATTTTAAGTTCGGTTTTTGATGCTCTGAAAAAAATTGTCTAAGATCTGACCAAGGCTCATACATTTTGACAGTGAGGTTTGATATGTTTTAAAGCAAAAGGCTTTTAAAGCAACATGTTTCCAGATTCGGAAACATATTACAGATTGCCAGATTTGGACATTTGCCCTGACTGGTTGTAGTTCTGACGAACAGATGTTTTATCACCAAGATACACAACGTAAATGTCCTCTTACGATCTTCACTGAAGTGTTTTCAACATGTAAAATGACCATGACATGCATGATGGTAGATATGAATGATTTGCAGGGCATCAATAAGTCGCACCGAAAGCTCAATATTGGACAATTACCTACGTATTGCGTGAATCGGTCTTCGTGACGTTATATTTCATGTATATAGACGTTTTGTTTCTTCATGTATTATAACATGACCTTAATCATCACGTCACTTCGCAGTACCGTAAGAGAATACCCAACTCAAACCAAATCCACACAACAAACTTATGTAATTGTGTAAATTGAAGAGGCGGTAACGATGATCAATAAGGTCAATAAAAAGAGATTAGACAAGATCATCTTAATCACCCGTGTCAAACCATGATGACTCGACAAAGGAGATTACTTGAGCAATACCAGCATGCTTCACTTTCATCACATGACCACTGATTCCTGTCACCAGTGTCTACTTGTTCCCATTTACATTGACATTGCAATGAAAGTCTTAATGTTGTTAAACGAGAGTCTTTAAGAAAATCCCGCTGCAGGTAGTAGTGACTTCATTGAAGTCCTCTCTTGTTTTTCTTAAATACCCTTTATTTTTTTGAAAAACATATTTTAGTTGGGATCCACCTTCTTTTCATATCTGCCTATCTATACCATGTATTATGAAGGTGCAAGTATGTATTTTACAAGAAATCTTATTTGATGACTAGAACAGATGACATTTAAACGCCCAAAAGAATTGTGCAAGATTGCTCACTGATTTGATCCATGTTTTTCGTCAGGCTAGCCCGGCAGATTAACGGTATGATTGCACTGATGAGCTGGTCATTTACACTGCTTCTTTATAAACGGAAGGATAACCCACGCATTTAATCACATTCACTTCACACTTCACACGTTTAAGATACACCTTTACGAAGGTTTGAGTATATTGTCAAGTATCATAGTGTTAACGTGTTTGACTTTGGCGAGAGTTTTCCTGATGATTTTCTTTTAACGAGAATTCATAGCTCATAGCTCTCTTACACTTAATCTTTTATGTCATTAAAATTTCAACCAGTACTTTTAATATGTCTGTAGCATCAAGTTACATTTCTATTTTTGTTTCTTATATTAAACGCATAGAGTATACAGCAAGTCTATCCCAATAGACCTATTGCATATTTAAATAACAAATTATACAGATATGTGGTTAAAATTCATTTCCATGCACTCTGAACATTTTGTGTACGTCCCGTTATGTATGTGTGGGGGTGTGTGTGCCCTAGCGTACGCCCCCGCTACACTGTTCGGCTATTCCTCGGCTTATTATGATGTACGTCCTCGCTACGTCCCGGCTCCACGCGCGTCGGCCCGGCTAGCGGGGGCACATTTGGTACGTCCCCACATCCCTTAGAAATTTGAAATTTGGGACATAATAGCAACCGCCCTCTGTTGATTTTTTATCACAACAAAATTCAGCTGTGTTGAGCCTGGGGGCGTTATTCACGGATGACAATATATACGACCACAGGCCTATATGTTATAAACATAGGTCGCTACAGGTGTTGAAACAATGAAAGGTGACATTAAATTAGAGAATTCACCAATGATAGATCTTAGATCATTGACGCATTGGATGAAGAAAATACTGAACTTCAACGCTAAACATTTTCGTGGAGAATTGCTCATCAGAAGAAATACAGCAGCTGCTTAAACTTTCCTAATTTGTCTTCATCAGATTTAATTTTCATGTATTATCATGCGTTGAGCTTCGTCGATTTAACTAAATCGTCTATTATAGTGACACCAGTAATCGATTTTGAGAATGTAATACCTATAGATTATAATCTTGCGCTCCTCTGGCAGTTCCCTCCGTAGCTCAATCGATAAGAGCGCTGTCTATGAATGCAAAGATTGCTGTGCTGCTGCTGGTTCGAATCCGCTTAGAATCACATTTAAAAAAAAAAGTAAAGCAACACGCAAGTCAAACGAGGGCGTCTTGAAAATAATTCCTCTCTAAGGGATGTGTCCCCGGCGGTACACGCCCCCGCGTAGCCGAGCAACGGTTAGTGTACGTTTGCGTTCGGTCCCCGCATGGTCCCCGCCATGTCCCGGGTCCCCCGGGGCCGGGGATGCAATTGGTAAGTGCATACGTTTCTCCAAGACCGGGGATGCAATTGGTAAGTGCATTATTTTCTCCAGTAATGGGATCTGTCCGTCGGTTTCTTTTTCATATGTGAATCTTATGGATCCCTACTTGTCAATTTGGTTTAGGTGGTCTGCTAACTCATAATGTCCTGTGTGCACACTGGTTACGAGCGTTGTTGATCTAATAGAAAGGTTACTGGTTCAAGTTTATTAGAGAGACCAGGTTGGCACTACAGCATTAGGCATAGGGCCTACACTGGGATGAGACTTTTAAGGGAACTTATAGCATTAGTTACTAAATGCAGAGATGGAGAAACGGATTTATGCTAACACGAGATAATACGAGCTATGTATATATTGTGTAGATGCGTGCACTGTAAGTATAACTTGGCCAATTATATTATCAACAAGAACACTGTTGAAATAAGAAATCATTTTGTTTTTCTAAAGATCAAAACTTTTTCTCTCCATAAAATACAATATATAGGGTAGGTTGCTTTCCAAACGACTGCACTGAAAATATTTCATGTCGGACGATTTGAATATTATTAATATAAAGGATTTTTTGCTACGACTAATAATACCATATTACGAGGGTCATTCAATAAGTTTTACCTCCTCACTCATATCATCGCTAATATGAATGTCAGCCTTATGACATTTTGGACAACGGAAACGGAAAATTACCTTAAAAATAAATACATGTTTTTTTTCTTCTTTTCCCGTAGTGTATAATGGTAAGATATAAAAGCATGAATTAAATATTTAAAATAGAAATCAATAAATGGTATCTAAATATTACAGTATTATTATGTATACATATGATTGTAAGCAATATTAACGCCTGTGGGCTTGCAAATTGTGTAATATCAACTCGAATGTATTGATATGCCTTTGGCATACTGGAATACTGCTAATCGGGCAAATTTTCATTGTTACAAGTTAAGCCACAGTGATGCCTCGTATGTGAAATCTTGAACATAATAGTCACTTTTTGAGTTTTCCTTATCTATAACCTTCAGAGAATCGAATAGACAATCAGGTAGGCAATGATAGAAAATGATCTCTTCGAGAGACTTATAATCCATCCTTTAGTCCTGTATATTGAAGATCTCTTAGTTCTAATGAAAATCAAATATGACTTTTGCAGGGTTCTAAGGGAGGTGTAAATTTAATGGTTGTCCTGATCTGGTTCTGGCTTATTTATTTCTAAGAAATCAGTCACCTTTATTATTTCTAGTCTGTTCAAGAGATATCTGACATTTAGAACGGTTATATTGGACCGATAGGTACGAGTTATCTCTTAGCATAGGCCAAATTAATAGCACTTCGACGATATCTTGCTGTTTTTCATCCGTTTCCGTCACACTCAATGAAGGTTTGGATTTCACTGCATATACAGAAAAGTACAACCCTTACTCAGATTAATTTACAATGAATTTGTTGCTGAGATTCCAAGCTACAATTGTGTAATATTTCATTCGACTGGCTTATATAATAACAAAGTTATAAGGTAGGAGGTAGAACTTATTAAATTACCCTCGTATGATTCATTTAAGAAATAAGTGTATTTTCTTTGTGTTGTGAAGAGAATGTAGCTAAGTTTATGGGTTATTATCCGTTTATTTAAGTAGGCTACAAATGACCAGCTTGATATTGATTGAACGTAGCTCCAGGGATTCTGTTTATTTTTGGATAAGAAATTCCAATACTGCGCATACGTAAATACGTAAATAACAGGTCCTATTAGATAGCGCCATCTATCAGTGTGCTCCACAATGAGTTAATGTTACGTGCGTGGTGATTCGTCAACAGCTTTCTAAATATAAACAAGGAATTAATATCGACTTGTTACAAGTCCTTCAGAAACAAACAGCGATGCTACGGTCGGTGTATATTCATGGATGGTAACAAAATGAATTTCAAATGTATAAAACAAACAATAATACTTGAATATCTCATTGTAACACATAAATGTTATCAATTTTTTTGAAACCGCACACTTTTCCGAGAAATTTTATAGGTTTATACCTAAGCAGACGACAAAAGTCACCGACAATCCAACTTCAGCGCTCTCCATCAAAGTCATTCCCAACAAGGAAAATGTTACTTCAAATCGTTTCTGATAGCAGTCTTCTTAAGTGCAATTAATACCGTTAATCGTCCTGGTTATCTTGTCACCATATGAAGTTACTCTTACGTTTGAATGATAGATCTGTTCAAGACTTGATCGAACCATTTTACCCTTCACATTGATAGGGATCTTATATACTTCCCTTGGGCAATAAAATACCTCAGATTTTAAATTGAGCAATTCATACCTTCAAGATAATGATAACTGACGTAATGAGAGTCAAACATCTCCTTTGAAATCGCGATAATTTATACATATATACATGTATTTGATTTTAAATGTTAACAAAAACAACATAGTCGTTTAATTTAACCAAATATCCGGTCGGTAATAACAGGAATACTGACAGTTTTCCATCGGGATATTAAGCCAGTAAATGCTTACAACCTAGAAATGTGCATGGTATCGCATAATCATAGTTGAGGACACCACCATACCGTACGCAGTGTTTCAACATATTTCTATTATGCCTTGCCATAGTTTTTCCTCATTATACAAGTCATTAGCTTAACTTCGATTGCATATTATCACACATCTCATTCTCAGCAGCATTTTGCGGTCGACTGTTGACTTATGGAGTGTTTTCTGGAAACATGTTTTATAAAGATCTTATGGCTACAATACTGAGTCTCGTAGTTATTTTTTCTCTCTAGGATAGATTGAATAGTTACAATATAACTATGATAATAATCAAGTAGCTTTTAAATATGACATACTTACATTTGACCTCACAATAATAAAGCCTTTTAGTTCCTTGCAGCGGAAAGACGATAACGACTAAGATCACATGACAAATTATTAAGTTTTACTTATTAACGCAGGTGGTCACAACAAAATAGCCGATTAATATCTCAAATATATAAGCATAAGTAGACACTTAGACGCAATTGTTGCATTAACTCTAATTCTACCGCCCCCCCAATTTTTTCAGAATTTTTTTTTCAACGTGGAAAATGTACCAAAATATCCCCCGACCCCCACCCCACGGGATTTGAACCACGGACCTCCAGCACCAGTGGCTTGCGATTCCCCACTACACAACGGGTGTCAAGGTCAAGTATATGGGCTGGGTCCATTTTTTAATCGAACAAATTCCACGCCGGGTGGTACCAACTTGCGCAGTCGTAGTATTTTGTGGAATATGGTAGGGTTAGGGTTAACAGGACCGATCAAACTATTCTCATGCGCGGTCAACACAAGGCCAAACTGGACGGAAATACTGCGCGTCTAAACCCCCAGGGCATGTTCCCGTGTCAAATTAATTCTGCTTTGAAAGTGAATTTCTGATAACTTTGATAATTACTCGACTTTCCAATATGTTGATACACCAAGACAGTTTTGAATGATAAGCATTCTATCCAAGCAAATACTGTATGTTTTACTTGATGGGAAGTACGCCTCAGCCCTTCTATCAATTTTGTAGTTCATTGAAAAATGCTTATCGCTAATTTAAAATAGATTTCAATTATATTAACTTTCCAAATTTCGAATGAAACCACAATAAATCTTGTTTTGAAAGTAAGAGTCATTCCTCGCACGGTTACGAAACTTAATTGTAAAACAATATATAACATGTCTTACGTTTCCAAACACTTTCTGATATTCAGGATGAACGTATTCATTCAGTCGTGACATGGATGGCAATTTGTAGGTTAATACACATTTCAATGATTCGCTTTACACATATACATGATATACCAGATTTTACACAACGAAAACGGCCCAGGCGAAAGGTTTATGCATCATATGAGTTTTAAGAGTTTGCGAATGTTGTGTACGAAGTTTCTTTATATAAACATGTATTGAGTTTTTTGCAGGAAATGTTGAGATTAAGTGTGGAATATGAAAGAAATGCTCATAGATTACTATTCGAAAAAGTGTACTTTAGGTCCCACATACTGGTAAACCAGTATCGCCCAAATTGGGTTCCAGTATCTAGCGATACTGGAACGTGGAATGTCCTAGTATAATAGTGATCTGTTCCAGTATTGCACGATACTGGTACATAATTATGCACCAGTATCGGACGATACTAGTTCAAGACACTTTTCTCACAATTGTTTTTCTACGATAGAATTCCATCCGTATTATTACCACCTACATTTGCATTTTAGTTCTTATGCGTTAGAAGTCGGGAAAGGTGCCGTTCCCACTTGTCACATAACTAGCGAAGTGCGCCGCCGTGAGATCTTGTGTTACTTCTTTGGACTCCCGCAAAGTCGCCTGGTTGTAATAACAATGAATATTGAATTATACCCAAATATTGCGTTAGGTTCACATGCTTGTTATTTCAAATACATTGGACACTTTTTAAATGTTAGTGTAAAGCACAGAGTAGCACGTTGAGACAGACAATAATGTTGGACGATTCTCAAGTGCCACTTCGTAAAGACTTCTATATTTCTTTACAGCTATAAATAAATGGCGTCAGCCCGTTGTCAAGCGTACCCCGCATAATGGTGTTTGTGAACATGATTTGTATCCACAGACTCCTCATTCTCTTGAGAGTAGACGTGAACACATTCTTTGAATGTCTGTTAGCTATTATAATAATAATGATATAATAATAGTGACAAGGCCATATCCACTCAATTAAGAGCGCTCAAGGCACGTAAGAACAATACAAATATATAAAAATAACAAACAATAAACAACAAAAGCAAAAGCAAAACCTTCTAAATACAAGAAATGGACCTTGATGGATATACAGGTAACACAAACAGTTCCATACCGGGTGATTTTATGTTAGTTAATTCAAAATCAATAATCGATACCGAGAATCTGAGATATGCATTAAGCAGGAAAAGTTGTTCCCCATTATTTGACACGATATTCAGAAACACTGGTTTTATTTGACCACACCTAATGGAAAAACAAACAAAACTTGTTGTAGCAAACTTAGTTTTGCATGGGATATCATTGATTTGTGTGTGCTACGCGGTGACAAAGTTTCCGTAATGAATCATAACACACAATTCATCCATGCATGCCTGACTGCTTTGGATATCACTGTTTAATACTATTAGTTATCCCCGGTTTGTACATGCAATACGAACAGATATAGTGATAAAATGATTAGTGTAAGATTTAATAACACTATAAAGAAACAGTAAAAACACCGAAATTTTCATTTAAAATGACTTAGAAGCCGATATAAAGAATCGGTAAGCTAGGGATTATGGGATTTGATATGGATACAGCATCGTAATTGGTTAATGGCTAGCTAGAGAAAAAAATGAAATCATGAATGTCTCAAAGGGAAAATATGAAGACGCCATAGCACAATGTTATTTCCTGATGTAAAATAGATAACATGTCTGATGATTAAATTCCATAAACAGTTAGAGGATTTTCGTACGATTTCCGTACGATTGTTCAGATCATCTTTGTCATAATGTACTAGGTATTTCATTTCTTGTACTTAGTGTGCTCAAATGGTGCTTTGTAATTAATTCCACTATTTCCTCTCCAACGGTATGACAAAAACACGATTTAGTAGAGGTAGTTTGCTGACCATACAGACATATTATATTGGATTTTCTCCTCAAGAGCATTCAAAACGCCATATTATAGAATGAAATGATGTAAACATCTTTAATATAACCACAGAGGAACTACATTCGTGGGTGAAATTCCATTGGGCAATACGGTATGAACGTGCAATTTTACATTGCTCTTTTGACCATACTTTATACTGTTGAAATCGTATTACCAACCGTACCTACTTCAAGACTAGTGTTAATGATATGCGGGTTTGTATTAAAGCCAATCCATTAATGATGTAATGAAGTTATCATTTGCGGCCCGGCATTTGTTGTTAACAAGGCCATTTCAGCTGGACGAACAACGCTCAACGTAGAATCACTTTTGTTAAAACCCCACCAATATCTTTCATTATGATAAGCTAATTTTATTTTTTGGGAGCATCAAAATTAAAGATGAGTCAAACTCCTAGCGTTCAAATTCATGATTGGTTAATCATTCAGAGAAATTATTCAGATAAATCAATTACTATTTCTGGCTACCCCAATATAAATACTGCAATAAATAATCAACTTTGATCACACTATAATAGCTTTTCATCTCTTGTGAATAAACCTCTCACTATTTAGTTCCATACACCTTGTAACCTACTTCAATATGAAAATAAATAATTGACCACTAGTTCCGTCGGGAAATTGACCTACAGCGGCTATGTTTTCAAACGGTAGTGGTGCTTTATTATTATTTAATGGGAATATACCTTCGGCAAAGTGCCATCATATTGAAACAGTCAAGTCTTTCTAACATCGATTACACTTTACGCGAGATGCGACTACCCGAATTTGTTGTCTGAATAACATAGCCTTTGGGTTGAAGATTTAGCCTTAGTGAAAACAACTACTCTTAAAGATGAAATGATGGAAATGTACTTATCGTCGCCCTGTGCGTGTGATCGTTGTGTAGTAAGGACCAAGTTGGAAGAGGTGAGGAGGAATATTCATAAAAGTGAGGATGTTTTTTGGTTACAAGAACGAAAATGTTTATTAGTGACGTTTCGTTCCAACTCCTCGATCTCAATCTCTCGCCATGATTTCGAACTGTTGACCAGATCGGATGACCAACTGTACCTGCTTCAAATGTTCAAGACTTGAGTAAATGATACATGCGGATTTATATTAAAGCAATCCTTTTATGATGTAAAAGGCGCCTCATTTGTCGTTAACACTGTAATTTCAGCTGGACGGTCAATTCTCAACATTGAATCACCTTTGTTGAAAAACCCCTCAATATCTTTCATAATATTATGATAAACTGAAGATTTAAGCGAGCATAAAAATCAAGGTTGGGTGCAAAATCTTAGAATTCAAATTCATGATTGGTTAATTATCCAGAGAAATATTTTTGGCTACCCCAATATAAATACTGCAATAAATGTTCAAATTTTATCACAGCTTTCCATCTCTTGAGTTGTTAATGAACCTCTTACTATTCACTCCATACTTTAATTTGAAAATAAATGATTGACCACTAGTTCCGTCGGGAAATTGGACTTAAAGCGTCAATGTTTTTAAATGGTAGTAGTGCTTTATTATTATTAAACATGTTAAATGGGGATATGCCTTCGGCAAAGTGACCTCGCATTGGAACAGTCACGTCTTTCTTACATCGATTACACTTTACGCGAGATGGGTTGAAGATTTAGCCTCAGTGAAAACAACTACTCTCAAAGATGAAATGATGGAAATGTATTTTCCGCTCCCTGTATATGTATTAAGGACCAAGTAAGAATTAAGAGGTAAGGAGGAATATTCATAAAATTGAGGATGTTTTTTTGTTGTTACAAGAACGGAAATGTTAATTAGTGACGTTTCGTTCCAACTCCACGATATCAATCTTTGACCAGATTTCGAACTGTTGTACTTTAATCAATTGAGAGCGCGAAAAATGGCATTGGGCTTAACTGAACTAGCATCATAATTGGCTACTAGATATCTTGAGACCAAGGATGTTATTGAAAACGCCTCAGGAGAAATATGGTGACCATTTTTTGTTGTCATAAGACAAGGGGATTTTCCTTTTCTCAGCGGTTTGACATAGTGATGACTCAATTTGTATGTCAATTTTTAAAGTTTCACCAAGATGTCTTATACACATATTACTTTAGGGTCAGATATGCACAAATTAAGCGGTAGACTGGAATGTCCCGTCTACAAACAGTGTGATGTGGTATAGGCTATTCTGTCAATGCTGGGCATGTTGTTTTTAGATTTGGTTAAATATGGGTTAAAGAAAGACACTATAGGTTACAACGTACTCATATACACCACTTAATAACATTATATAACATCTCACTGTGTAATAACTACCCTTAAGTTAAGGTACGCGATTGATGATACACCGAAATGTTAGTTCCGGTCATCTAGAAGTGTATCATGCACCTGATGGCTATTTACTCCTATTGCCTATAGGCTGTCCTGCAAGCAGCATATCAAATGCAAATTAATTATGATCCAATCTAATCTGCGTTGATAGAATACTGGTACTAATTACTTATGTTGAAGTACTAGCTAATATTTCTAACAAGGTTCGGTATCATTTCCAAAGCGTTTAAGGTTTTCTTTTGAGGTCAATAATGTTATTTTATCGAAATAAATGTGCACACCTGAGTTGATGTTGTTCTTGTTTAACAAAATAAGTGACAAAACAAAACAAGCAACACGGTACTAAGTATAAGAACGTCGTCACCTTTACCAATAGCAGTACCTTGGGTACTTAGGCCAACAACAAAAAAGGTTTGTCTCAGATGACCCGCGCGCATTCCCGAAACCGCCCGCGTTAGCATTTTTTGTAGTGGATTTTTTTTTTCTTTTCAATTTTCTTTTTTCCCCAATTTTTTTTCATTTTTTTTCTTCATTTTTTTTTCATTTGTCAATTTTCTCAAAAAAATCTTGCAAAATCCAACTTTTTGACCAAACAAATGACGATCAGGTCTAAATTGAAAAAAATAAATTAAAAAAATCCGCAGACCGCATTAGATTTTCAGTCTCTCATGTCATCTGAGACAAACCTTCTTTTTTTTGGCCTTACACATGTATTAATACGAGGATCTAGAATATCCTTAGTTTCGGATTTGTTATTTCGAAAAATCTATTGTTGTGATACGCACGAAGACTAGGATTTCAATAAGCACATTTATGTGATTATGCGATGTGCCGAGTTGAGAGATAGACCTGTGTCTTCCTTTTAATGCTGTCAGTCCAACGGAGTTTTGGTCTGCCACGTTTATGCATTCCTTCGAATCGATAGCTCCTTGAGTTATCACCTTCTCGTCTAGCCGTATGTCCAAATTATAGCAGTTGGTTGCGCATGATCTTATTACACAATCTTATGAGACAATAAGTCCCCAATCTGACTTAGTGATTTCTGACAAATTCATTGGTCTTATGCTCTTTTTCCATGATATTCCTAACATATTGCGTCAACACCAAAAGTAAATTTTCGTTGAATCCGCTATTCCGACTGACCATGTTTCAGCTCCATATGTTGTAACTGGAAAGATTAATACCTTCATAATGCGTACTTTCGTGGCCTTTGTGATTCATATATCCTTCCAATTGGTGGTATGGCATTTGCTGATGTTTTAGCCATGACCAGGCACCCTTTAATCTCCCCGAGCTTCCACCATCTTTACGAATGTCTGATCTAAATAAATTGAAGGTGTCAACACAATCTTCAGCCTACAATTATCTTAGACTAACTTTTATTTACGTTTGATAGTTTCGTGTGTTGTGGAGTACACACTTCATTAGAATGACCTATACTATAACAACTTTTCAATTCATGCATTTTGTATCTTTACAATAAACTTGACAAGAACAGAAGCAAGAATGTGAAATTATATTGAACACTATAAATTTGGCATTGCCAATAAGCGCGGGAACAGCAATCAAATATAAACAGCTAACCAATGATTTGCGCATTAAGTTCGGTAAGCCTACACATAATTGACACAACGAAGAATATGTTTTGTTTTGACAGAGTTTACATTTTGGCAATGTAGATTTATATTTAATTATATCAAAGACCCACTGATGTCTGGAATCGGGCTTTGCCCTCCATCCATTGATATTAATAGTTACCTTACTTGACCATGACATCATCACTTGGTTTACAGATATATGATATACTGTACGGCGTTTATGTTTCGTCTACATTTGCCAGTGGACGAACCCAAATGCCAACGACAATTATTCCAAAGGTGGAATCAATGCAGCCTCTATGCCTGTTGGCGATTTACAGGTACAGTCTACGGCAAAATAGTGCGGTGATCAAGAAATGTGACCTCGCGTTTCCTTTAATTATGGCACTTAATACAATCATACAACTATCTTCATACTCTTTCCACTCGGCTGGCGTCTGTAGACGACATTCCAAAATTTCACAAAATGTTTCAAAAACGTCAACATTATTAAATTTCTTCACCATATTTGGAATCACCATAAGAAATGCATTAAGATAAGTACAAACATGTCTAGTATTGGTTCAGTAATCCTTAAGATAGACTTTGAAAGTTGGGAAACATTCGGAAAAATCTGTTTTGTATATATAATATGGTAAAACTAATAGCCGCGTGAAAAGTGTTAAAGGTCATTTTGTGCTGTGTTAGGGCAAATGCTTATTAATGACAGTAGTGGGAAAAATAATACACACGAGTAATGGTATAACATTTTGCTCAATGTCACCACAGATAGTCCCTCACATGCTCGACGGAAGATCAATCCGACGAAAGATCAATCGATAGTATCAAGTTGTTTGTCATTCTATCTTATCATGTTGTGAACTGTTTAAATGATAATGAGAGCACCGATGTACAACCAGTCCCAACATTGATGCAATGTTATTGAAATGAAATTGTTTTGTTCTGTAAACTAGGTGCTTATTATTACACTAGGTAGACGTGTTGTTGTATGAAGCATGTCATTTCTTGAGAACAAAACGTATTTTAACACTTTTCACGCTGCAGGCGTCTGCAGACGACATTTCAAAATTTTCCAAAATATTTCAAAAATATCAAAATTATTGAATTTCATTAATGAGAAATTCATTGAAATAAGTCATACATGCCTAATATTGATTCCGTGATCCTTTTAAAATTGCGAAGTGTTTCTTAAAAATCTGTTTTGTATAGTAAGACTAATGGTGTAAGATGCTTAACTGCTCTGGTGAAATAAATGGGCCACGGGTATCCAAACAGTTCACATTACACTGTGGATGCTGATGTATTGCTATTGGGAGCGTTCATAAATACTCTGGTAGGGGGGTTGGGCAATTCAGGGGGGGGGGGGATCAAAAAAATAACAAGCCTCAAAAAGGGGGGATCAAACCAAATAAGTTGCCGATAAGGGGGGGGGGGATCAAACAAATTTATAATGTAAAAAAGCCGCAAAAAATTTGCGCGCGCGAGTGTTCCCCAAACTGCAATTACCTTTCGGGAATTAGTTTAAAACCAAAATGTATCCCAATCATGACAGAATTAGTGTAAAGAAACAATTTTGTATAAAATAGCACATTTTGCATGGGCCTCCATACATTTACTTTAGCTTTATAAAGATTTTATGAAGGCAAGCCTCAATCATAACAAAGTAAGTCTAAAAGTAGCAAATTTTTCTTGCGCTGCGCGCGTCTGTTAAGATATCAGGTCAGAAAACCTACAGCTCGAAGGGCCGCTGCTCCCTTAACCCTGCCGGGCCTTGGGCCTTAAGCAGGCCCCTGGACCCTACGCCGATTTGGTCAGTGCCCCCCCGGGCAACAAGCCTTCTGGCTACGCCTATGTTTAAAGGCTGATGGAAGTTAAGATATTCAAAACAACTCAGTCATAATCCGTTATTACCCCCACCAAACCTACAAATGTAACAGAAGTGTGGTTTGGCATATGGGGGGGGGGGGGGGGGGGGGGGGGGGTCAAAATAAATTTCAGACCCTGAAAGGGGGGATCAATAAAAATAAGACTTTCTCGAAGGGGGGATCATTTTTTTTTTAATGCCCGGGATGCCAATTTGCCCACCCACCCCCACCAAAGTATTTATGAACGCTCCCTAATACGAATCGCCTTGACGCTCAGAGAGTGATGTCCGGCATCATGCGCCTTTAACCTGATAATTCTTTCTACATGAAACTATACCTGATTATAAAGATATCATCAGGTTTACAGTTACGTGCAATTGACCGGAAAACATGCAATTCAAATCGCTATGGTATTTAGTAATTCGTGATTTATTGTATAGATTACGTCTTGATTTTGCAGTTGACAACTCAAATTTCACCGTCATATCCGCTGGAATCACTAGATGCGGTTCTTTGGCCAGATCATTATGACCGTGATGCCCACGCAGTGGCTCAGTGATTTGTCTTGATTACAATATTAACAGTATTTGAATACGATTTCTCGTCCATTTAAGGTGATTGTACTTCAAATAATGGTGGCATAAACAAGGCATTTAACTTTCAAATGCAGGGAATAGAGGAGGTGTTAAGATTCTCACAATATATATGAGGAACTAACATTATGGAGTTTTCTTAATCTCTTTTTTCGCCTGTTTGAAAGACATTTTGATTAAAACCAGCTTTGCAACCATGGAATAGTTTCATCAGAAATTCAGAAAAACAATGCATGGATTTGAACTTACTTTTTTTCCATACGGGTTTCGACAACTAATTTGTTGCCTCAGTGGATTGTGTTTGATCCAGAGCTAGTGATTTTAGACTGTTTCATGTTGACATCATCGGATATTGATGATGACGCTAGGTTATTTATTACTGCTGAGGGTTATTTCATGCCAGCGCTAGAGGCTACGTGGCCTTTTATGGTGTTTCCTTATGATTGATTTTAATCCGAGACACACATAGCTCCAACAGAAAATACCAACTTAGCCGTTTCCTTAATTTGAAAGTCACTGCTATTATCGACTCAGCCTCCTAGATTTACATTAAGCATTTTCTATGGTCATTGTTTTGATACGTAGAAGCATCTGTTCGCAAATAAAACAAGAGAAAAGTCCACTATTAAATCACTGACATTTTAAAGGTGCGATGATATTTTCTGAACATATTCGCCCTACGGAAATCTTACCAACATTGATCATAATGTTCCTTTGAGATGCCGAGATGCAGCATTATAAAGTGAATGTTCTGAATAGAATGTGTTTTTAGAAACCAAAGTAAGAACCCGATCAATCGAAATGTAATCTTAGTTGTATTGCATGATATTTTGCAGCTGTATCATTAGGTGATAATGTTGTCTATGTCAACAATATTATAGGTTATCATTATTATTATAACATTTAAAAAACAATTTTCCTACTAACTTTAAATATGAGATTTAGACACCCCTCCTCAAAAGTTGTCTAAGAAAACATTCCAAAAGTGTACGTATTCATTATACGCAATGAATATGGCCTGGGGTATTTGAAGTGCGGTATTTCCGTCCAGTTTGACCAAGTGTTTGACCGCGCATTAGTAGGAAGTTGGTCGGTCTTGTAAATGAACCTCTGCCGTTTAATTGTCTAGTATTGGGAATATATTGATGAGAATAATATTTGTGATGTTAATCGGCTATTTTTTGTGACCAACTGCGTTATTAAGTCAAACGTAATATATAGTTTAGCACGACGTAATCTTTGTAGTTATCGTGTATCGTTTTTTGCGTTATGAAATATAATGCTTTGTTAATGTGAGGTCACTTGTAAGTATATCGAATTAAGCTGCTAAAATCAATATATTGATATTCTCATAACACAATCATATCCTGGGGTGAAAAATAGTATCGCTTTCATTTTAATCTACAGGGTGGTTCAATAAAACCTTGACAGTTTTTTGAAGCCATTTTTTTTTTAATTCTGTAGATTTAAAAAAAAAAAAAATTCTCAATATTCATCAACTATATGATCTTGACCATCTATGCTGAAAAATATCGTTACAAATAACCTTACGGTTGCAAAATAACAGCTATTTGAACTAAGTCTGTCCCATTTCACTCTGTCCACGGGTACTGATTTCGCGACGTTACATTGAATACTGAATGATGAATTGCATGCAATTAATCTAAGATTTGAAGATCCCGCCAGGTGAAACCAGTGTAATTGTTAACATCTTAACTATCTATTCAGGTGTGAAATCAATACGTAATAATAATACCACGAGTGACCCTAATTAGAATTATTGATTTTCATAGATTGGAAGTGTAACTGTCTATGGTCTATGCCTTAAAAGTGACGATGCCATTTAATGTTATCTTGCTGGTCATTTCCCGTAGACTTACCCGTGGACAAAGACAGTCGGAGAGATTCTCTTCAAATAGCTATCATTTTGCCGCCATAGCATTATTAACATTTAGATTTTCAGCATAGATGGCCAAGATGATATTTTTGAGGAATATGTAAAATAAAAAAAATTAAACCAAATCCCACAATTTTGAAAAATATGGCTTTGTAAAACTGTCAACGTTTTATTGAACCACACTGGTTGTAACGTCGCGAAATCAGTACCCGTGGACAGAGTGAAATGGGACAGATTTTGTTCAAATAGCCGTTATTTTGTAACGATATTTTCAGCATAGATGGTCAAGATCATATAGTTGATGAATATTGATTTTTTCTTTTTTTTAAACCTACAGAATTTAAAAAAAAAGGCTTCAAAAAACTGTCAAGGTTTTATTGAACCACCCTGTATATACAACTTTCCCCCTAAAAACACTCTTGAAGTCTTTAAATTTATAATAAATTCTGCATATTTAGTGAAGCATACATGTAAAGATATGTTGAAAATATTGAATATGGTATAGTTGTCCTCACATGAATTAGAAGCACACAAATGGTTCTAAATATTTTTATCATCACGAACCGGATGAAGTGATACGATGCAGGCTTATATGTGTAGCCATTTATATGCTTAATATCGCGATGGGAAACAACAAGATTGAATAGATTGATGAAATGAGGCTTACACTTTTATCATTATTTGGTGCATTGAAGTTAAGGTCTTGGTATACCTTATAAGTTGTATGAAACGACAGGTACAAGTGGCGGGATTACTTCTTGACACATATTATACGAATGATATAACTATTAAAAATGTTCATTATCCGGCGTGATTCGGTCCAAATGAGTCCAAACAATTAATCTCGGATCTCGACTCCCTTTCCCCATCACTGACGCCATCCTCTTATTCAGCTTCAATATAAAAGTCTTGTTTATTTGAAAATTCATTCAATTCTTTTGTTAAATCGCAACTCCGAAATTCTCAATAAGGTCTTTTTTGTACGAATATGAGGTTATCGTTAGGCTAGCACACAACACTTACCGTCAATACTTGATGAACTAGAAAAAATACTGAAAACGCACTTTACACAAGTTTAGTCTAGCCATGTTTGCGATATATGTGTGTATTAAGTTATTTCACATTAAGTTATTTCACATCTGACGCTAGGGAATCGGTAGGACGATTGGATTCACGTAAGTGTGATATTAACGGTCATCTCTCGGGCACCAAGTGATAAAGCTCATAAAAGTTGATATAAGTATTGTATTGTGGTAGGCATGAATGAGAAATCGACTTTTTTTGTTGGGTTGGGGGTGGAATAAAAGGCAAAATTTAAAAACAGCACGTCATCTAAAAGTGGAGAAATAAAACATGGACACTGACACTTTGGCATTGGAAGTGCGATATTAATGAAAGATATATTTACACAACTGAGAGGGCAGTGTCATATGGGAGAGAGAGAGAGAAAATCGCACCTTCACTGTACAGTTGTCAGTCAGGGCAAATGTCCAAATCTGGCAATCTGTAATACGTTTCCGAATCTGGAAACAATGCCAAATCAGGTCAAATTGCTCTTTTTGCAATTGGTTATTTTTGTGGATTAAAAAACTACTTTTGCATGTTCAGTTAAGCGGTTACTTAATTTAATCAAGTCAAAATCATAACCACTTATCATAAAGCATAAATTGCAAAATGTGTGGTATTTATTTTTGCCACTTTGAGCCTATAATATTTTCGCGAAATTAAATAGATCGCAAAATTAAGTAGTTGTTTGCCTCTGGAGTCTTCATTTTAAGTTCGGTTTTTGATGCTCTGAAAAAAATTGTCTAAAATCTGACCAAGGCTCATACATTTTGACAGTGAGGTTTGATATGTTTTAAAGCAAAAGGCTTTTAAAGCAACATGTTTCCAGATTCGGAAACATATTACAGATTGCCAGATTTGGACATTTGCCCTGACTGGTTTTAGTTCTGACGAACAGATGTTTTATCACCAAGATACACAACGTAAATGTCCTCTTACGATCTTCACTGAAGTGTTTTCAACATGTAAAATGACCATGACATGCATGATGGTAGATATGAATGATTTGCAGGGCATCAATAAGTCGCACCGAAAGCTCAATATTGGACAATTACCTACGTATTGCGTGAATCGGTCTTCGTGACGTTATATTTCATGTATATAGACGTTTTGTTTCTTCATGTATTATAACATGACCTTAATCATCACGTCACTTCGCAGTACCGTAAGAGAATACCCAACTCAAACCAAATCCACACAACAAATCTAATGTAATTGTGTAAATTGAAGAGGCGGTAACGGTGATCAATAAGGTCAATAAAAAGAGATTAGACAAGATCATCTTAATCACCCGTGTCAAACCATGACGACTCGACAAAGAAGATTACTTGAGCAATACCAGCATGCTTCACTTTCATCACATGACCACTGATTCCTGTCACCAGTGTCTACTTGTTCCCATTTACATTGACATTGCAATGAAAGGCTTAATGTTGTTAAACGAGAGTCTTTAAGAAAATCCCGCTGCAGGTAGTAGTGACTTCATTGAAGTCCTCTCTTGTTTTTCTTAAATACCCTTTATTTTTTAAAAAAACACCATTTTAGTTGGGACCCACCTTCTTTTCATATCTGTAACCAAGATGCCTATCTATACCATGTATTATGAAGGTGCAAGTATGTATTTTACAAGAAATCTTATTTGATGACTAGAACAGATGACATTTAAACGCCAAAAAGAATTGTGTAAGATTGCTCACTGATTTTCGTCCGGCTAGCCCGGCAGATTAACGGTATGATTGCACTGATGAGCTGGTCATTTACACTGCTTCTTTATAAACGGAAGGATAACCCACGCATTTAATCACATTCACTTCACACTTCACACGTTTAAGATACACCTTTACGAAGGTTTGAGTATAATTATTGTCAAGTATCATAGTGTTAACGTGTTTGACTTTGGCGAGAGTTTTCCTGATGATTTTCTTTTAACGAGAATTCATAGCTCATAGCTCTCTTACACTTAATCTTTTATGTCATTAAAATTTCAACCAGTTAATTATTTGTAAGGTAGGTCCTGGCCCTATACTCTATATAAGTATTTCAGTCTTATATGTAAGTTTTATATTAAAAGCTAAAAGTACCCTGGAAACCTGAGACGAATAGGGTAACATGGGGTAATATGGGACACGGGGTAAAGTGGGACAGTGGTTTTCGGAGATACTTTTTTACCTTAAAATAGTCAAATTGTGCCCATTTTTGTAACAAAAAAGCTTTGATATATTGTCTATTTATATTTGCAACCAATTTTAAGTATCATCCTTCGTGAAACGGGACACTTCAGAGGGTCGTAAGCCTTAGGCGTCGAAATTGATGCTGCATTTCACCAATGCTACTAAGCATAGGTCACAACTTGACACTAAATATCTATGAATCAATGCCCCGGATTTTAGTTTCTCAAAGTGGAAAATAACGTCTAAACCACTTTCTATCAAATAAGACAAAAATTTGCTACTGTTTCCTTCCAAGATCATTAAAAAGTGTTTTTTCAGAAATGTGCCTCATTGGGGTAAGATGGGACAAGGTTACATTCATGTTAAAAGTCTATCTTTGTCCCATCTTCCCCGCGTCCCATCTTGCCCCACCACTGTCAGCACATAGTAAATCAATGGCGTCCCATCTTACCCCTGTGGGGGAAGATGGGACAAAAGATTAAGAAACATTTTATCGCCTGGGGTAAGAAGGGACACCTTGATAAAATAATGAAGCCGGAGGCCGACGGGCACAATTTTTGGTGAAACTAAAGTCTTGTTAAGGCTCTTGGTGATACCTTTTGCTTTGGTGGAGTCACTTGTCGGATATTCGTATTACAGCTGAATAAAATTAGGTGTCCCATCTTACCCCTTAGGTGTCCCGTATTACCCCATGTTACCCTACTTTTAATATGTCTGTAGCATCAAGTTACATATCTATTTTTGTTTCTTATATTAAACGCATAGAGTATACAGCAAGTCTATCCCAATAGACCTATTGCATATTTAAATAACAAATTATACAGATATGTGGTTAAAATTCATTTCCATGCACTCTGAACAATTTGTGTACGTCCCCGTTATGTAGGGGTGGGGGTGTGTGTGCCCTAGCGTACGCCCCCGCTACACTGTCCGGCTATTCCTCGGCTTATTATGATGTACGTCCTCGCTACGTCCCGGCTCCACGCGCGTCGGCCCGGCTAGCGGGGGCACATTTTGTACGTCCCCGGCGGTACACGCCCCCGCGTAGCCGAGCAACGGTTAGTGTACGTTTGCGTTCGGTCCCCGCATGGTCCCCGCCATGTCCCGGGATGCAATTGGTAAGTGCATTCGTTTCTCCAAGACCGGGGATGCAATTGGTAAGTGCATTAGTTTCTCCAGTAATGGGATCTGTCCGTCGGTTTCTTTTTCATATGTAAATTTTATGGATCCCTACTTGTCAATTTGGTTTAGGTGGTCTGCTAACTCATAATGTCCTGTGTGCACACTGGTTACGAGCGTTGTTGATCTAATAGAAAGGTTACTGGTTCAAGTTTATTAGAGAGACCAGGTTGGCACTACAGCATTAGGCATAGGGCCTACACTGGGATGAGACTTTTAAGGGAACTTCATCAGTTACTAAATGCAGAGATGGAGAAACGGATTTATGCTAACACGAGATAATACGAGCTATGTATATATTGTGTAGATGCGTGCACTGTAAGTATAACTTGGCCAATTATATTATCAACAAGAACACTGTTGAAATAAGAAATCATTTTGTTTTTCTAAAGATCAACACTTTTTCTCTCCATAAAATACAATACCGTATATAACCAGCATTTAGCACGTTTTTATCTCTGACTCATTCCAAAACATAACAGCGCCATCTCGCGATCAAAACGTCTTTTAAAAGTTTATTCTTAAAGGCACTTCCGAATCTCAAATGTTTGCCCCGAGCAAAAGTTACATGACTCGCTACATACCCGATATCCGGGTATGCATCATATAAACCCCATGGTGTAATGTTGATAGATCGTGTACCGAAAGATGTACGAAAATGTACGAACAAAATTTATGTCTAGAAATGTTTCGAAAAGTCATTCTATTCATTTGAATGAAACCACAGTTATAATCTGAAACAACATTAAATCATTTATTGGGCGAGAACCCTATGTTAAAATACATACAAAAATAAAAAGCATTTTAACTTCCTATTTATAGGATAGTGTTCAACTGTCATTTGAATTTATGTCTGTCCTGTTATTGTCATTCAATGCTCCGTTAGCGCAATCGGTAGAGCTTCAGATTTATAATCTGAAGACCGTGGGTTCGAATCCCACAGAGAATGTTTTCAAGGTTTTTCCCGTAATTATTATATTTAGTAAATGTAGAGATTATTTTAATATCGTTCAATCATAATATTATTTTGATCCCAGATACTTTTCATTTTATTTAATAGAATGATTTTCTTACAGATTCAATGAGGTTTTAATTTGAATGTACTAATGTACTATCACTTCATGGGTGCATGTACATGTACATGTATAGGTTTAATACATGCTTAGCGTTGCGTTTATTGAATTGTTGCAATACCCCGCCCATTGTTACACCATGGTTATTCACACAATAATCTATCAGGCCAATTGTTATTGAAAGAAGTCAGTCATCGTTGAATCGATTCTTATTTCCCATCTGTTTGAACCAGTCAGATGCCAACGTTGAGTGAGTATATTGTATACGACGCGATTTTGTTTTCCCTTGAAAAGAGGATGTCGATCTCGTGCAATTTATTATGCCAAAATGTCAGCCTTATACAATGCCAACATTAAGGGATTTAAATGTGGTTCAACGCCATGTGACTAGGGAGATTTTCACTAAGGGGAGGAATTAAATATGAATCCACTATTTTTATATGGTAAATTCATGTTTGCAGGGACGTTTCTGCTTGAAAATGTCATTTTCTGAAGAAGATTTTTTTTTGTCATTACTGAAAAAAATAAGGTATATTTCCCGTGGCCCTGACCCCTGTCTCATTAAAAGCTTTAAATGAATAACCTCTTTGCGATCATCAATTTATTTCTCTTTACATTGAATCCAAACCTACCTTGCAGCGATACCGTTTTCACATTTTAAATACAATTTAGAAAATGGGTTCAATTTGGCTAACATTTCGTCGAATACTCAATAGTTCACCGCTAGTTCATTAATAGACAACACATAGACACGTCAATGAGTAGTTATGGCCGAGCGGTTACGACTATGGACTAGTAATCTAATGGATGGATGGATTCTCCCCTCCCCGGTTCGAATCCTGCAGAATACCTTTTGTTAGAAAAATGATTTAGTCTGTGTGTTGCAAAATGGCGTATATTTTTACTGTAGGTGAATAAAAGTCGTGGCCCTGACCCTGTCCAAAAATGTATTACAAATAATCATATTTTTTATAAAGTTGAATACGTTAGAAACATTTCTTGTGCACAATTTTTTTGCCACGACGTCTAAATATCATCAAATTTACGATGTTTACGATCGCGTTGAAATGCATCTTTATCGACTCAAAAAAAGTAACAACAAGTTGGTGTTTCTTTTATTAAATCGGAAATAATATCCTAAATAAATAGGCCTTCCCCTTCAAAATGAGTCTAAGATGATCATGATTGATGGAGGCAATCCGTCACAATCGCGAGTTGTAAATTACCCGATTTGCATTTGTTTTCTTGAAATCTCGGTTTACTGGCGGGTCGGGTCGAACAAAATAGACGGTATTTTCATGCCTTGACTTCTGACTGGAATTATTTCAACGAAGCTACAAACATGACAAATAATATGTTGGTACATGCACATGACTGTACGTAATGGCACAATTGGCCTTTCCCAGATTAGTTGTGTAACAATGGGGCTATAGGGTCTCAATAATTCAATTTACGCAACGCTGACAATGAACAAGTAAAAGTTGAACTGCATTCAAATTATTGAATTTAGACAATCATTCAAATTAAAAGTATCTTGTCCGTGGATTCACAAATATTATGGGGAACGATAAACAAACCCAACATAAAATTATTAAATTTAATATGATACTAACGAAAACAAAAAACCATTCTGGGTGGGATTCGAACCACCGGCCTTTCGATCATTAACCCAATGCTCTACCGACTGAGCCAACGGCGCACTGTACTGTTTTTACAACATAAATAGATTCAAATATCGTATGTGAACACGATTACTATCCCATAAATTGGAAGTTAATAATTCTTTTAACATTTATAGTTTTGTATGTTTTTAACATAGGGTTCTCGCTTAAAAATTGATTTGATGCTGCTTCAGCATCAAATAACTCTGGTTTCATTAAAATAAATAGAATGACTGTTAGAAACATTTCTAGACACGGATTTCGTTCACATTTGATGTTTGTAGCCACTCTTCAGTATTGCATCATGGGTTTTATGATACGTGTACGCGGATCTCGGGTATGAAGCGAGTCATATGACTTTTGCCGGGGCAAACATTTGAGATTCGGAAGTGCCTTTAAGGATAAACTTTTAAAAGACGTTTAGATCGCGAGATGGCGCTGTTATGTTTTGGAATGAGTCAGAGATAAAAACGTGCTAAATGCTGGTTATATACGGTATACGATCGTATAGGGTAGGCTGCTTTCTAAACGACTGCACTGAAAATATTTCATGTCGGACGATTTGAATATTATTAATATAAAGGTTTTTTTGCTACGACTAATAATACCATATTACGAGGGTCATTCAATAAGTTTTACCTCCTCACTCATATCATCGCTAATATGAATGTCAGCCTTATGACATTTTGGACAACGGAAGTGGAAAATTACCTTAAAAATAAATACATGGTTTTTTTTCTTCTTCTTTTCCCGTAGTGTATAAATGGTAAGATATAAAAGCATGAATTAAATATTTGAAATAGAAATCAATAAATGGTATCTAAATATGACAGTATTATGTATACTGTATACATACGATTGTAAGCAATATTAACGCCTGTGGGCTTGCAAATTGTGTAATATCAATGTATTGATATGCCTTTGGCATACTGGAATACTGCTAATCGGGCAAATTTTCATTGTTACAAGTTAAGCCACAGTGATGCCTCGTATGTGAAATCTTGAACATAATAGTAACTTTTTGTGTTTTCCTTATCTACCTTCAGAGAATCGAATAGACAATCAGGTAGGCAATGATAGAAAATGATCTCTTCGAGAGACTTATAATCCATCCTTTAGTCCTGTATATTGAAGATCTCTTAGTTCTAATGAAAATCAAATATGACTTTTGCAGGGTACTATTAGGGAGGTGTAAATGTAATGGTTGTCCTGATCTGGTTTTGGCTTATCAAAGGGCATATTTATTTCTAAGAAATCAGTCACCTTTATTATTTATAGTCTGTTCAAGAGATATCTGACATTTAGAACGGTTATATTGGACCGATAGGTACGAGTTATCTCTTAGCATAGGCCAAATTAATAGCACTTCGACGATATCTTGCTGTTTTTCATCCGTTTCCGTCACACTAAATGAAGGTTTGGATTTCACTGCATATACAGAAAAGTACAACCCTTACTCAGATTAATTTACAATGAATTTGTTGCTGAGATTCCAAGCTACAATTGTGTAATATTTCATTCGACTGGCTTATATAATAACAAAGTTATATGGTAGGAGGTAGAACTTATTAAATTACCCTCGTATGATTCATTTAAGAAATAAGTGTATTTTCTTTGTGTTGTGAAGAGAATGTAGCTAAGTTTATGGGTTATTATCCGTTTATTTAAGTAGGCTACAAATGACCAGCTTGATATTGATTGAACATAGCTCCAGGGATTCTGTTTATTTTTGGATAAGAAATAGCGCCATCTATCAGTGTGCTCCACAACGAGTTAATGTTACGTGCGTGGTGATTCGTCAACAGCTTTCTGAATATAAACAAGGAATTAATATCGACTTGTTACAAGTCCTTCAGAAACAAACAGCGATGCTACGGTCGGTGTATATTCATGGATGGTAACAAAATGAATTTCAAATGTATAAAACAAACAATAATACTTGAATATCTCATTGTAACACATAAATGTTATCATAATTTTTGAAACCGCACAATTTTCCGAGAAATTTTATAGGTTTATACCTAAGCAGACGACAAAAGTCACCGACAATCCAACTTCAGCGCTCTCCATCAAAGTCATTCCCAACAAGGAAAATGTTACTTTAAGTGCAATTAATACCGTTAATCGTCCTGGTTATCTTGTCACCATATGAAGTTACTCTTACGTTTGAATGATAGATCTGTTCAAGACTTGATCGAACCATTTTACTCTTCACATTGATAGGGATCTTATATACTTCCCTTGGGCAATAAAATACCTCAGATTTTAAATTGAGCAATTCATACCTTCAAGATAATGATAACTGACGTAATGAGAGTCAAACATCTCCTTTGAAATCGCGATAATTTATACATATACATGTATTTGATTTTAAATGTTAACAAAAACAATATAGTCGTTTAATTTAACCAAACATCCGGTCGGTAATAACAGGAATACTGACAGTTTTCCATCGGGATATTAAGCTAGTAAATGCTTACAACCTAGAAATGTGCATGGTATCGCATAATCATAGTTGAGGACACCACCATACCGTACGCAGTGTTTCAACATATCTCTATTATGCCTTGCCATAGTTTTTCCTCATTATACAAGTAATTAGCTTAACTTCGATTGCATATTATCACACATCTCATTCTCAGCAGCATTTTGCGGTCGACTGTTGACTTATGGAGTGTTTTCTGGAAACATGTTTTATAAAGATCTTATGGCTACAATACTGAGTCTCGTAGTTATTTTTTCTCTCTAGGATAGATTGAATAGTTACAATATAACTATGATAATAATCAAGTAGCTTTTAAATATGACATACTTACATTTGACCTCACAATAATAAAGCCTTTTATATCCTTGCAGCGGAAAGACGATAACGACTAAGATCACACGACAAATTATTAAGTTTTACTTATTAACGCAGGTGGTCACAACAAAATAGCCGATTAATATCTCAAATATATAAGCATAAGTAGACACTTAGACGCAATTGTTGCATTAACTCTAATTCTACCGCCCCCAATTTTTTCAGAATTTCTTTTTCAACGTGGAAAATGTACCAAAATATCCCCCGACCCCCACCCCACGGGATTTGAACCACGAACCTCCAGCACCAGTGGCTTGCGATTCCCCACTACACAACAGGTGTCAAGGTCAAGTATATGGGCTGGGTCCATTTTTTAATCGAACAAATCCCACGCCGGGTGGTACCAACTTGCGCAGTCGTAGTATTTTGTGGAATATGGTAGGGTGAGGGTTAACAGGACCGATCAAACTATTCTCATGCGCGGTCAACACAAGGCCAAACTGGACGGAAATACTGCGCGTCTAAACCCCCAGGGCATGTTCCCGTATCAAATTAATTCTGCTTTGAAAGTGAATTTCTGATAACTTTGATAATTACTCGACTTTCTAATATGTTGATACAGACACCAAGACAGTTTTGAATGATAAGCATTCTATCCAAGCAAATACTGTATGTTTTACTTGATGGGAAGTACGCCTCAGCCCTTCTATCAATTTTGTAGTTCATTGAAAAATGCTTATCGCTAATTTAAAATAGATTTCAATTATATTAACTTTCCAAATTTCGAATGAAACCATAATAAATCTTGTTTTGAAAGTAAGAGTCATTCCTCGCACGGTTACGAAACTTAATTGTAAAACAATATATAACATGTCTTACGTTTCCAAACACTTTCTGATATGTATATTCAGGATGAACGTATTCATTCAGTCGTGACATGGATGGCAATTTGTAGGTTAATACACATTTCAATGATTCGCTTTACACATGATATACCACATTTTACACAACGAAAACGGCCCAGGCGAAAGGTTTATGCATCATATGAGTTAAGAGTTTGCGAATGTTGTGTACGAAGTTTCTTTATATAAACATGTATTGAGTTTTTTGCAGGAAATGTTGAGATTAAGTGTGGAATATGAAAGAAATGCTCATAGATTACTATTCGAAAAAGTGTACTTTAGGTCCCACATACTGGTAAACCAGTATCGCCCAAATTGGGTTCCAGTATCTAGCGATACTGGAACGTGGAATGTCCTAGTATAATAGTGATCTGTTCCAGTATTGAACGATACTGGTACATAATTATGCACCAGTATCGGACGATACTAGTTCAGTCAAGACACTTTTCTCACAATTGTTTTTCTACGATAGAATTCCATCCGTATTATTACCACCTACATTTGCATTTTAGTTCTTATGCGTTAGAAGTCGGGAAAATTGCCGTTCCCACTTGTCACATAACTAGCGAAGTGCGCCGCCGTGAGATCTTGTGTTACTTCTTTGGACTCCCGCAAAGTCGCCTGGTTGTAATAACAATGAATATTGAATTATACCCAAATATTGCGTTAGGTTCACATGCTTGTTATTTCAAATACATTGGACACTTTTTAAATGTTAGTGTAAAGCACAGAGTAGCACGTTGAGACAGACAATAATGTTGCACGATTCTCAAGTGCCACTTCGTAAAGACTTCTATATTTCTTTACAGCTATAAATAAATGGCGTCAGCCCGTTGTCAAGCGTACCCCGCATAATGGTGTTTGTGAACATGATTTGTATCCACAGACTCCTCATTCTCTTGAGAGTAGACATGAACACATTCTTTGAATGTCTGTTAGCTATTATAATAATAATGATATAATGATAGTGACAAGGCCATATCCACTCAATTAAGAGCGCTCAAGGCACGTAAGAACAATACAAATATATAAAAATAACAAACAATAAACAACAAAAGCAAAAGCAAAACCTTCTAAATACAAGAAATGGACCTTGATGGATATACAGGTAACACAAACAGTTCCATACCGGGTGATTTTATGTTAGTTAATTCAAAATCAATAATCCGTACTGAGACTCTGAGATATGCATTAAGCAGGAAAAGTTGTTCCCCGTTATTTGACACGATATTCAGAAACACTGGTTTTATCTGACCACACCTAATGGAAAAACAACAAAACTTGTTGTAGCAAACTTAGTTTTGCATGGGATATCATTGATTTGTGTGTGCTACGCAGTGACAATGTAATCCGTTATGAATCATAACACACAATTCATCCATGCATGCCTGACTGCTTTGGATATCACTGTTTAATACTATTAGTTATCCCCGGTTTGTACATGCAATACGAACAGATATAGTGATAAAATGATTAGTGTAAGATTTAATAACACTAAGAATCAGTAAAAACACCGACATTTTCATTTATAATGACTTAGAAGCCGATATAAAGAATCGGTAAGCTAGGGATTATGGGATTTGATATGGATACAGCATCGTAATTGGTTAATGGCTAGCTAGAGAAAAAAATGAAATCATGAATGTCTCAAAGGGAAAATATGAAGACGCCATAGCACAATGTTATTTCCTGATGTAAAATAGATAACATGTCTGATGATTAAATTCCATAAACAGTTAGAGGATTTTAGTACGATTTCCGTACGATTGTTTAGATCATCTTTGTCATAATGTACTAGGTATTTCATTTCTTGTACTTAGTGTGCTCAAATGGTGCTTTGTAATTCATTCCACTATTTCCTCTCCACGGTATGACAAAAACACGATTTAGTAGAGGTAGTTTGCTGACCATACAGACATATTATATTGGATTTTCTCCTCAAGAGCATTCAAAACGCCATATTATAGAACGAAATGATGTAAACATCTTTAATATAACCACAGAGGAACTACATTCGTGGGTGAAATTCCATTGGGCAATACAGTATGAACGTTCAATTTTACATTGCTCTTTTGACCATACTTTAAACTGTTGAAATATCGTATTACCAACCGTACCTACTTCAAGACTTGTGTCAATGATATTTGCGGGTTTGTATTAAAGCCAATCCATTAATGATGTAATGAAGTTATCATTTGCGGCCCGGCATTTGTTGTTAACAGGGCCATTTCAGCTGGACGAACAACGCTCAACGTAGAATCACTTTTGTTGAAACCTCACCAATATCTTTCATTATGATAAGCTAAAGATTTTTTGGGGAGCATCACAATTAACTCCTAGAGTTCATGGTTGGTTAATCATTCAGGGAAATTATTCAGATAAATCAATACTATTTCTGGCTACCCCAAAATAAATACTGCAATAAATAATCAACTTTGATCACACTATAATAGCTTTTCATCTCTTGTGAATAAACCTCTCACTATTTAGTTCCATACACCTTGTAACCTACTTCAATATGAAAATAAATAATTGACCACTAGTTCCGTCGGGAAACTGACCTACAGCGGCAATGTTTTCAAACGGTAGTGGTGCTTTATTATTTAATGGGGATATACCTTCGGCAAAGTGCCATCGTATTGAAACGGTCACGTCTTTCTTACATCGATTTCACTTTACGCTAGATGCGACTACCCGAATTTGTTGTCTAAATTAATAACATAGCCTTCGGGTTGAAGATTTAGCCTCAGTGAAAACAACTACTCTCAAAGATGAAACAATGGAAATGTATTTATCGTCGCCCTGTATGTGTAATCATTGTGGAGTAAGGACTTAGTAGGAAGAGGTGAGAAGGAATATTCATAAAAGTGAGGTTGTTTTTTTGTTATAAGAACGGAAATGTTTATTA
Source organism: Ophiura sarsii (assembly GCA_035610835.1). Classification (NCBI taxonomy): domain Eukaryota; kingdom Metazoa; phylum Echinodermata; class Ophiuroidea; order Amphilepidida; family Ophiuridae; genus Ophiura; species Ophiura sarsii. Next base: position 42,132,819 of record CM069441.1, read on the forward strand.
GTGCCGTTTCGTTCCAACTCCTCGATCTCAATCTCTCACTAGAATTCGATCTGTTGACTCGGATGACCAACCGTACCTGCTTCAAATGTTCAAGACGTGTGTAAATGATACATGCGGATTTGTATTAAAGAAATTTATTAATGATTTAAAAGGCGCCTCATTTGTCGTAAACACTCTAATTTCGGCCGGACGGACAATTATCCACATCGAATCACCTTTGTAGAAAACCCCCTCAATATCTTTCATAATGATAAACTGAAGATTTAAGCGAGCCTAAAAATCAAGGATGAGTGCTAAATCTTAGAATTCATATTCATGATTGGTTAATCATTCAGAGAAATATTTTTGGCTACCCCCAATATAAATACTGCAATAAATGTTCAAATTTTATCACAGCTTTCCATCTCTTGTGTTGTTAATAAACCTCTCACTATTCACTCCATATTTCATTTTGAAAATAAATGATTGACCAATAGTTCCGTCGGAAAAATTGACCTACAGCGGCAATGTTTTTAAATGGTAGTAGTGCTTTATTATTATTAAATGGGGATATACCTTCGGCAAAGTGCCATCGTATTGAAACAGTCACGTCTTTCTTACATCGATTACACTTTAAGCGAGATGCGATTACCGAATTTGTCGTTTGCATAACATAACCATAAGATTTAGCCTCAGTGAAAACAACTACTCTCAAAGATGAAATGTTGGAAATGTAGTTATCGTCGCCCTGGGTGTGTGATCATTGTGTATGAAGGACCAAGTAGGAAGAGGTGCGCAAGAATATTCATAAAAGTGAGGATGTGTAATTGCTAAAATAACGGAAATGTTAATTAGTAACGTTTCGATCCAACTCCTTGATCACAATCTTTGATCAGATTTCGAACTGTTACACTTTAATGAATCGAGAGCGCGAAAAAGGGAATGAAGGACTTCACTGAACCAGCATCATAATTGGCAACTGGATTTCTGGGCGACTAAGGATGTTATTGCGAACGCCTCGGGAGAAATATGGCGACCATTTCTTGTTGTCATAAGGCAAGGGGATTTTTTCAGCATTTTGACGTAGTGAAGACTCAATTTGTATGTCATATTTAAAGTTTAACAGCAGCAAGATATGTTAAAAACATTACTTTAGGTAGTCAGATATGCAACAATTAAGCGGTTGACTGGAATGTCCCATCTGAAAACAATATGTTGTATGTGGTATAAGATATACTGTCAATGCTGAGCATGTTGCCTTTAGATTTGGTTAAACATGGGTTAAAGAAAGGCACTAATAGGTTACAAAGTACTCATAGATAACACGTGATAACATTATACACTGAAAACCTAAAAATGACCCAGTAAAGTGAGGTAATATAACGTGTTACTGACTCACTAAACTGGGTCATTTTAGACATAGAGTCAGCGTGACTAATGAAGATGAGTCCAGCCTCGACTCACATGGGCGAGTCAAGCTATGTCCGATTGAACCCAGATGAGTCAGTACAATTTTAAATCAGAGTGACTAACAAAGAATTCAGCCTTTCCCCAGCTAAATGAGTCAGTCAGACAAATCTTGACTCACCCAGGTGAGTCAAGGCTGGACTCATCTTTGTTAGTCACGGTGACTAACAAATGGTGACTAACAAAGACGAGTCCAGCCTCAACTCATAAATTATTTATGAAGTAATGAATTTGTGAACAATCACTGCCATCAAGTAGTGCCGTCTTGAATTCTTCAGTCTATAATACTATCCTAAGTATACTTTCCATGGTGTTATTTAACATCCGGTGGTCATTGTTGCTTGACTCATATTGATGAGTCCATATGAATCACTTTGACTCACTTAGTCTAGCCAATATCCCTTTGACAAACCAAGATGTGATACAGATTGACTAATCTAGATGAGTCACATTTGGTTGTCATTGTTGCTTGACTCATATTGATGAGCCCATGTGACTCACATAGTCTAGTCAATATCCGATTGACTATGATGAATGAGTCATTTGATACAGATTGACTAATCTATATGAGTCGAATCTGGTTGTCATTGTTGCTTGACTGATATTGATGAGTCCATGTGACTAGCTTAGCCTGGTCAATATCCGATTGACTATGCTGAATGAGTCATTTGATATTGATTGACTAATCTAGATGAGTCACATCTAGTTGTCATTGTTGCTTGATTATATTGATGAGTCCATGTGACTCACTTTGACTCACTTAGTCTAGTCTGGATCATGGCCTATTCTTTGTGACCCTATTGCGATGATCCGTACATTATGATTTATGACTGTGACAGAGAAAGGAAGCACTTTATAGTTCTGTATGTACATGTATGTATGACAGGCCGTGGCTCTACGGGCGACAGGCTGTTATTAGCAGGAAGAAACATGGCTGCCTTCATGATAACAAGCACATGGATTCGATAGAAAACATACCAGCAGTTTCCGTCTTTTTAACAGCGTTTCTTTTTTTCTCGAACTATTAATTTTATCAAACTCTTAACGAACCACAGAATATACAACTACAGCACAGGCATACAACTTAGAAAGCTTAAGCTCAACATGGAACTCAAAATATGCATGCAAATTATGTCACGTCTGAACATTTTTTGACTGATATGATGGTTGCTTTTAATACTGATTATTCATTTGTATCTTTATTAGCTGAATACAATTTAGTCCTTGTTTTGATATAAGAAGCTACCCACATTTGTGGTTGTTTGTAGTTTGGCTATATTTGAGTGAACCCTACAGGTGCTTCGACCGTAACAATATTATACAGCAGGTGATCGTGACACTTGATGATGGAGCGCCACCTTTTGTGACATATGCCGGATGAGAGATAGACCTGTCTCTTCCTTTTAATGCTGTCAGTCCAACGGAGTTTTGGTTGCCACGTTTATGCATTCCTTCGAATCGATAGCTCCTTGAGTTATCACCTTCTCGTCTAGCAATATGTCCAAATTATAGCAGTTGGTTGCGCATGATCTTATTACACAGAGACAATTGATCCCCAATCTGACTTAGTGATTTCTGACAAATTCATTGGTCTTATGCTCTTTCCATGATATTCCTAAGATATTGCGTCAAAACCAAATTTATATTTTCTTTGAATCCGTTATACCGACTGCCCATGTTTCAGCTCCAAATGTTGCAACCGGAAAGATTAATGCCTTCACAATGCGTACTTTTGTGGCCTTTGTGATTCATCTATCCTTCCACAATTGGTGGCATGGCATTTGCTGATGTCTTAGCCATGAACAGGCACCCTTTAATCTCCCCGAGCTTCCACCATCTTTACGAATGTCTGATCTAAATGAATTAAATGTGTCAACACAATCTGCAGCCTACAATTACCTTTGACTACATTTTATTTACGTTTGATAGTTTCGTGTGTTGTGGAGTACGCACTTCATTAGAGTGACCTATACTATAACAACTTTTCAATTCATGCATTTTGTATCTTTACAATAAACATGAATGCATGACAAGAACAGAAGCAATAATGTGCAATTATATTGAACACTATAAATTTGGCATTGCAAATAAGCGTGGGAATAGCAATCAAATATAAACAGCCAACCAATGATTTGCATATTAAGTTTTGTAAGCCTACACATAATTGACACAGCGAAGGACATGTTTTGTTTTGCCACAGTTTTCATTTTGGTAGATTGTATATTTATACTTAATTATCTCAAAGACCAACTGATGTCTGGAATCGGGATTTGACCGCCATCTATTGATTTTAATAGTTACCTTACTTGACCATGACATCATCACTTATTTGATATGCTGTACGGCGTTTGTGTTTCGTCTACATTTTGACAGTGGACGAACCCAAATGCCAACGACAGTAATTCCCAAGGTAGAATCAATGCAGCCTCTAGGCCTGTTGGCGATTTACCAGTCAGCTGTAGAACGGGCCCCCGTTTTAATTGAGGGTGCTCTAAATCGACGGATGTACGTAATCTTTTAAGATTCTTTTGTTTGTGTACAAATGCTTGAATGGCACCGCACCTGGTTATTTAACGTCATGCCTCTCTCCCTACCAACCTGGACGTGCAAGTCTTCGCTCGGCATCTGACATTACTCGTCTATTTGAGCCCAAATCCAACAAACTGCTTCAGTCTGCCTCTCGTCGCACTTTTTCCATTTCTGCTTCTCACATCTGGAATGCTCTCAATGCTACCATCAGAGAATCTGACTCTTTAAGTATTTTTAAGAAGGCTTTAAAGAATCACTTATATCCAATCTAGTTTGTCATTCTGCCATTGGTTTTCTGGTTTTTGTGTTTCTGCTTTCACTGTATTTTACATTGTTTACTTTTTTCTGTTTCACATGCGCTGCGTTCTTGATGTAGTGGCGCTATATGAATGCATTTATGTTATGTTATGTTAACCAAGGTAACGCGCACCCGTCAATTTGCGCAATGATTGCATTTTCGCCTTTTACCCTCAATTATCTGAATAAAAAATAACTATCTATCGAGTTGAGGGCAGCATAAGATACCAAAACTCCTTGCGAGATCCAGTTCGATGATTTAATTTAACCTTTTACCCCGACAACACACGGTACAAGCTAAAATTGTGACTTTTTTGACCGGTTTGCTGCGATGAGATTACCATTTTCTAGACGAGATTACACTCTTTTATAGAATTTTTAGGTAAGTGTAATAATTTTTACATTAAATATAAGCCATATAGTATTCCGAAATGATGCCTTTGTAACGGTTATCTCTGTGATAAGAGAGTTATTTCGGTGTTTAAAATCGGCAAAATGGGCTTTTTGAAAATTACTGTGACGTGAAGCCGTTCCCTTGGAAACGCATTCCGCCCTCTATTGAAAAGTGTTTTTTGTTTGTATTCCGGCGGGCGACGGACTACCGTCACTTGATGAATTGCCGTGTAAAATTGAATTGCCGTGTTCTTTTGATCTGTAAACTCGGTGCTTATTATTTACACTAGGTAGACGTGTTGCTGTATGAAGCGTGTTAATTCTTGAGAAAAAACCTTTATTTTAACACTTGACACGCGGCAGGTGTGTGCAGACGACCTTTCGAAATTTTCCCAAATGCTTCAAAAATGTCAACATTATTGAATTTCATTACCATATTTGGAATCGCGCCTTGGGAAATTCATTGAAATAAGTACAAACATGCCTAATATTGGTTCCGTAATCCTTTTAAAATTGCGAAATGTTTCTGAAAAATCTGTTTTGTATAGTAAGACTAATGGTGTAAGATTCACGGGTATCCAAATAGTCCACATTACACTCTGGATGCTGATGTATTGCTAATACGAATCGCCTAGACGCTCAGAGAGTGATGTCCGGCATCATGCGCCTTTAACCTGATAATTCTTTCTACATGAAACTATACCTGATTATAAAGATATCACCAGGTTTACAGTTACGGACAATTGACCGAAAATCATGCAATTCAAATCGCTATGGTATTTAGTAATTCGTGATTTATTGTATAGATTACGTCTTGATTTTGCAGTTGACAACTCAAATTTCACCGTCAAATCCGCTGGAATCATTAGATGCGGTTCTTTGGCCAGATCATTATGACCGTGATGCCCACGCAGTGGCTCAGTGATTTGTCTTTCATTTGATAACAATATTAACATTTTTTTGAGGGTCTAACAAATCCAGAATAGATTGTGACTTAGGCTGGTTACACTTGCCGGGATTTACCCGGCGTGTTAGTAGCGGTCGAGAGAGAAAGAGAGAGAGAGAGACAGGGTGGGGGAGAGGGGGTAGTATATGTGCCTGTTAGCTGGACGGCAAAGGGCGGTGAAGACTTGTCGCTTTATTTTGGATGTTTATTTCACACTAAAAATATAAATAAGATTATTGAGTCCCTGGAAATATTGCTTTAGCCCGGACTACTACCCGATTCAAATAATTAGAAGCCCGACCAAGGATAGGTTATTTATAAATGTTGAGGGGTTATTTCATGACAGCGCTAGAGGCTACGTGGCCTTTTATGGCGCTTCCTTATGATTGATTTTAATCCGAGATACACATAGTTTCAACAGAAAATACCAGCTTAGCCGTCCCCTTAATTTGAAAGTCACTGCTATTATCGACCCAGCCTCCTAGATTTACATTAATCATTTTCTATGGTCATTGTTTTGATACGTAGAAGCATCTGTTCGCAAATAAAAGAAGACGAAAGTCCTCTTTTAACTCACTGACATTTGAAAGGTGCGATGATATTTTCTTAACACATTCTCCCTACGGAAATCTTACCAATAGTGAACATAATGTTCCTTTCAGATGCCGAGATGCCGCATTATAAAGTAAATGTTATGAACAGAATGTGTTTTTAGAAACCAAAGTAAGAACCCGATCAATCAAATGTTATCTTGTTATATTGCATGATGTTTTGTATCTGTATCATTAGGTGATAATGTTGTCTATGTCAACAATATAATAGTGTGCATTCATCTTTACAAACGGTTATCGTTATTACTATAACTTTTAAAAAACAATTTTCCTACTAACTCTAACTATGAGATTCAGTCACCCCTCCTCAAAAGTTGTCTAAGAAAACATTCAAAAAAGGGTACGTATTCTAATACGCAATAAATATGGCCTGGGGGTTTAAAGTGCGGTATTTCCGTCCAGTTTGACCAAGAGTTTGACCGCGCATTAGTAGGAAGTTGGTCGTTCTTGTAAATGCACCTCAGCCGTTAATTGTCTAGTTATTGGGAATATATTGATGAGAATAATATTTGTGATGTTAATCGGCTATTTTGTTGTGACCACCTGCGCTATTAAGTCAAACGTAATATATAGTTTAGCAAGTAATCTTTGTGTATCGTGTATCGTTTTTGCGTAATAAAATATAATGCTTTGTTAATGTGAGGTCACTTGTAAGTATATCGAATTAAGCTGCTGAAATTAATATATTGATATTCTTATAACACAATCATATCCCGGGGTGAAAAATAATATCGCTTTCATTTTATTCTATATACAACTTCCCCCGGAAAACACTCCTGAAGTCCACAGTTGACAATAAATTCTGCATATGTGATGCGCTTTTAAGCCCATCACATAAAAGTGACTTTAAAAAGAATGACAAATATTTAGTGAAACATACATGCAAAGATACGTTGATAATATTGAGTGTGGTATTTCGTTATCCACACATGAATAAGAAGCACACAAATGGTTATAAGTATTTTTATCAACACGAATCGGATGAAGCGATACGATGCACGCATCTATGTGTAGCCATTTACAAGATTGAATAGATTGATTAAATGAGGCTTACAGTTTGTTATTATTTGGTGCATAGAAGTTTTAAGGTCTTGGTCTACATTATAAGTTGCATGAAACGACAGGTACAAGTGGCGGGATCACTTTCTTGACATACTAATGATATAACTATCAAAAATGTTCATTTTCCGGGGGTGCCATTCGTCCAAATAAGTCCCAACAATTAATCTCGGATCTCGACTCCCTTTCCCCGTCACTGACGCCACCCTCTTATTCAGCTTCAATATAAAACGTCTTTTATTTTAAAATTCATTCAATTCCTTTGTTATTAAAATCGCAACCCAACAATTCTTCCTAAAGTATTTCTGTCTGAAAATGACAGAGGTTATCGTTAGTTAGCATACGATATTTACCGTCAATACCTGATGAACTAGAAACAATGCAGAAAAAACACACTTGTCCACTTTAATCCACGTATCTTTCATGCTAGGACCCATATACTTCGAAAGCCTTTGGTTATCACCATGAATGCCCTAGAGTTGATATGTTTTATTAATAAATGTCTAGTCTAGCCATGTTTGCAATATATGTGTGCAAGTAATTTCAAATTTTCACAGATTCACAGACGCTAGGGAATCTATAGAACGATTGGATTCACGCAATTGTGATATAACGGTCATCTCTCGGGCACCAAGTGATAACGCTCTTAAATGTTGATATAAATATTGTATTGTGGTAGGCATAGATGAGGAATCAACTGAAGTTGGGGTTGTTAAAAAAAACCAAACACGTCATCTAAAAGTGAAGAAATAAAAGGACACTAATACTTCAGCAATACCAAACTTTAAGTATTGGAAGATCGATATTAATAAAACATATATTTACACAACTAAGAGGGCAGTGTTATATGGGGGGGGGGGGGGGGGGGGGGGAGAAAGAGAAATCGCACCGCCACTGTGCAGTTGTAGTTCTGACGTACAGATAGTACGGTGTTTTATCACCAAGACACACAACGTAAATGTCCCCTTATGATCTTCACTGAAGTGTTTTCAACATGAACAATGGCCATGATGGTGGATATGGATGACTTGAAGGGCATAAAAAATAATATAATATACTAATACTGATAATAATCTGTATTTTAGAAAGCGCCTTATCCAAATTGCTCATTTGCTCAAAGCGCTGTAATTTTTGCTGCTGGTGAATCATCAGAATCAGGTCGCTTCAATTAGGGTGCAGCCAATTTCTAGCGCCAACATGATCAAAGGTTCAGTAAATCGCACCGAAAGCTCCAAATTGGACAATTACCTACGTATTGCGTGAATAGTTCTTCGTGGACGTTTTGTTTCTTCCTGTATTATGACCTTCATCCCGTCACTTAGCATGCAGTATCGTAAAGAGAGAAAACCCAACTCAAACCAAATCCACCTAACGAATCTGAAGGCCCTGTCACACCATGGGGTATCACCTGAACGTATGCCAACGTATGCGAAATATCGAAAAATACGTTAGGGTACGTTAGTGTACGCTGATATAAGTTAGGGGTAAGTTGGGGATACGTCGTTTACGTTAAGAGCGCGCTGTGATACGCTGTGAAAATTTGGAACACGTCGAGCCCGCGAACAATTATTGAGCATGTTCAAAAGTTCTCGACGAACTCAACGTGTGCTTAAAGGTAGATGACCCGATCACATTCCGATTTTCAACTTGAAGTTTTCTATTCTACATGAAAGGTCATCCTTAAAAAAGTCGTGTTCCAAAGTTTGAGTTGCATAGCTCTAATGGTTCTTATTTTACACGCACAAGATGCTGTGAACTGTACCCATTGAGTAGTACACAAACTATATCGGTGGTATACCACCATTCGCGGTAATTCGACGTTATTTCATTGATTTCTCCGTAATTATACCGATTTAGGCCGTCAAATTTCAGTATGATGATGAGAAAAATACGAGCATTCATATGATATGAAAATCTCCGTATGTTTGAAATAATTCTGTGTTACGAAAATGTGATCGGGTCATCTACCTTTAATACGTTCTGCATAAGTTCCCGATAGGATCGTGGTACGTTAGACATACGTTTACATACGCTGACATACGTTAGACATACGTTGACATACGCTGACATACGTTAGAGGTACGTTACTCGTAAGTTATAGGTTGGACCTATAGATTTATCCTTCTAGATATTTTAATAGTTATCATCTAAGCTGCGTTTACTTGAACTGGCAACACTTGTTCCGCCGTGTACAAAACTCAATTTCTGCAGCGGCATAAGTCACGTGTTCGTTGTTCGCCGAAGATACGCTGAGGATACGTCGAACACGGCAGACATACGTTACGAATACGTTAAGCATACGTTGGTCATACACTCGCATACGCTGTGATACGCTGTGATGAGTTTGCTATATGTTAGTGATACGCTATCAATACGTTAGTTATACGCTATGTATACGTTCAATACGCTATTGATACGCTAAGGATACGTCCATTCCAACACCGATGTCGACTTTTCCTACTCAATTCGTTGGGAAGTTGGACGTTCTTGGACGTTCTTGGACAATTTTCGAGCTATTTTTTGAATACGTCGGCATACGTTCAGGCCACGTTTCGGCCATACGCTAGGTGTGACGGGCCTTGGGGCAATTGTGTAAATTGAAGAGGCGGTCGGTAACGATCAATAAGGTAAATAAAAAGGGATTAGACAAGATTATCTTTATTACCCGTGTCAAACAATGACGACTAGACAAAGAAGATTTCTTGAGCATTCCCAGCATGCTTCACTTTCATCACATGATCATTGATTCCTGTAACCAGTGTCTACTGGTACCCATTGACATTACATTAAAATGAAAGGCTTAATGTTGTTAAACGAGGGTATTTAAGAAAATCCTGCTGCGGGTAGTACAATTCACGTGACTGCAATGAAGTCCTCTCTTGTTTTTTTAAATTCCCTTTATTTTTTGACCCCCCCCCCCCCATTTTAGTTTGGATTCAACTTCTTTTCATATCTGTGACCAAGATGCCTATATACCATGTATTATGAAGGTGCAAGTTAGACGATCTCCAGCCGTTAATTACTTTAACACATGTTTTGCACTGTTTGTTTGGGGGAAAATTCCGGTTGGCACCGTAGTGGTGCTTTGCATGCTGGACTACACAAGAAATCTTATTTGATGACTAGAACAGATGACATTTTAACCGCCCAAAAGAATTGTATAAGATTGCTATCAATGTGGAAGAAGGACACCTGATTTGATCCAGGCTTGTCGTCAGGCTAGCCCGACAGATTAACGGTATGATTGCACTGATGAGAAAGAGCTATCCTCAATCCATAATAAGCTGGTCATTTACACTGCTTCTTTATAAACGGAAGGATAACCCACGCATTTAATCACATTCACTTCACACTTCACACGTTTAAGATACACCTTTACGAAAGTTTGAGTATATTGTCAAGTATCATAGTGGTAAAGAGTTTGACTTTTTCGAGCGTTTTCCTGATGATTTTTTTAAACGTAATAAACGTCTCGTCGACGAGAATTTATAGCTCTCTTACACTAATTAATCTTTTAGTTCATTATGGTCCATATAGTTCATTATAATTTCAACTCGTACTTAAACCTCTGACACAGTAAGAGATGATATGATAATTCCTTCTTTTTAGAGCGGAATTGTTTTTAAAGTCATTCTGTCACGTGTGTCACGTTTCCGCAAACGTGCTTATAATTTGATTTCGCCAGTATAGAATGGTCAGAACAGCAGTGTATAGACACATCGTAGTTGTGACAGACGTAATATCACCCTCGAGTATTCCTATGCGATTAAATATCGATGTTTACATCATGAATGATATACTATGAATATGGCGTTTTGAATGCTTTTTAGACAATGCGTCCGTCTGGCTAGCGAACTACCTTTACTAAGTCTTTTGATCGCACTATAGACAGGAATATGCAATGTGCAAGTTTTAATAATGCCGCTTGAGCACTGTAGTTCAATGAAAGTCTTGAATAAATATTGCATGATAATAAAATGGACACGTTGACCTATGTGCATTTAAAAGCTGTTTTCATTAATCTGCCTTCGAATTTCTTCACCTCTAACCTTTTATGGAATTAGTCATCAGGCTTGTTTTCCTTTAACAGCCGGACACTATTCCTGGTACTATGACGTTTTCTTTATTTGTATTACTCAAATTGAAATGTTCACAATTCCATCTTTAGTTTGGTGATGCGGTTATATAGGCTATAACATGCTTACATCATGAATGTTATAATATGAATATGGCGTTTTGAATGCTTTTAAGAGGAAAGTGAAATACAATGCGTCCGTCTGGCTAGTGAACTTCCTAATACTAAGTCCTAGTTTGATCGCACGATAGGCAGGAATCTTCAATGTGTAAGTTTAATAATGCCGCTTGAGCCCTGTAGTTTAAGGAAAGTCTTGAATAAACAGTACATGATAATAAAATAGACAAGCTGAAAAACGTACGTGTGCATTTAAAAGATGTTTTCATTAGTTTGCCTGCGAATTTCTCTTCACCCCAAATGGAATTGAATCATCAGACTTGTTATCCTTTATCAGCCGGACACTATTCCTGGTACTATGGCGTCTTTTTTGTGTGTATTACTCAAAATGAAATGTTAGCCATTAGCCAATTACAAATCTGTCGCCATATCGAGGCCTCTCGTTCGACACTTAACACTTATTTACACAGTGTGTATATGTTTCGATGTTCCTATAAATCACATTCAATACTAGAATGCACCAGTGACAGTCACTGAATGCACGCGATAGTGACCCGGGGATTTAATTGTATCGTCCAATTTCCTTAAGAAAATATTGGCGGTCATCGGTAGAGGGAACCGTTGGACCACGGGGCATTTCTAGCGTTTCTCATGACCTACTTGCTTGTAAAGGACATCCGTTAGACCATTATACGTGTGTATTATGTTTTGCCATTTAATATTGTCATTAATAAGCATTTGCCCTAAAACAGCACAAAATGACCTTTAACACTCTACACGCGGTTATTAGTGTACCATATTATACAAAACAGATTTGTCAGAAGTCTCAAGAATTACTGAGCCAATACTAGGCATGTTTGTACTTATTGTAACGCATTTCTCATAGTCATTCCAAATATGGTGACACAATTTTGAAACATTTGATGACATTCTCGAATGTCGTCTGCAGACGTCTGCTGCGTGGAAAGTGTTAAGTTAAGTACTATGCATGTCAGACGTATACGAAGAAAATTTTCGCGAGTAAATTTAATGGACACGTGACTAATAGGGGGCCGTCATCTTGAAGCCGCCTATATAATGCATGGCTAATGGATTTCTTATTCGAGGCATTTTTGCACTAACTTAAAAGTGATTGCCTATGGCTAATTTTTTATTTGATATTTTAATAGAGCTTGCTGAGCTCCACAATAATCTGAAATTTGAGATTGATCGGAGGTACGTTTTTCTAGATATAAAATTGTCAAAAATCCATTTTGAATTCTTTTATTTTGAATTGTTTTTCGGCCAACAGAGGGCAGCCTATTTTCTTTTGTTTTATATTGGGTTTTTTTTACTCCCTAAGTAAAATTTCAATAAACATTTAGTTTTTTGTTTTTGCTCTTATTTTTTATTGAAAACTCCATTAGATTCCCGCAGCACAGGAATTAAGGAGAGTTGTATAGCCAACATATACACCAAGTGGCATTTCATTTAGAAAAGTGCATGAACTTGAAAAAATTAATTAAGTGCATTAATTAGCCTAATTTCTTTAATTTATTTAGTTTTAGATAATTAAGTATAATTAACTATGCAGATGTCTTACAGCCTCCCGCAGCACAGGAAACTTTTTAAAAACTGTAATTAACAAGCTCCCAAAATTTCAGCTTTGTAGCATTTATACTTTTTTTAGAAAAATTAATTAAACATTTTTGCATAGATTTTTTTGCTAGGCCAGCTAGGGGGTCAAAAAAACAATAAGAAACAAAAGAAATGAAAGCTTCAATTTTGCTTCATTTTTGACAATAAAATTGTCATATCTAGAAAACCGTACCTCCGATCAATCTCAAATTTCAGATTATTGTTGAGCTCAGCAAGCTCTATTAAAATATCAAATAAAAAATTAGCCATAGGAACAACCTTATACTAATGAAATTTACGAAAATAACAAAGAATGCAGACGTTTACGGTTATTATTTTTACAAATGTCAACACCGATCCGTAATGCATGTTGTCACAATCGCCATGACACAAAACCACCAAAATGGGTCGTAAATCGGAACTTCAACTTGCTCTAAATCTTGTTTCCGTCATCCAATATTTATTTTCCGTCGCTGAAAAGCTGCCTAATATATAGGGGCACACCACTCAATAATTCCCCCATTACGGCCCTTTTTCAAGACCGTGTTTTTACACTATGTAACAATATTGAAAGTTTTTATTTCGCATGAATGTCTTAGATATGTGTTGAATTTGATTTTAAACTTGATTTTTCTGGACCCATCTAGACAAACTTTTCCGCTACGGGCACCTAAACAGCGTCCTCACCATTTTCAACCGATATTTTTGCTTCCTCACCGGTTCCGGCAACGATATCCTTCCGCGGCTCCCATACCTATTCGATTCTGACGATTTTTGACCACATAAGCAATATTGAGGTTCAATTCTATCGTTTGAATAAAAAATCAGCAAGATTGATCTCTATTTGCTTCCCCTGGACGATTTAGTGTAGTGCTCCCATATGAAAGATCAATATGAAGTATTCACAGCTCGTCTCCATACAACAATAAGTGTCTTGAAAAAGAAATGTATACATCTTACTTATACTTAATATGGCTATGCTGTTGTACATTGAAGCTTCTACATCCGGGATCTTTCTCCGCTGCACTCGCCATACTAGGTTATACATGAGTCACGTGTCCATTAAATTTACCCGCGAAAATTTTCCCCGTATATCTGACATGACAATGGCCCGAGGAAGACGTATTATTGATAGATTTGTGTGGAAGTTATCTTCATTAAATTTCATTGCGAATTCTTATCAATACACACATGGGCTTTAAAATATGTCTGCATTGGATAAACCACTGAATAACTCTATAATAAAGCACTGAACCACTTACTAAAATAGATAATAATGACATTCAGGGGCGTCAATCCGTCTTGAAATGTGAGGGGGGGGGGGGGGTGGGGGGGGGGGTGGGAGATGATGGGCCCCGATAGGCAGCGCCCCGTTGGAGCTATGGGTTTCTGGCGTTTTGTAGGTTCCCAAACTATTGAAGTTGAAATTTGTCGATCATCAGATATTAATAATGTGGCATCAAGGTAAGTTTAAAAAAAGTGGGGGGGGGGGGGGGGGGGGGGGAGCATGAGTTTTGCGGCGTGGGATCACGGAGCCTTATTGGTTCCCTGGTACCCACCACGGAAGTTCTTGGCTCATCATATAGACGTTAAAAGAAATTCAGGTCTACGATTAATGACTTGGAACACAATTAGTCCAGTCAATCTATCGCCAGTGATAGCATGACCCACCACAAATTGCAACACAAGTTTTTTATTCAGTTTCTTCATTAGAAAGATCTCTGGAACAACATATCAAAAGTCTAATAAAATCTAAGTAGGCGAAAGTCAATTTTTCCGTAAATCCAAGATGGCCGCAAAAAACCCTATTTTTGACAATATCCTGACTTCTCATTATTATTTTACAAATATTTTAACTGCAAAAGTATGGTTTTTAATATCAATGAATCCATTGAAACACATTTTAATACAATTGGCCTGTAACTTGCTTTGTTAACACACCTAAATACAAGATGGCCGCCAAAATGGCCGCCAAAAATGATAAAAACTCCATATTGGCATATATAAACCAAATGATCAGAGTATAATTTTAACAGTATGATGTATGGATTAGACCACTAAAAACTCATATGTAGTATTTTTGCTTTGTTAACATACTTTAAAACCAAAATGGCCGCCAAATTAATTGCCACAAATTGTCAAAAGTGGTCAAAATTCCATAAAATAGCATAATATCAACCGAAATGTATAATACAAATATAATTTTAACGATGGTTAGACCACAAGTAACTCATATCTAGTATTTGTGCTCTGTAAACATAGTTCAAAATCCAAAATGGCCCCCAAAATGGCCCCAAAATGGTTCCCGAAGTGGCTGCAAAAAATGGCACATGACTTGGAACACAAATGGGATATACTGTATGTAAACGAGCAAGTATTACACTTAAACCATCAGATATCAGACAGTGGCAAACCAGCTTCTCCAGTGGCGTAGATTTGTTGTTGGCACTGAGGAGGGGGATGATTGACCAGAGGCGGCACGAGCATACACAATATAGGGGTTAAGAATGGGGCAAGAAAAAAAGGTGCGGAAAATTCTTGTAATAAAATGCGCGCGACGCGCGTGAAAATGTTTGCTTATAATGACAAAATGGCCTGATATTAGCTTTATTTGTCCTGAATTAGACATTTGTATTACGGTGAGCATTTTATCTTGCATAACATTGGGAGGGATGATTGCATAGGCCACGGCCCCATGGTAAAATATTGGGGGTGGGGGTATACTACTGGGTCCCATCCTCCGGGATTTACGCCTATGAGCTTCTAAGTGGCGTAGCTAGGTTTTTCAGATTGGGGGTAGAAATGAAAGTTAACGCGAAAAAATTGACTTGACACTAATTTTGCCATGAATGATATGCATGAGGTATTTTGGGTTTAAATGAGCTTCTAAAAACTGAAATTAATGTTTTGTGCACATGTGCGCGTACGAGCAAAAAACAACTATTTCTGTACTTATTTGAACGTCATAATTCCAATAATTCCATGATTCCCCTTTGAAAGCCTGGACGGACATTTGACATAGTGTCCCTCATCTTTCAAAAATTGATTTCATCACTAGTCTAAATAATGAGAGAACATAATGTGAGGAATAAATAGATACTAGTAATTTAGTTTTAAATGTAACAAATCCCGGGTCGACTGATTGACGATAACATAGGCGTGTGCAGGATGGTATTGACCCGGGGGATGGGAGGGGGAGGTATGGCTATGTAATCATAAGTAATATGTAAGCGGCGTGAGTGGAGAGGAGTGAGCAGTGCGTTTGGCGCCGTGGATGGGGTTATGTGAGGTTTCAGTTTTTTAACTAGAATGGTCCAAAAAAACGTTCCTGCGCGCGAATTAGTTTCAATGTGTTATTCAAGCTTAACAACATGGCCATCTTTTGACGCTTGAATAAAACTTTAACATCGAAAATAATTGGCGCGAAGCTCGGGAAAATGGCTATTTTAACACTATAAAGGTCCAGAAAAACGTTTCTGAAGCCATCTTATTAAGCTTGAATAATAAAATATAAAAAATAATTCACGCGTAGCGCGCAAAAACTGGTTATTGTAATATTAAAATGGTCCAGAAAAACGTTCTTGAAGACATGCTATTAAGCTTAAATAATAAAACATTTAAATTAATTCGCGCGTAGCTTGAAAAAATGTCTAGAATAAAGTTCCTGAAGCCATAACAAATTGTTATTTTAACACTAAAATGATTCCGATAAATGTTTTTGAAGCCATGTTGCTAAGCTTCAATAATAAAACATAGACACTTATTCGCGCAAAAATCGACTATTCTAACACTGAAAAGGTCCAGAAAAACGTTCCTGAAGTCATCTTGGCAAACTTCAATAATACAACATTGAAACTAGTTCGCGCGAAGCGCTCAAAAATCTTGAAGCCTGAATAATTCAACATTGAAACTAATTCGTGCGATGCGCGAAAAAAATTGACTATTTTAACACAAACAAGGTACACTACAGAAAACCGTTCCTCAAGCCATCTTGTTTAAGCTTGAATAATGAAACATTCAAAACTAATACGCGCGAAGCCATCAAAAATGCCTAATTTTAACAAAATATCAAGAAAATCGTTCCTGAAAATTAGCTATTAAAAAAACACCTGAAATGGTCCATAAAACTTTCTGTAACAATCTTGTTAAGCATGAATAATTAAACCTTATAACTATTTCGCTCGAAGCGCGCACAAATTGGCTATTTTAATACTAAGGTCCAGATAAACGTTCTGAAAGACATCTTGAAAACTAATTTCTAGGTGTTTTTTAAAACAGTGAAACTAATATTTAGTTTTTTCACTAAAATGGTCCAAAAAACGTTCCTAAAACCATGTTGTTAAGCTTGAATAATTAAACATTGAACATGTTGAACAAAGCACGCACAATTTAAAAAAAAATTAGGGTGGCGTCGTCCCCAGCGTGAAAGGTATGGGGGCGTGCACCCCCTCACTGTCTATGCTTAACGCTTCCTCAGACTCCTTAATTTTCTTCCTTTTTATTTTTTACTCTTTTGTCAATGGTAGGGGGGGGGGGGGGGGGGGGGGTGGCCTGCTGGTTGAAGGGATTCAGGGGGCCGAGTTGTTGGGTTTTACATTTTTCTGAATGGCCTAAAACTTCCCTTGCTATCAATATTTACATTTGTTATAAAACACTGACACGATTCAGAGACGTAGAGATAAAAAGCCCCCCCCCCCCTCCACTCCTCCCCCTTCCCTCCTCCTCCCCCAACCCTCCTACTCTCCCCCTCCCCTCCCCTTTCTCCCCTCCCCTCCCCTCTTTCTCCTCTCTCTCTCTCTCTCTTTTTCTCTCTCTGGGGATCCGGGAGCTTGAGCCCCCAAAGCCCCCTCCTGAACATAAGGAATGCGGTTCTTCGTGTTAGACACATTGCATGTCGCATAATGTCCATCTACATCATGTCATAATGTTCTCCTCTAATAAAGTGAATTTTGATAAAATCTGAGCTTGTAAGTGGAAATGTTTCCACAACAACGTAGCAACAACGTAGAACGAGCACAGTGGATGGCAACAGTCAATCAGTTTGAAAAGCGTATTTTAAATGTCCACAGGGCTAGGAGGACGCTGAGGGAAAGTATACCAATTTAGCGATAATAATAATATACTCCAATCAAAACTAGCCCATTTGTGGCGAATGCTAGCACAAGTGAATTGGATTGGATTGGGTCACTGCTATGAACAAACTGTTATCATAAAAATTCTTTATCAAGTCATGGCAAAAGTGCAACAATATTTTGACATGACGTGATCTCATAAACAAGTATGTACAGCTATAAGATACAGTTATAACACTTTCCACGCGGCTGTTAGTTTAACCATAAACAAAACAGATTTTTCAGAAACTTTTCCCAATTTTCAATCTTGTCTCAAGAATTACTGAACCAGTTCAAAACATATTTGTACTATAATACCGTATGCATTTTCATGGTGATTCCAAATATGAAATTCAATAATTTTGATTTTTTTGTTGTTGAAATTTTGAAGTGTCATCAGCAGACGACTGCCGCGTGGAAAGTGTTAATAACCAATCACACATGACCCAGAAGTCTGCTTGAGGCTTATCAAACTGAAATGAATACATGGAATAATACATGGAAAAAGTGTACTATAGTTCGTTCAATACTGGAACATGAAAGTTGCCAGGTCGATACTGGTACGATTTTACTGTTCTAGTATCGGTCGATACTGATACTGAAACCAAATTGTGTTCCAGTATCTAGCGTCCAGTTTCGGGCGATACTGGTACACGTGATACTGGTGAGATTGTCCCACTAGTGAACGATACTGATACATAATTAACGCTCGATACTGGAACATTTTATATGTGCCAGTATATACACCAGTCTCGGACGATACTGGGTGTTCCAGTATCGGACGATACTAGTACAGTCCAGAATCTGGGACCCAAAGTACACTTTTTCAAATACATCTTAACCCTAACTCTATCCCCCAATTTTTTTTTTTCAACGTGGAAAATCGACCAAAATATCCCCCCGACCCCCCCGGGATTTGATCCAGGGACCTCCAGCACGTGGAGCTTAGGATTCCCCACTACACCACGACTGTCAACGGTAGTCTGGGCAGTGTATTGCCCAGACTATATGGACTGGGTCCATTTTTTCATCGAAAAACTTCCACGCCGGGTGGTACCAACGTGCCCAGTCGTGGTATATTGTGGTATATGGTAGGGTTAGGGTTAAGAATCTGACCATCTTTAAGAAACTGTTTCCCTCTGTTTTACAACAACCATTAAAAGTTTCCAATATGTTGGCAACAAAAACATAAACCCGTGCTTAGATAATTATGTGATTTGTTCTGGCGGAATTCAATATTTGTTGATCAGAAGACTTTAACAACATATGTAAAGGTGTTCACTTCACTAGTCAAGTGCCTCTGGGAAAAGTAATCCTGCCCTACTTCTAACGTAGGCAAACTAAAATGTAACTATGTAACTATAATGTAAATGTAAATAGTAATATTGTAAATCTATACAAAATAGCTTAAGATATTATTGTCATACATGAATGAGACTATCAAAACATTCGAGACAAATGTACACAAACATTGATCAAAAATAGATAACATTTCAAACAGAAAACTATGATTATACTCATCATATTTCACTGACAATCCCATCGCATCCTAATGTATAAGAAACACAATCCATGTTATCATAAAAAGTTCCTACAAACGATATTTGTCAACTCTGGCGCAGACGATGCAGCAGTTTTCACATTTGTTCGACTTAGTGTAAACTTAGCACAAACCCTGGACCTGAGGTGAATGTGTTGACATTGTATTCAAAAGAAGTCAGCCAATGGCTTAAGTAAATGTACTCGCTTGTAATGATTAAATCAATCATCCTGAATTTGTTACATTTCATTCTCATTCTCAAATCAATATGTTTATATAATACTTCTTCCTGATGACTTTCGCTAGGGATATTGAAGGGCAACTTCGAACGTTATCGTATAATGTACATGAGAGAAAGGTTCATTGTATCTAATCCAATTTCCACTTACATTATATTGTGGACGTTTCGGCGAACACTGTTGCTTTTATCAACACGATAGGTAGTGATTGATTAACTGCTGCTTTCAACGCTAGTTGGTTGCTTAGCGACGACTCTGGAGTTTCTAGATGTTTTTTCTCCAGATAGCAATATTTCATCATATAAAACATGTGAACGGTGAAACTGCCCCTCGTCACGATTCATGGTGGTAGCCCCCTTCTTTCTAATCTTCACTGCCTCCTTTATCCATCTCTTGTATTTCTTGCTTGTATCTATCCTGCTCTGTGCCTATGACCTTTGCCTCTCCCCACCTGATGATATGATACTTTCTGCTACGTGGTCCGTAATGGTTGATTTGTGGAATACCGATTGTGATGCCTTTCTAGACGCTCTCGTGGACACTGACTTGCTTAATTTTTCTACTTCTGATTTCTGCTCCTCTAAGCGGGTGCCACATCACCAATGTAACTGAGTTTACCGTTTTTACAAGAAATGTCATAGATAACATCGCCGTGTTCCGCGGATCGCGTTTGTCTTTTGGGTGCGAAGGGTGCAATGTGGCTTCATAGCTGTAGAGATGTGATTTTGTTTCATCACTTTGGACACCCTCTCCGATACACCTTTGACGCACGCTAAACCACAAAGCCTCTTTGTTTTGTGTCTTTGTTGTGCTCTGATGTACGTCCCCGCTACGTCCCGCCTACACGCGCGCCTCGGCTAGCGGGGGCACATTTTGTACGTCCCCGGTACACGCCCCCGCATAGCCGAGCAACGGTTTGTGTACGTTTGCGTACCCCGCATGGTCCCCGCCATGTCCCGAGTCCCACGGGGCCGAGGATGAAATTGGTAAGTGCATTAGTGTCTCCAGGAATGAGATCTGTCCGTCGGTTTATGTGAATTTGATGGATCCCTACTTGTCAATTTGGTTTAAGTGGTCCGTTAACTCATAATGTCCTGTGTGCTCACTAGTTACGAGCGTTGTTGATCTAATAGAAAGGTTACTGGTTCAAGTTTATTAGAGAGACCAGGTTGGCACTACAGCATAACACTGGGATGAGACTTTTAAGGGAACTTATAGCATCAGTTACTAAATGTATAGATGGAGAGGCGGATTTATGCTTATAACACGAGATAATACGAGCTATGTATATATCGTGTAGATAGGTGCACTGTAAGTATAACTTGGCCACTTATATTATCAACAAGAACACTGTTAAATCAGAAATCATTTGTTTTTCTAAAGATCAACACTTTTTATCTTCATAAAATGCCGACAATCTATAGGGTATAGGCTGCTTTCCAAACGACTGCACTAAAAATATTTCATGTCAGACGATTTGAATATTATTAATATAAACGGTTTTTTTGCTACGATTAATAAATACCATATTATGATTCTTTTAAGAAATTAGTGTATTTTCATCGTGTTTAATGTGAAGAGAATGTGGCTAAGATTATGGGTTATTATACGTTCATTTAAGTAGCAATTAAATGACCAGCTTGATATTGAGTGAACAAAGCTCCAATACTGCGCATACGTCAATACTATATTATAGTATTTCTTAAAGAATATAACACAACCTTCCTTGCGCCTTTGATCTGTCTGCCTCACTAATTCAGCCATCGAGAGTACTACAATAGTTATATTGTTAACGCCAGATAAGTAGAGAGGTTTCTAGTTAATCACCGATCTTTTTCCGATGCTTTTAACAATAGAACGAAATACCGTTGGAATATCGTTGTAAAATCGCTAGAAAAATGCTTTAAAATCACTGTAGAGTTTGGATATCGCCCCTAATAGTGATATGATTGAATTGACTTTTTACACAGTGTAAAAAAAATAATCCATAACGTTGGCCCTATACAGTTGACGTAGATGCCTCCGCTGCACCCCGCCTTTTATATAATGTTTTGTTTATTATATTGTCCTTTCGATGACCCTTAAATTGGTAGGAAATTGGTAGGAAACTGTATCTAAATAATACTTATAATTATTATAATTCCATTACAAAGAAAAAACAATTTCAACCGGCCAGTGCAGAGTTATGATGATAAAGGGTTCATAAAAAGTAAGCCCCCTTAAATTAAATGACGTTTGTTTGCATAACTCCACAAACAATTAGACGTTTTGAGAAATTGAAACTTTTATAAAAAGGGAAAACTTTTATGAAAAGGGAAAACTTTTATGAAAAGAGAAAACTTTTATGAAAAGGGAAAACGCTTGACCACCCATGGATTTTTTTCCCTTTTCAATATCCTCTTTACTGTTCCATAAACAGTCACATACCACGAAATGATGTTTTCAGAAAAACTGGCAGTCTTCAAGATCCTATACAAAAATGTTACAAAATGTCCCTAGTGTTTTTTAAAATTAATTTCAATTGTCTTTATTTTCAGATAAAAGAAAAACTCTTATTTCTTTAGCTGGTCTTTATTTGAATTTAAAAACAAAATCATGCATGACTAAAAGGGAACTCTTTCTATCTGTAGCCAAGCGTTTCTCCTTTTCATAAATGTTTCAATTACTCAAAATCTATAATGATGGGAATCACGAATCGAATGGGGATTAGAATTACATGATTTGCGAATAGCTATCAAACCTGGGGATGTCTTTATAGTCAGGTCTAGTTTCATGAATCACCACATGGTACGCTTTTACCGTGCTTACAGGCACTGACTGTTGAGGCGATTCTTATTAGTGATGTATCTATTATCTAACTTATCTAGTGTAATGTGAACTTTGTGGAAACATTAAAGATTTTAGTTATATGTGATAGGTACTAATACAGGACGTTAGTCTTCGGATACTCAATTTCAACAGGCCAGTTGAGAACCTTAAATGTTTATCCTCAAGAATTCACACACTTTAATACAGAAAATCGGCCAAATGTAATAATTACCAAGCTTACCGAACAAAACGTGCATTGATTTATAAAATGTTCATGAATCTTCATTTTCATTATTATTGCATCAATTTTGGAATTGTATGTACATCGGTACTCTCATCACATGAAAACGTTTACAAATGAGTGAGATAGAATGATAACTTTACTGAATGCTGTGTTGAAATGGGCTAACCCCAAACATATGAAATTTATCAAGCGCTGTATCTTTTGAACTATTAATGTGATCTATATAAAAGTATACATTTTTGAAAAATTTCACTAAAAATGCTGATTTTTATTAACATTTTGGTCAAGTTTTTGTTTCCCGTACAACGTTACAAAATCATTTTTTGGTTTAAAAATGCCGAAATTGCACCAATATCAACTGACACTTCTCCAGGAGCGCCTTTTAAAAAATTATTTTTCATATCAATTTTTTAGTTTGTACAATTTTTGCATTTCGGAGGTAAAAATTCAAATTTGTGGGTTAGCACCCCTGAGAGCAATGTGAGTGATACTTGACAAAATGTTCGGCTTAATGAAATGTTGATAGGTTCATATTTTAGTGACATCAAAATCAACGGAAACGTAACATTATATGTCTTGATTATCAGGTCATTTCGCTGTAGATTGTAAATCGCCAGTAGCCATAGAGGCATCATTGAAGCTACGTGTAGGTATCACTGTCGTTGAAATTTAAGTTTGGTCACTGGGCAAATGTAGACGGAACATAAAATGACTGTAAGCCAAGTAATTACTTTATGGTCAACTACGGTTTTATGGAGTGTAAATCAAAGGTCACTTGTAAGTATGTCGAATTAAGCTGCTAAAATTAATATATTGATATAACACAATCATATCCTGGGGTGAAAAATAATATCACATTCATTTTAATCTATATACAACTCCCCCCCCCCCCCCCCCCCCCGGAAAACACTCCTGAAGTCCATCGTTGACAATAAATTATGTATATGTGATGGGCTTAAGTGATTTAAAAAAGAATGACAAATATTTGGGGAAACATACATGTAAAGATGTTGAAAATATTGAGTATGGTATTTCGTTGTCCACATATGAATAAGAAGCACACAAGTATCTTTATCATCACGAATCGGATGAAGTGATACGATGCACGCATCTATGTGTAGCCATTTATATGCTTAATATCGCGATGGAAAACAACAAGATTGAATAGATTGATTAAATGAGGCTTAACCTTTATTATTATTTGATGCATTGTCTAATCACTTCTTTGACACACGAATGGTATAACTATTAAAAATGTTCATTTTCCGGTTCGATTCGGTCCAAATGAGTCCAAACAATTAATCTCGGATCTCGACTCCTTTTCCCAATCACTGATATCACCCTGTAATATTCAGCTTCAATATAAAATGTCTTTTATTTTGAAATTCATTAAACTCCTTTGTTAAATCGCAACCCCACAATTCTTCCCATAAGGTCCTTCTGTATGAAAATGACAGCGGTTATCGTTTGGTTATCACACGATATTTACCGTCAATACCTGATGAACTAGAAACAAATGCTGAAAACACACTTGTCCACCTTAATCCACGTATCTTTCATCATGCTAGGACCCATACTTTGAAAGCCTTTGGCTATCACATTGAATGCCCTAGAGTTGATATGTTTTAACAATAAATATCTAGTCTAGCCATGTTTGCAATATATGTGTGTAAGTAATTTTCACATTTCAACAGATTCACAGACGCTAGGGAATCTGTAGGGCGATGGATTCACGTAAGTGCGATATTAACGGTAATCTCTCGGGCACCAAGTGGTAACACTCATAAAAGTTGATAAGTATTGTATTGTGGGAGGCATGGATGAGAAATCAACTGAAGTTGGGGGTGGAATGCAATTAAATATTGAAAACCTGCACGTCATCTAAAAGTGAAGAAATAAAACAAGGACACTGACACTTTGGCCAGACCAAACTTTGAAAGTATTGGAAGTTCGATATTAATAAAAAACATATATTTATATAACAAAGAGGGCAGTGTCATATTACTAGAGAGAGATAGAGAGAGAAATCGCACCGCCACTGTGCAGTTGTAGTTCTGACGTAGAGATAGTGTTTTATCATCAAGATGCACAACTGACCCCTAACGATCTCGGGGATAACCTGGATGAAAAGCATCAAAGGTTTAGTAAGTCGCACCGAAAGCTCCATATTGGACAATTACCTAAGTATTGTGTGAATCGGTCTGCGTTACTTTATATATCATGTATGACGTTTTGTTTCTTCCCGTATTATGACTTGACCTTCATCACGTCATTTAGCAGTATCGTGAAGAGAGAAAACTCAACTCAA
The DNA here is from genome assembly GCA_035610835.1 of Ophiura sarsii. NCBI lineage: Eukaryota > Metazoa > Echinodermata > Ophiuroidea > Amphilepidida > Ophiuridae > Ophiura > Ophiura sarsii. The sequence goes on from CM069441.1 coordinate 42,158,159, forward strand.
ACCAAATCCACAACAAATCTGATGTAATTGTGTAATTTGAAGAATCGGTAACGGTGATCAATAAGGTCAATAAAAAGAGATTATACAAGATTATCTTAATCACCCGTGTTAAACCATGACGACTTGACAAAGAAGATTTCTTGAGCAATACCAGTATGCTTCACTTCATTATTGATTCCTGTCACCAGTGTCTATTGGTTTCCATTGTTATTACATTGCAATGAAAGGCTTAATATTATTAAACGAGGTCTTTAAGAAAATTCCGCTGCAGGTAGTACAATTGTTGTGACGTGAATGAATTCCTCTCTTGGTTTTTTTTAAAGACACTTCATTTTTTTGATTTAGTTGATATTCAACTTCTTTTCATATACATTACATATGCCATCGAAATACCTATATGTACCTTGTATAATGAAAGTACAAGTCAGACGATTTCCAGCGGTTAATTACTTTAACAGATGTTTTGCTCTGTTTGTTGGGAGGAAATTCCTGTTGGCACCACAGTGGTGCTAAGCAGGCTGGACTTCACAAGAAATCTTATTTGACAACTAGATCAGATGACATTTTAATCGCCAAACAGAATTCTATAAGCTATCAATGTGGAAGAAGGAAACCTGATTTGATCCAGGATTTAAGATATCTATCATTGTAACATAATAGCAACTGTCGTCAGGCTAGCCCGGCAGATTAACGGATGATTGCACTGATGAGAAAGAGCTATCTTCAATCCATAATAAGATGGTCATTTGCATGGCGTCTTTGTTAACGGAAGGATAACCCACGCATTTAATCACATTCACTTCACACTGAACTCGTTTAAGATACATCTTTACGAAGGTTTGAGTATATTGTCAAGTATCATAGTGGTTCAAAAGGGTTTCACTTTTGCGAGTTTTCCTGATGAAAATTGTTTTAACGTACTAAACGTCTCATCTTTGAGAATTAATAGCTCTCTTACACTTAATCTTTTAGTTCATAATGGTCCATAGCTCATTATAATTTCAACTAGTGCTTAAACCTCTGACAAAGTAAAAGATAATATGCTAATTTCTACTTTTTAGAGCGGAATTGTTTTTAAAGTCATTCTGTCATGTGTTTCACGTTTCCGCCAACGTGCGAATATATAATTTGATTTCGCCAGTATAGAATGGTCAGAAGAGCAGTGTATATTGAAACATCGTAGTTGTGACAGACGTAATATCACCCTCGAATGAAGGATATAATATGAATATGGCGTTTTGAATGCTTTTTAGAGGAACGTGCAATACAATGCGTCCGTCTGGCTAGCGAACTACCTTTACTTTGTCCTCTTTTGATCGCATGTAAAATAGGCAGGAATATGCAATGTGTAATGTTCATAATGCCGCTTGAGCACTGTAGTTCAATGAAAGTCCTTCATCCCTTGTTATACATGTAGGCCTATTTAAAAGTGATGTTTGCGGTATTAAAGTAGAGCCTGGTTGGTAGTATAGTATAGCATTATTTAAAGGTCGTATTTCGGTGTTCGTAAAAAGATGTACACTGTGACGCACCCATTTAAAGTGACGGACATTGACGCACCCTCTGTCAATTTTTTGACGGACCAATTGCTGCCACTGACGTACCCTCCGTCAAGAATGTGGTGGTAAACGACACACCCATGACGCACCTCTCCCGAGGGTTGTATAGTGCGTCTTACAACTGATAGGTGTATTATTTACACAGTGTGCACATGTTTCGATGTTCCTACAAATCATATTCAAGACTAGAATGCACGCAATAGTGACCCGGGGATTTCATTGAATCGTCCAATTTCCTTAAGAACATATTGGTGGTCATCGGTAGAGAGAACCGTCAGACCACGGGGCATTTCTAGCGTTTCTCATGACCTACTTTCTTGTGTAGATTAAGAACAACCGTTATACCAATCATCGTGTGCATTATGTTTTGCCACTACTGTCATTAATACGCATTTGCCCTAAAACAGCACAAAATGACCTTTAACACCTTACACGCGGCTATTAGTTTGACCATAATACAAAACAGATTTTTCAGAAACCTTTCCCAACTTTCAAAGTCTATCTCAAGAATTACTAAACCAATACTAGGCATTATAACAATAAAAGCTCATCTGTGTTGGTGATAAATAATTTGAAGTTGAACTTTCAATACTAGGCATGTTTTATTAATATTGTAATACATATCTCATAGTCATTCCAAATATTGTGATGAAATTCAATATTGTTATTGTGATGAAATTCAATATTATTATTTTTTGAAACATTTGGTGACATTTTGGAATGTCGTCTAGTCTGCAGACGCCTGCCGCGTGGATAGTGTTATAAGTATCTACTGTATGGCCCGAGGAAGACGTATTATTGATGGATTTGTGTGCAAATTATCTTCATTAAATTTCATTGCGAATTCTTATCAATACAAACATGGGCTTTAAAATGTGTCTGCATTGGATAAACCACTGAATAAACTCTGTGTTAAACCACCGAACTTACTAAAAGGGGACGTGTCCCCCACAGGGGCGGCACTAGCCTCATAATTGGAGTGGATGGGGGTGGGCATGAACACAAATTATGCGCGCAAAGCGCACACTTTTTTGTGCCATTCTACGCTTAAATTGTCATCTAATTTGCATTTAGCTGTTTTATACTAAAATTGTCAACATTTGGTATAATCTAACCTAATTTAGTAAGAAAATTTGCGCACAGCGCGGAACAAAATTGCCATTTTATGCTAAAATTGTCTATTTTTTAAAATTTGAACTAAACTGAATTTTTTTATATATTTGTTAGGGGGGATGCCCCCACTTGCCCGCTGTAGTGCCGCCACTGGTCCCCCAATAACACAAAACTTTAATTGATTTGTGTCAATTTCATCACTAGTCTCAATGAGAGAACATAATGTGAGGAATATATAGATAATTATTTTAGTTTTAAATGTAAAAAATCCCGGGTTGACGGATTGAGGATAAGGAATGCGGTTCCCGTGTTAGAATGCTGCAATTGCAACTCCGATGCAACAATGCACATTGCATGTCTCGTATGTTCATCTAACAGCATGTCATAATGTTCTCCTCTAATAAAGTGAAATTTGATGAAAAGCTTGTAAGTGATAATTCTTGAAGTAGAAATGCGGTCATTTTAATCATTTCAATTGTGGCAACAACGTAGAACGGGCACAGTAGATGGCAAAAGTCAATCAATTTGAAAAGGTTTTTTTTCTCAATGTCCACAGGGTTCGGAGGACGCTGCGGGAAAGTATACCAATATAGCCATAATAATAATATAAACTCCAATCAAAACTAGCCCATTTGTAGCGAATGCTAGCGCAAGGGAATTATATTGAATTGGGTCACTGCTATGAACAAACTATTATACATTCCGTTGAGAAATCCGTTATGTAGGATTCCATGATACATGATTGAAACCAACCCCGTCCAACCCTTTTAATTCTCAAATATTCTATCTACTTCCTCAAGGGACTCCAGTATAGGATATACTTGTTATATAAATTCTTTATCAAATTGTCATGGCGAAAGTGCAACAATAAACAAGTATGTACAGCTATAAGATAACATACTACTGTCATTTCGAAATCTCATCATTTACGTTTGTAATAACAATTATGTCTATCTAAACATGTAAATTAAATCTGTCTGCAATTTGCTTTTCTTCTTCTCACATAACATAATAGGTAATCGTAGATCTTTTTCTGACCAAAACCGGACGCAGTTTTTTTGCTGGACCAGAAACATAATCATAACATTAGGTGTGTTTTTTCATTGTCAATGTTTACATTATGATCACGTAATTATTTCTCTAGGCTGGTCAGTATATGATATATGTACATCTATTTGAATGATTATATTTTGATACAAATTAACAACAATATTTAAACTATACTCCTGTATGGCGAAATGTTTGGAGTTATAAGAATGTATAATATGCTGTAAAGAAAAGGTACCTTGTAATAAAACTCTTGCTTGGAGGGGAAAAAATAGAAAAAAAGAGAATAAAATAAGATAGCTGTTAGTTTAACCATTATACAAAACAGATTTTTCAGAAACTTTTCCAAATTGTCAGTCTTATCTCAAGAATAACTTAACCAGTACAAGACATATTTGTATTATACTGTAATGCATTTTTCATGGTGATTCCAAATATGGTGATGAAATTTAATACTTTTAAATGTTGTGGGACGCCTGCCGCGTAGAAAATGTTAAATAACCAATCAGACATGACACAGAAGTCTGCTTGAGGCTGGCGGCCTTTATCAAACTGAAACGAATTAAATACATGGAAGAGTGTACTTTATGTCCCAGTGGTATACCAGTATTGTTCATTACTGGAATATGAAAGTTGATAGTATCGGTCGATAATGGTTCGATTTTACTGTCATAGTATCGGTCGATACTGGAACACCAAATTGTGTTCCAGTATCGAGCGATACTGGAACATTTTTATGTTCCAGTATCGGGCGATACTGGTACACGTGATACTAGGGAGATTGTCCCTGTATTAAATAATACTGGTACATAATTATGTTCCAGTATCGCCCGATACGGGAACATTTTGTGCCAGTTTATACCAGTATCGGACGATGGGTGTTCCAGTATCGGACGATACTAGTACAGTCCAGAATATGAGACCAAATGTACACTTTTACAAATACATCTTTAAGAATCTTACCATCTTTCTTAATCTGTTTCCCTCTGTTCTACAACAACAATTAAACGTTTCCAATGCGTTAACAACAACAAAAACTTACGGGCTTAGATACGTGATTTATTCTGGCGGGTTCGTTGATGCAACAAGGATACTTTAACAACAGATGTACAGGTGTTCACTTCACTAGTCGAGTGCCACTGGGAAAAATAATCCTTGCCCTACTTCTTACGTAGGCAAACTAAAATGTAACTATATAGTAATGTAAATAGTAATATTGTAACTCTATATACAAAATAGCTTAAGATATTGTCATACATGAAGACAAATATCAAACATTGATCAAAATAGATAACATTTCAAACCAAAAGCTATGAGTATAATCATTATATTTCAAAGACAATCCCATCGTCGCCTATGAGATACACAATCCATGTTTACATAAAAAGTACATACAAACGATATTTTTAAACTCTTATCGCAGACGATGCAGGAGTTTTCACATCGTCTCAAAACATCAGACTTCCGTGTGTAGACTAATAGCACAGCCAATGGCTAAACTATAAATTTACTCGCTTGTCAAAATTAATCAATCATCCTGAATTTGTTACATTTCATTTTTGTTCTTAAATCAATGTGTTTATATAATACTTCGTCCTGATGACTTTCGCTAGGGACATTGAATGGCAACTTTGAACGTAATACATATAATGTAAGGTTTATTGTATCTAATCCGCTTATTTTACATTGTAGACGTTTCGGCGAACTCTGTTGCCTTCATCAACACATGATATGTAGTGATTAATTAACTACTGCTATCGACGCTAGTTGGTTGCTTAGCGACGACTCTAGAGTTTCTAGATGCTTTTTCTCCAGATAGCAAATATTTCATCAAACAAATGTGAACGGTGATACTGCCCCTCGTCACGATTCATGGTGTTAGCCCTATTCTTTCTAATCTTCACTGCCTCCTTTATCCACCTCTTGTTTATATCCTGCTTTGTGCCTATGACCTTTGCAACTCCGCACCTGATGATATGATACTTTTCAGCAACTTGTCCGTAATGGCCGATTTGTGGATTACCGATTGTGATGCCTCTCTGGTTGCTCTCGTGGACACTGACTTGCTTAATTTTCCACTTCTGATTTGTGTTCCTCTAAGCCGTAGGGTGCCAATTTCTTTCCTGTCTCACCAATTTAACTGAGTTTACAGTTTTTACAAGGAATGTCATAGATGACATCGTCGTGTTAAGTGGATCGCGTTTGTCTTTTGGGTGTACTAGTTGGCTGCGAAGGGTGCAATGTGGATTCATAGCTGTAGAGATGTGATATTTTGTCATCACTCTGGACACCTTCTTCGATACAACTTTGACGTACGGTAAAACCACGAAGTCTTTGTTCTGTCGTGCGTTCCGTGTCTCGTTTAGGTTTGGGTTTTTCGGTGTTGTCATTTGGTCTTTGACCGTCTCAAAAGTGAACTTAGGATAACCGCAATTCGTGAGAAAATGTTGAACATTTCCTCAACCTTTTTGTCAGCATCTTGTGTGATGACCTTGTTTATGCGATCATTAAGTGTCCGCATGACTCCTAATTTCTGGAGTAATCGATGATGAGACCCGTAATTGAGGTACTGGTCTGTTTGAGTCGGCTTCCTGTATACCAAAGGTTTAACTGAGCCATCTCTTTTCCTCACGATTAGTCTCTCCAGGAATGGGATGTTAAGAGAACGTGGCTAAGTTCATGGTCTATTATCCGTCAATTAAAGTAGCAAATAAATGACCAGCTTGATATTGATTGAACATAGCTCCAGGGATTCTATTTATTTTGGGATGAGAAATTCCAATACTGCGCATACGTAAATAACAGGTCCTATTAAATAGCGCCATCTATCAGTGTGCTCCCCGATGAGTTTAGTTTAGTTTAGTTTAGTTTTATTTGGCATATCAAGACACAGAGATACAATACATCAGATCAAATATACAAATCTTAAAAACTTACAACAATTAACACAACATAGTAATACAAGAAAACATATAATGCCAAGGATAGCCCGAGAAAGCTCTAAAAAGGGCTTATTTCCATTGGGGTCCTTATTAAAACAGCACATTATAAAAACATCATATATATTTGCACACAAAATAATATTGCACTTTTTATGAAACAACTGCATATAAAAAATGGATGAAAAATCAAGATAGAAAGTGACTCTTTACTGCCTTTTTGAACTGCCCGTGGGTTTTTGGATGTTTTAACCTGAGTTGGTAGCAAGTTCCATTCCCGAATACCAGTAAAGAAAAATGTATTGCACTTCTGACCTTTAGCTTTGGGAACCAGAACATTTGTTGCACTGCCCCTGGTATTGTATCTGTGAGTGCTGGACAATTTGGTAAAATGAGAATTCAAGTACTCAGGCGCTATTTCATTATATATTTTGATTGAATTTAAGTTGTTTAACTCTGTCTTCAACTTTCAGCATTCCCAGCTTCTTAAATTCTACATCACCATTGTGGGACCTGAGCTCCAGCTTCAAAATAAAGCGAATCAACTTATTTTGCACAACTTGCAGCTTATTTGTCAACTTTGCAGAAAGTGAAGAAAACCATGAAGAGCAACAATAATCAAAATGGCATTGTATAAGGGCGGTGCAAAGGGTCTTACGGGATCTTTCATTAAAAAAATGACCTTTATTGTCTGTATAAGAAACTTAATCTACCACAAGATTTGTTGACAACTGATTTTGCAATAGTTTCACCACTGAGATTTTCATCGAGAGTAATCCCAAGGTATTTGACAGAGTTGGTAGGATTTATAATTTTTCCGTCACAAGAAACTTCAAACTTGTCCACCTTGCTCAGTCTAGGTTTAGATCCAAAAAGAATAATGTTACGTAAGTGGTGATTCGTCAACAGCCTTCAGAAAATATACACGGAATGAATATAGACTTGTATCAAGTCCTTCAGAAACAAACAGCAATGCTACGGTCGGTGTATATTCATTGATGGTGACAAAATTAATTTCAAATGTATAAAACAAACAATAATACATGAATATCTCATTGTAACACATAAATAATATCATCCTTTTTGAAACCGCACAATCTTTCCGGGACATTTTTCAACAGTTTATACCTAAGCAGACGATAAAAGTCACCGACATTCCAAATTCAGCGCCCTCTATCAGTGTCATCCCCAACAAGGAAAATGTGGCTTCAAATCGGCATCCTGATAGCAGTCTTCTTTAGTGCAATTAATACCGTTAATCGTCATGGTTATCTTGTCGCCATATGAAGTTACTATTACGTTTGAATGATAGACCTGTTCAAGACTTGATCGAAACATTTTACTCTCCACATTGATAGGGATCTTATATATTTCCATTGGGCAATAATAGACCTAGGATTTTAAATTGAGCAATTCATACCTTCAGGGTAATGATAACTGAGGTAATGAGAGGTAAACACGACGCATACTGAAAGAAACCTTCTTTGGAATCGCGATGATATATACGTTTAATTTCATCCGACCGGTAACTACAGGAATACCGACTGTTTTCCATCGGGATATTAAGCCAGCAAATGCTTACAACCTAGAAATGTGCATCGTATCGCATAATCAGATTATTATGAGGACACCAGCATACCGTACGCAGTGTTTCAACATATCTTCATTATGCCTTGCCATAGTTTGTCCTCATTACAAGTCATTAGCTTTACTTCGATTGCATATTTATCAAATATCTCAGAAGCATTTTGCGGTCGACTGCTGACTTAGGGAGTGTTTTCTGGAAACATGTTTTATAAAGATCTTTATGACTACAATACTGAGTCTCATAGATGACCTTTTCTCCCCTAGGGATAGATTGAATAGTTACAATAATCATTACAATAATCAAGTAGCTTTTAAATACGACATACTTACATATGACCTCACAATAACAAAGCCTTATATATCCTTGCAGCGGAAAGACGATACCGACTAAGATCATATGACAAATTATTAAGTTTTACTTAATAACGCAGGTGGTCACAACAAAATAGCCGATTAATATCCCAAATATTATTATTATCAATATAATCTTAATCATAAGTATACACTTGAACGCAATTGTTGCATTAACAGGACCGATCAAACTATCCTAATACGCGGTCAACACAAGGCCAAACTGGACGGACATATTGCGCGTCTAACCCCCCAGGGTTTGTTCCCGTATCAAATTCATTCTGCTTTGAAAGTGCATTTCCGGAAAAAAATGATAATTACTCGACTTTCCAATAATGATGTTGATACATCAAGAAAGTGTTGTAATTGCATTATGTACATATGTTTTAGAACAAACATAGAGATACTTTGGGACGGTGTTCTTTGTACAATTTTTGAGGAGGGGCTTGAATCTTGTTTAAGGTTGTAGGAATAGAGCTATATGATAATCCATTCTAAGAATAAAATACGGAAATGCAGGGCGTGTCCAAAAGTGTCCCATGAGGAACACAGATACTTAAAAATCCATGCAATGCTTTTTGATAGACTGTTGATAAGCCGTATTAGTCCTCTATCAAATACATCCCATTAAATTTCCAGATATATGATCAGTTCGTCTGTCTCATCACATACAGATCTATTCGACGCAACACGCTTTTCGAGAAAATCGAGATTGAAAATCCTGTCGTCAGATTTGGCTTCAAACTTGCTTATTTCTTTACCAATATTCCTAGATAGGATATATACATGAAGAGGACCCTTGGTACTTTCTATTTAGGTCATTTTTGTGTGCTAATCTTTTGAATAACATTGATTAAAATGGTACCAAACTTATAGCTCTGTATGTGAAAATATTTTTTTCCATTATTAACAATGATTTCTCGTATAGAGCGCATAGATCTCTATGTGAAACGCATAGAATTTGCGATGTTCAAATAGTTTACGATGTTTTCTCGTATAGAGCGCATATAGATCTCTATGTAAAACCGTTGAATTTGCGATGTTCAAATAGCTCATGGAATAGATCTGTATGTGAAACGCGTAGAATTTGCGATGTTCAAATAGCTCATAGAATAGATCGTCCACGTTATATCCTATTCTACATGTATATGGAATAGCGCTATATGTGAAACGCTAAAATGTAAAAAACAGCAAATACACCAAATTCAAGGACTTATATCTCATTAATTTAACAGAATTGAGGTCTGTAACTTGGGATATTGAAAGAGCACGATACAATATTACTAAAAACCGATTTTCTCAAAAATTCATAATCTCTCGAATAGATCAGTATGTGATGAGACCGACGAGTTCATTAAAAAAAGTGCGAATTGAACTTTAAACTGAAAAAACCCTGCATTTGATATGCATATAGGTTACATCAAGGAATTGTTTACAATCCATTTAATATTCAAATATTCTGTAGTTTGTTATGGATAATATGGATGAAAATGTGTTTTTCTGCTCAAATTGAACTAATTATCAATTGATTATGTTCAATTACACATTGTATACGAGGGTCGTTCAATAAATAATGAAAGTTATCATGGTATGGGATGCATGAGTGATTCTATTGAGGGATAGTGTGATCAATACAAAGTATGAACCTTTGTCTTTCAAACAATACAGTTTTGGATTTCTAAGTGTGAACTATGACGTCATAGCATTGTCTCAAAGTAAGTATACTTGGGACACTGCTAAATCAGTTATTTGGCGGTAAATTTGAATTCTTTGTATGAAACATGTGGTATTGCATAACATGACACCAGAAGCAGGTAAATCCCATTTTTTCCCGCTTAAGTATGATAAAAAAGACAATAACTTTAATCCCTGTGTAATTTGATATATGTAGTATAAGAGGAAAAAGTAAGGAGAGGCAATTGAATAAAAAGTATACAAATATCAGTATTTCAAATAGCCAATTTCATTGAAAAATGCCCAGTCAGTGAATAACTAATATTGCAGAAAATCAAATAATTTAGGAACATTCCAAGTAATTAACCAGATTCCATATGATAGCTAACTAATTATCTGAACTTATGCGCATGAAACCTGTAGAAAATATGCGCATGAGCAGACGGCAGATCATTTTGAACTGGGCCAAAAATGGCTAAAATCATGAAATTTACCAGATAAAAGCTTACTGTGCCTTCAAATTCTAATCAGAAATAATGAAAAATGCTTAAATCAATGTGTACAAATATTGTGATCGTCAAAATGAAGATATACATGAATGTATCAATCAAAGAAGGCTGCTACAACCTCTCTTATTAGTGTTATCTTTAGAGCTACTAGATATGTATTGTTAAAGTAATCGTCACATAATTTCAATGGTTTGAGGAAATTTTATGAACAGCTCCTCTTGAAATCCCGACTATTATTGCTTTACATCCCACAACAATTTACTAAATTATAATCCTTCTATTGTTCTTTATCCTTTGTTGTTTTCTAAGGTATATTATTGCGGTTAAGTTAAATAAAAGCGTATTTGAGATGGTCCCTGCTTGTTTGTATTAAGGAATTCAGATCTAAAAAAGAGTGTCAAACAGAGATAAGTGTGTGTTCTAACTATGTGCCTAGTGTTATCTGTTTTTATGCTTGCATTGCCGAGATATACGCAAATGTATCAATCAACCCATATTCAACATATTACATATCCAGCCAAATAATTGACAGATTTCAGTCAGTGTCTGAAACCTATTGTGTTTATGTTAATGACGTTACATAACCAAAGTTATCTAACAATCCACAACTGTATTGTTCGAAAGACAAAGGTTCATACTTTGTATTGATCACATTATCCCTAAATAGAATCACTCATGCATCCCATACCATGATCACTTTCATTATATATTGAACGACCCTCGTAATTATTCTAAAACGAGTTCCCTGCACATGAAATGTGACCAAAGCTGAATTTGACATGCCTGAGTAGATTTGCCATTTAACAAAATCTTATGACACATTACAGATTGCTTGACGTGATTAGTAGTATTTCACGTTACAATTTGGCATGGCCGAAAACGAAATCATGCTTCACATGGGACACCTTTTGACATGCCCTATAAATCTTGACATCCTTTCGGATTACTAGTATTCATAATGGGGATTATCAGGCAATATTATTTTCTCATGTCTTCGTTACTTGAAATGCAAAATTCTCTCGCCGTTTTGGTTAGTTTTATAGCTTATAGAATACAATATAGCTTAACATATGAAATGTCAGTTAACTAGAATTTTGAATTTTAAAATTTCTGACTCAACAGGTGCTGCTTATTTACTATAGAAAATGATTATAATACATTTAAGGTATTGGGGTAATATCATATTTATTGCTTCTTATGAAATTGCTTCTTATGAAATAAAAGTATATTGAAATGATTGGATTCAAACACTTCCTCAGTTAATCCGATGTTTCAGATTTTAATCTGTGACAGTTCCTTATAAAACTGGATGAATCGGTTGCTCTGATCACAGACCTTCTGCTGTCTAGTGTCGGAGACGAAGCGCGCAGATCAAAAGTATACCCGCAAGGCCGGAGCATGCCGTAAAGTTGGACTGAACTGTTGAGTCGGACGAAAGACTTAAAACACAGCAGTATTAAAAATTGTAATCGCTTTCGGCCTCATATATCCGAGAGTGTGATCAGAGCGACCGATTCTAGTTCTAAGTTACTTATTGAATCACTGAGTTAAATAGAACACGCAACGCACCCCGTGGGTCGGACATTATTTCCCAGGCTATTGCGAAACGGACATTGGCCGTATTGCAGTTGTTTAAATAAACATGATAATCTCAAGAACGGATATTAGCCACTGTTGGACAGTCTTCGTTATTAAGTTGGAATCATTCTATGGACCGCTTCAGGAAAACGGTCGTAAACATGGTGTTTCCTTCAAATATGATAAGTGGAGAGATAGTATGAGGCTTTTTTAATATAACAATGATCGCCTGTAGCTCAAGTCGCCTTCCTTGTGAACAAAATCGTACAAATCACAGTGTGAATATCAAACCCCAAAAACAAAACAATAAAAAAGATACTTTTGATGTATTAACTCAAGTATACTTTGGTAGCGATTGAATTGACTTTCTACACAGTGTAAACAGATTAATCCATAACGTTGGCCTCTCATATTTGAAGCTCGATGCCTCCGCTGCACCCTCCTTTAAACAATGTCTTGTTTTATTATATTGTTTGTTTATTATATTGTCCTCTCAATGTTTGAGAACATTAAATTTGTAGGAAACTGTTTTTAAATAATGCTTAATTTATATTCCAATCACTCAAAACGTCCGATTATGTGTGGAGTTATGCAAACAAACATGATCTAACTTTAGGGAGGGGGGGGGGGGGGGGGTGACTTACTTTTTGAACCCTTTATTTCTGGTCAGTTCAAACTTGGCTGCATTCCATAATAATAATCCATAACGTTGGCCTCTCATATTTGAAGCTCGATGCCTCCGCTGCACCCCTCCTTTAAACAATGTCTTGTCTTATTACATTGTTTGTTTATTATATTGTCCTCTCGATGTTTGAGAACATTAAATTTGTAGGAAACTGTTTTTAAATAATGCTTAATTTATATTCCAATCACTCAAAACGTCCGATTGTGTGTGGAGTTATGCAAACAAATATGATCTAACTTTAGGGGGGGGGGGGGGGGGGGGGGGGGTGACTTACTTTTCGAACCCTTTATTTCTGGTCAGTTCAAACTTGGCTGCATTGATTCTAACAAGTATGGTGCAATTTGAGTCAGTCCTGTGTAAAATCAAGACGTAATCTATATGATGGTAATCACGAATGGAGATTAGAATTACATGTTTTTCGGACATCTAGCAAACCTAGTGATGTCTTTATAGTCAGGTCTAGTTTCATGTAGGGGAATTTTCAGGTCAAAGATAGACCGCATCATGCCGGACATCTCTCTTTGAGCTTTAACAGTCAGTGCCTCTAAGAAGAATATACCATTTTTTTTTTGTTGGGGGTGGGGGTGGGTGGGGATAGTGATTCATGGGTCCTCAGATCAACTTGTTAACAAAAATCACTGATACACCAAACATACCATTACTATAGCCACATTTTAAAATTCCTAACATTTTTGGTTCGGTCGTAAACAATCACCGACATTTCCCTGTAAAACAATTACTACATTCGCCATATGCGCGCCATGCACATCCCAATGAAAGAAAAACATATTTTGAAACATCCAGTAGGGTACATAACAAAAATGAAAACAAATCTTTGGGATCTCGTTGACGCGTCGCATTACGCTGACCTGAACCCTTGACGAACAGCGCCCTCATGCAGTTTTCAAACCCTTATAATTTGATGCACCAACGAAATCACATTAAATTGATATAAAAGAACTCAGAGCCGTTAACAGATTCAAAAGGAACATTGTAAGGATCAAAGATCCAATTTTACCATTTTGAGCCTTTTTGCACCTCCGTAAATATGTGCGCCATCTTAAAAACACCTTGTAAATGATATCCAGCATTAAATGATAAGGGCTTGAGAACGGCATGAGGGTGTTGTACGTCAAGAGTTCAAGGTCAGCGTAATGCGACGCGTCAACGAGATCCCAAAGATTTGTTTTCATTTTTGTTATGTACCCTACTGGAGGTTTCAAAATATGTGTTTCTTTTATTGGGATGGCGCGCAAAGTTATACTTGGGGAACGTAGTAATCGTTTTACTGGGATTTTTTTCTTTAAATTTCGATGATTGTTTTACGACCGAACTTTTAAAATTTGGCTATAGTATAATGTTGTGGTAATGTATCACTGATTCTTTTGAAAAGTTGATCTGAGGACCCATGACTCACCACATGGTACACTCTTACATGCACTGACTGTTAAGGCGATTCTTATTAGTAATGTATCTATTATCTAATTTATCTAGTGTAATGTGAACTTTGTGGAAACATTAAAGATTTTGATTATATGTGATAAGAGCTAACACAGGACGTTCGCCTTCGACACTCAGTTTCACTAGGCTAGTTGAGAACCCTACACCTTAAAACAATTTGTGTTAGTCAAGAATTTACACACTTCAATACAGCAAATCGTCCAAATGTAATAAGTACCAAGCTTTAACCGAACAAACTGTGCATTGATGTATAAAACGTTCATGAAACTTCATTTACATTATTATGGCATTTATTTTGGAATTGGTTGTACATCGGTACTCTCATCAAATTAAAACGTTTATACATGAGTGAGATATAATGATAATTTTACTGATGTTTTGTTGAAATGTGTTTAATGACAACTTTATCAATTAAGGGGGGTACTTACCCAAACAAATATTTAATTTATCAAGCGCTTTATCTTTTGAACTATTAATGTGATGTATAGGGTTTACTTAAGTATCATGCATATTTAAAATCTGTTTAACCACAATATGAAGGCAATCAATGCTTTAATCAATAGCTGCAGTTATTTACTGTTATCAGCAAAAAGAATCACAACATTTTATGGTGCCGTTATCCAGTTATGACTATTGTGGTAAAGTTAGTGCATTATGAAACCGTACAAAATATTGAGTATTATATTTTTGATTTATAAGTGGCTACATGCTTGAGACACAATATCTCATTAATAAGACATTCCAAACTTGAGAAGATATTATTTTCACACATTTAATGCAAAATAAAATGACAAAACAATGTCAATGTTTCGTGCATTCAGCAGAGCAAAGATAAAATCAGGCTTTCGTGATGATCGGATTAGAGTTTGCGCCATTATTCAATAGTGAAATTCAAAAGAGCTTGATAGAGAAATATCACAAATCTTGTTCGGTTTTAAAATGTACACTTTTATCTAAATGGGCATAAAACATGTTTTCCTCAACAAATTTTAACCAACTAAAATTATTTCGAAAGAATATATTATTTGAGAAGTTTGTATACAGACTATTAGAAATAAAATCCCAAAGTTGAGTACACTTCTTTTTTTTTACTCATCCTGTATATAAAAGTATACATTTTTGGAAATTGTCACTAAAAATACTGATTTTGTGAATTTTGACTCATTTTGGCTCAACATTTTTCGGAGAACGTAACAAAATCAGCTGTTGGTAGAAAACGCTGAAATTGCACCAAAATCATCTCTAAGGAGCGCATTTAAAAAAAAATCAGAACAATTTTAATGTTTACATTTTGGACAAAAAAGATAAAACATTGCATTTTGAAGGTAAAATCATTTTTGGGGGTTTGCACTCCCTTAAATTAGAGCAATGTGAGTGACACTTGAAAAAATGTTTGGTTTAATGAAATATTGACAGGATAATATTTAGCGACATCAAAATCAACGGAAACGTAAGATATTTTTTCTTGATTATCAGGTCATTTTGCTGTAAATTGTAAATCGCCAGTAGGCATAGAGGCATCATTGAATCTACGTGTAGGTATCACTGTCGTTGACATTTGAGTTTGGTCACTGGTCAAATGTAGACGTAACATATTAAATGACTGTAAGCCAAGTATTGACTTTATGGTCAACAACGGTTTCATGTAGTGTAAATCAATGGCGGCGTGTAAAAATACCCCGATTCCAGACATCAAGGGGTCTTTGAGATGAGTAATTATAAATCTACATAGCCCAAAGTAAACTGTGATAAAGCGCAGCTTCTTCGTTGTATGATGCTGTTATATGAATCCAGGGAGGTATACGCAAATTATCAGTTATGTGTTTAATCATTGTTATTCCAACGCTAAAACAATATCATATATATAGGCTATATCACAGTTAAGAGTGCTCAGTAATATTTCACTTTCTAAATTGTGTCCTTTTTCTTTGAATGTACAAAATACCTGGAACTACTAAATTCCAAAATATTCTTCATTCCAATAGCGTATGTAATATTCCTTATTTCCTTTGCAATTCACGGGTAAAGATTGTTCTACAGCTGGTAATAGTAATTTTAAGTTGAGTATTCTAGGCTTAACATTGAGCTGAAATTGTCATCATCTGTAGCATTGCATTGAGTTGAAATCAATTTGCTAGCTAAAATCCGGGATTCCCAATAACATCACACCCGTAGATAAACATTACAGGGGATCACATATCTTTATAGATTTCATATCCGAACCTAAGGATATTCTATATCCTCGTATTCATATGTCCGTACCCAAGGTACTGCTATTGGCAATAGTGACAACGAGCTATACTGAAAGCCATGTTGCTCTTTAAGTCACTTGTTTTGTTAAACAAGAACGACATCAGCTCAGGTGTGCACATTTATTCCGATAAAATAATATTATTGACCCAATTATCTACATTTTTTAGCTAGCAGATGTCTTATGGTGCATATATGGAATCTAAGTCAAGCGTCGAACGCTATTGAAATATTAATAGTAAGTTAAGTACTCATATAATGCCATCAATTATCATATCTATATACCCACTCTCATTCACATGCTCTTCATGTGTTCCACTTATGGTGATGACGATTAATTTGTTTTACATATTTTGCCGTTGCTTCTTGAACATGAAATAGTAATGGATTCGTCACACAGACCCATGATCCACTACCGAAAAGAATATCTCCTTGTCTTATGACAATAAGAGATGGTCATCATTGTTTCCCTTGAGACATTTCTAATCCCATCATTGGTCTGAAGATAGCCCTTAGCCAATAACGATGCTGGTTCTGGTTATTCCCTACTTCGTTCTTATTGATACATACAGTATGCCCATGCTTCGATGTTATTCGGGTCATATATTCAATATAACTATATCTGGCTACCAGCAGCGTAACTACGCGCTTATATAGAAATGAGTATCAAAAGACATGTGTAGTTTTTAACCCAATATTGTGCTAAACATCGATTTCGTAAAAAATAACTTTTTACACATGCAATAGTTAACTATTGAATTCCGAGTTTTACACTCTGGAAGTGTAGAAAAGTGCCGTAATTGGGTAAAACATGATTTGACACCATGAAAGTGTAAGATTTATCGTAGTCTCGTGTCCAGACTCCACTTTACATGACAGAAAGCGGATGTGAAGGAGGCTACTGCGCGATGTACATTCCCAGTAGTAAAAAACTGCACAATGTTGAGCGATAATCCCATGCGGTCCATGACAAAAGTGTCTTGATGAAAACAGGCTGTAGCGACTACTGCTAGGAACATACTAGGGTCAATAAATCGGTATTGTGTTGGTGCAGGGAGGTGTTTAATGTGCATTCATCGGTGTGCACTCAAGCTGATCTCGTAGCAACCAGTTTGATAGCCTGAGCTCAGCGCACCATAGTCTGGTCCGGTAAAGCGAGCAAAACACTGCTTGTTGTGTTCGTATTAAATGCGGCACCATATCGGTTATGTTACTTTGCAGTATCCAGCCATGGCGGACGACGGCATATCGGTCAGAAACTTCTAGTGCAGGTACAGAACTTGAGGACCTTATCCCGGCTTTTTTTAGGTAAAATGTGATAAGATTTATACATTTATAGTCTTGTAGAATAAAATAATAGTCTTATGGGAGTGAAGTAGTGACAGATCTGGTCTGAGATCTAGGCCATATTTCTTATACCTATCGCGTATATAGTAATCTTATAAGCTCATTATATACGCAAGTAGTACAGGACTATTACAGCTACTTCACTTCACGCATATCCGGGATTAAGTCTTCAAGGCCTGCCTCCAGCAAGAAAGCTTTGACCGTTGTCACCCGCCATAGCTTTAATGTGCAAAGAATGTGCATAATGAGTGTAAAGTGTTACACAACAAAAGGGTAAATTGGCTACACAGCATTATTGGGTAAAGGACATTATACCCAATTTAGGTGTACCAAAATGACACAAGTGTTGGGTAAAACCTCTACACAACCCCGGTTGTGTAAAGTGTTACACATAATTGGGTCAAAATAGGGAACATGGTCGTTTTGGGGTAAATATTTACCCAACGATATTGTGTCAAAGTTTTAAACTTTGTTGGGCAAAACACTTCCACATCATCAACTACTTCGTCAGCTCAGTCGATTACGGCGTTCGCCAGTGTTATTGCTCAAAACGGTCAAGTCTACGAAAATAAGATGAACAGATGATTTTGGTTTGGCAAAATTCGCATGTTCTGTCATTCTCTGTGTAGAAAGCCGCGTTACCGATCGATGTAACTATTGTCCAGTTAAGGTAAAGTAAACTAGCCGTGCGTGTAGTGTCGCGGGAGCACATTATTATCAAGGTCGATTTTTCAACGGGTTGCACATCGGTCTTACTAGTTTCATTATATTTATGCTTTTTTTTACGCCAATCTCAACATTTACCAATTAATTTCAGCAATTTATTTCTATCTTGTCATATTTAGCCACATAAAATAGTTCATATTAACACAAAACACTTCCACATCATCAACTACTTTGTTAGCTCAGTGGATACGGCGTCAGTCTTGGTATACATAGGTTTTGGGTTCGGGCCCCGGTCCAGTCAAGTTAAGGTATTAAGTTCTTCTAAAAATCTTTAATTCCGTGGAAAATAAAATTGCGAAAGAAGATTAGAATGCAAATATGACACCCAAAATGGCTTACATTATATACCTGCATTTAAAATAAATAAATTTATGTGTACCAAAATGACACAAATGTTGGGTAAAACCTCTACACAACTCTGGTTGTGTAAAGTGTTACTTATAATTGGGTCAAGGGAACATGGTCGTTTTGGGGTAAAGAGTAATGTCAAATATACGAGTAAGTCCGTCTGGCTATGAATGCAATGTAAAAGTGTTAATAATGTCACTTGAGCTCGGTCAGAAATGTACAATAGAAGGTTGCGGACAGTGGGCAGGATAAAGTGTCGTACGTGTGCAATACTAGCTCATCGGCCGTAAGGAAAAATGAGGTGCTGGGGTATGTAGAAAGCTAGAAGATAACTATCACTTACATGTCATAGGTGGATACATAAATGTCATCGTTAGCATGGTTAGGGTGGATGTGAAATTGTTTAAGAGCGAAGGTCCAATAGCACCTAGCAGGTAACCGGGAAAGTTAGGCAACATTTTTGTAAATTCATTTGTTTTGCAATTTTTAACATATTTTGCCAATTAGTGCTGTTTTAAATACACTATAAACTTATAGTTTTGGCTGTTTCTATTAAAATATTATAGGTACTCATTTGAATTGTTAAAATTGTATTTATAACAGTTTAGGCCAAGTAACAACAATTATCTGTTTCACGTCATCGCCCGCACCGATTTTTGAGGCCGCTCCAATATTTTTGTTATTTGTTATTTTCAAAAATGTTATATTCTTTAAGAAATACTATAATATAGTATTTCTTAAAGAATATAACACAACCTTCCTTGCGCCTTTGATATGTCTGCTTCACTAATGCAGCCATCGAGAGTACTACAATAGTTATATTGTTAACGCCAGATAAGTAGAGAGGTTTCTAGTTAATCACCGATCTTTTTCCGATGCTTTTAACAATAGAACGAAATACCGTTGGAATATCGTTGTAAAATCACTAGAAAAATGCTTTAAAATCACTGTAGAGTTTGGATATCGCCCCTTACCTGTCGTACTCTCCCCGTGTTGAAAAGAAAATGTTAAAATGAAAATCAGACTTGACCTAACGTTTGGGATCATTAATCAACCATTCTTATCGTGTACTATCTCAAATTTAAAAAAGGAAATTTCTCAACAACTTTATAATTAAATATGTTTATGTAGGAGTTATACTTTTAGAGTTATCAGCATGTTTATTACCGGGTCAGTTACTTATCGTGATGACTATACATGTATAGCATGCATGGAAGTAAGTAAGTTCTGGTCACCATATTTACACTTTGAGAAATTCGCAATTCCATCTCTAGTGTAGATATAGCCTGGCTATATATTTGCGAAAATGATGAACAATTCTATAAAAGCCATTAATCAATAACGATGCTGTCTCCACACCCAGGCCCTTCATTCACAGCTGACATCTTATTTACACAATGTGCACATGTTTGGATGTTTCACTAAATCATTATTAACTTTGATACGTGATGGTGACAAAGTGAATCCAATGTACCTCTTTTCCTTGAAGCTAAGATCGGTGGTCATCGTTAGACATTGTACCTGTAGGCATTTCTCGCATTATTCGTGACCCACTTTCGTAGGTAGATTTAGAAAAATTACTAAATATTAAAACATGTTTATATCTTTGGCAAATGCTAACATTAAAAATGCAATAAAGCAATTATTGCTTTATTGCTTTTTTAATGTCTGTACTGTCAGAACCGTACCTCTGAACCGTCAGAATACGACCTGAGGAAAATATATGAATGATTCGTATTTGTGTGGGAAGTGATCTTATGATAATGAGCACATTTTTACGGTAAATCATTGTCGATTGTCTAGTAGATTCATAACAACATTTAAAATATACGTCGTGACACACACATACATGTGACGTTCGTCAATTTGTCCGCATATAATTACACAAATTGTGAGAGGACACAATTAGAAGATAAGTTTACTTATCAATATTACTAGGTCACGTTTGGATTAGGTTGGGTTACTAATGTTGTACTGGTGCATTGGCTACTGTGATGCAACATTAATACATTGTGTGTCACTTAGGTCTTTTTGAATTATCACCAGAGTCCGTCTCAGAAACCTTAATATTGGATACAAATATTTGCTGTTCTGCTTTAAATGATATATATATTTTCCGTCTCCTTGCGTTACAAGTGGACGAATGCGGTCAAAAATGGTACACTTAAGATTTGCCACGGGATTGCAAAAGTCAATCAGTTTGAATAGCACGTTTTCGTAATATCCACAAGGCTAGAAAAACGCTGAAGTAAAATACACTCCTCAAAATAAGTTCCTGACCCAGTAATAAATAAACTCTTAGCTCCAAACCTATAGCTCCTACGTAAAAATATTAAGTTATACCGTGTGTCAGGATGTGTACGGGCTGCATTGATCAATTGAAACATTCCCAATCCTCATCTTACTATCAACCCGTGAGTTATCGCTACCAGTTAATCAATAAACTGCCTGTTGCTAGTCCGAGGATGCGTATCGACGAACAAAGTGTTAAGATGAAAAACTGACTTTGTTTTGGTTTTGGACACATAACTGAGTAATATCACGTGTAATATCTCAAATTGAAAAAAAGAGAGATTTCCTTACAACTTTTTAATTCAATTTTTTACGTAAGAGCTATAGTTTTGGAGTTGAGAACATATTAATTACCTGGTCAGTTACTTATTTTGAGGACTGTATACCAATAATGACATACCAGCACTACTAATATAACATTCCAATTAAAGCTAGCCCACATCTGTGGTGAATATTACACTAGGACAATTTGATTGAACTGGGTCACTATTCCGAACATATTGATACAATGACGAATACCTACCAGTAGATCAAACTGTACTTCTTTTTTGTTGAACATGTTGCAAAAACAGGTGAATTGTTACATCATATACATGACGACAATTCAAAAGGTCTATCTAAGCATGAATTGAAATGTTCGATGGTGATAATTTTGAATATCTGGTGACATTATTGTCCGTCCCAATGCATGCTACTGGGTGTTTTACAATACTATTTCATAGAGTCCAATGATAGCAATAACGAACATATAAACATTACCTACTCGCTCCCGATAGAAAACAAATATTGGCGTAAATGAGTATTCTTTATTAATGTAACCAAGAGACGTTACGGTGCACTTCGCTAGTTGAGTGCCAAGTGGGAAAATAACTGTTGCCCGACTTCTAACACAGACAAACTAAAATGCAAAGTTACAAAACTGTTATTGTTACTCTATATACACGGAATTTTGATACATTAACAAGTAAGGGGCCATATCCAAACTCTCAAGTGATTTTTTAGCTTTTTTTTACCGATTTTTGAGGAAATCACAAAATTCACTTTTTTGACAAAAAAGTGAATTTTGTGATTTCCTCAAAAAATCAACATTTTTGGTCAAAATTGACGCCAAATTTGGATTCTCTGATCCATTTTCTTTCGAAAAATGTACACTTTTATATACATTTGAGTCTTTTTCCGATGCTTTTAACAATAGAAAGAAATACCGTTTTAATACCGGGGTAAAATCGGTATAAAAACGCTATAAAATCACTTGAGAGTTTGGATATGGCCCCTAAATCAAAATGTATGGAAAATCAAACACATTACAAAAACATTGATCAAAATAGATTGAATTTCAAAAAGAAAGGCATAATAAATATAATCTTTTCACGGAATTACAACATTTCCCGCAAGATACACAATACATGTGTCTCATGTGTACAAAGATGCTCGCAACATGTACAGAAATGCGACATTGTCTCAAATCATCTTAAAGTAAATTTCACACTCACTGCAGATTGTATTAATCATGTTAAACATTGTTGATGCATTTTCATAATACATGTATACGAAGCTTTATTATGTATATATACTATTTATTTGTAGGCTATTGTATTTCCCTGTATCTTTGTACGTAGGTCCCGTGATTGAAAATGGTTTTCTGTCGTTGCAAGCTATAATAGTAATAAGAAATAATAGTAAGGTAAATTTCACATTTAGTTTATAATGATCATGTTACTTCTTCTGATGCTTATTTTGTGAGCTCTAAAATTTTGTGAGCTCTAAAATAGAAAACAAAACTTAGAATAATCGGTTGTTTGGAAGGAAAATGTCTCCTATCTTTTACACACCAGACTCTCGTACAACTTCAACAAGTTCAGACTATTAAAACCTCCCTGCTCTGACTGAATGCGTCATTTAATAATATCTAGGTCACCTAAGATCACCATGTCCATCAAATATTGGTGCCTTATTTATACATACATTTGTTTACACAGCTGTTCTGTCATTGTTTTATGTAACGTCAGCCATCTTGTCATCCGTGATCTGTCATAGAACTAACACGGCGCCTTAAAACCTGAGAATTACGATTTCCTTATCAATACAATTTTAACCTTCTTGTCGTCGCTACCCCATATTCAATTTATACAGATTATATTAAGGTTGAGCAGTATCATTCATCCATTTTCAGGATCAAATAACTATTGTGATGAAGGTGATTTCATCATAACACATGCTGACACCAAATGTCTATGAAATATTGATAACACGCTTCGTCTTACTATAAATCTGGAAACGGGGGGGGGGGGGGGGGGGGGGGTGTTATCTTTATTACTCCCTTAGTTTTGATCAAAGTGTCGCCTAATTTGCATGAAATCTAGAGGAAATAATGGGAAGAGTGATAAAGTACAGCGTGGCCCAAAACACTGGGTTCAAAAGTTTGCGAGCTTACAACTAATAAAGTAGGAAACATAGATAGTTTATATTTAGGGATATTAAACAAAATATACATGAACTTAATTGGTTAAACTCTGTAATTATTCAAATATAAACTTTTTGAAATACAAAGATTTTAATAGAGCGTGGTCAAAACCCATTTGTCCCACTTTTCAAGGAACACCCCGATGTGTTGCATCTTGCACATTGTTGTGATTTCGTCAATGTTTTGCCTTTGCATTCATTCTTTACAAAGACTTGGGCAGTAAATAAAATTATCTTGGTCATATACCAATAATACAAGTTCATTATTTACATAAACATTAACAAAAATGTTCTTTGTTATAGTCCGAGTTATTGTTAAGTTCTTTCGGAGAATAAACCCCATGCCGGGAATACTGCACATAGCGCACAGTTTCATGCAACGCACGGATGGTTTATTCCTTAAATCGGGACAAATGGGTTCTGACCACGCTCTATTCAAATTTTTGTATTTCAAAAAGTTTACATTGGATTGGTCTCCAAATTTACCCAATTAAGGTCAGGTATATTTTGTTTGATATCCTTAAATATAAACTATCCATCATCCCTACTTATTTCGTTATAAGCTCGCAAACTTTTGAACCCAGCTTTTTGGGACACGCTGTATATTACAGTGAAATTGGTTAACAATTGGCTTCAAAAACAGTAATGTGGGTATTTCTATTACTGCATATATTGGTATAACGCATAGGAGGGCCATGAGGTAATTAAACATGTTAAACATAATGTGGTTTCTTAATACATTACAACTGCGGACATGACGAGGTTGCTTCAAATACAGAACCCGCAGATGTGTACCCATTATGGCGCGTTTTTAGACGACAAGGAAGTATGCGTATACCGCCTATCAGGTGTAGTCCGTCGAAAAGTCCCACTCGCCTCAAGGGGGGGGGGGGGGGGGGGGGGGGGGGGGGGACACCAGCGAGAACCGCAGCGCCCGAGCCGAAGGCGATGGTCCTTCGACTTTAGGTAAACCTGCTACAACTCATGAACTAAAGTTACAACTCATGAATCTCATTTGCTCATCTAATGGGGACCCGAACGTAGCGATGGTATCCTGCTAGTTTCAATATAAACATCGAAACGTATTATTTATCAAACTCTCGGTACCAATACAGGGATACCGTTAATTTTCATCGTGATATTAATCTAGGCAATTAAACAAATCGTGTTCAATTCTGCAACATTGATACTTTAAAACGTGTCATCTCACCTGGTTAAGTTTGGAACTATATAGTTTTTGGAAAAATATTGCATTATGGATAAATGATATAACGTACGTTTGGCATATCTGACTACAAGGTGCAGATAACATGGCTTGAGGATGAAAATATTTTATGGTTGTAAAATGTACGTTTGCCATATCCGGCTACAAGATGCAGATAACAGGGCGGGAGGATGAAGACGAGGGTTGAGTGCCAGAAGGCCGTAACTCAACCTTTGAGAAAATTTATATTTTGGTACAAAAATAATCCATAGATCCATATAGCCTAGATTTGCAGAACAATAAAGAGATAACTCATAAACACACTGAATTTGACTCAAATTAGAGTTATAAGTTGGGTGCTACATTGTATTGCAATGAGTCCCAAATATTTGAAAGTCGATTATCTCAAAATAGCGTTTCTTGAGTTACGGCCTTCTGGAGCTCAGCCCTCGAAGACATGTCTTGGCTGTATAATGTACGTTTGCCATATCTGACTACAAGATGCAGATAACAGGGCGGGAGGATGAAGGCATATCAAAGTTGTATAGTGTAAGTTTGCCATATCCAACAACTTTTGAAATTTGTTGTGTTGAGAAATTCACACTTTAACTTCAATTGTGTCAAAGAAATAAGTGCTATTTCAGATTTGGTAAAATCAAAAGTTCAAAATTCGAAGAAAAAAACACACACAATATATTATCCCTGGATCAGATTTTAGTTTTAAAACTAGCCCAAATGTGGCTGAAACCACAGATGGTGGAAACCATCTGTGCTGAAAGTCACCTCGTGTGCCAAGTCATGTGGCGAGCTTGTTGATAGGTTGGCCAAGGTCTCCATACCCAGCATAGGGTCAATGGTGTTGGATTGAATAATTCTTGGGAACTTAGATCCCAACACGCCACTTTTCAAAGTTATGGACATTTGTTGTGTTAAGAAATTCAATGTTTGAACTTCAATTTGTTAAAACTAGTGCGATTTCAGATTTTGTCAAATATAAATGTACGATATATAGCAGATTCTAGTTTAAAATGTAGCCCAATGGGCTAAAGATCGACACATAGGCCAATAAGGCACATCGCTGGGTCAGACAGTTGGTCCAGGGGTTCACACCATTCACACCATTCACATCGTGTTCACACGCAAATATTAATGTGATGGCCAGTTCAATCTGTCAACCCTCCTGTCAGTGATATCTCAAACTTGAGCTCAAACTATACAGACCTCTGGAACGTAATGGATGAAGATTATGTCATGGCAGTATAATGTACGTTTGCCATATCCAACTACAAGGTGCAGATAACAGGACGGGAGGATGAAGACATGTCATAGCTATGTAATGTACGTTTGCCATATCCGACTACAAGATGCAGATAACAGGACGGGAGGATGAAGACATGTCATGGCAATATAATGTACGTTTGCCATATCCGACTACAAGATGCAGATAACAGGACGGGAGGATGAAGACATGTCATGGCTATATAATGTACGTTTGCCATATCCGACTACAAGGTGTAGATAGCAGGGCGGGAGGATGAATACATGTCATGGTTGTATAATGTACGTTTGCCATATCCAGCTACAAGATGCAGATAACAAGGCGGGGGGGGGGGGGGGGGGGGGGATAAAGACATGTCATAGTTGTATAATGTACGTTTGCCATATCTGACTATAAGATGCAAATAACAGGGCAGGAGGATGAAGACATGTCATAGTTGTATAATGTACGTTTGCCATGTCCGACTACAAGATACAGATAACAGGACGGGAGGATGAAGGCATGCCATAGTTGTATAATGTACGTTTGCCATATCCAGCTACAAGATGCAGATAACAAGGCGGGAGGATAAAGACATGTCATAGTTGTATAATGTACGTTTGCCATATCCGACTACAAGGTGTAGATAACATGGCGGGAGGTTGAAGACATTTCATGGTTGTATAATGTACGTTTGCCATATCTGAGTACAAGGTGTATATAACAGGGCAGGAGGATGAAGACATGTCAGAGTTGTATAGTGTAAGTTTGCCATATCCGACTACAAGATGCAGATAACAGGACGGGAGGATGAAGACATGTCAGAGTTGTATAATATACGTTTGCCATATCTGACTACAAGGTGCAGATAACAGGGCAGGAGGATGAAGACATGACAGAGTTGTAAAATGTACGTTTGCCATATCCGACTACAAGATGCAGATAACATGGCGGGAGGATGAAGGCATGTCATGGTTGCATAATGTACGTTTGCCATATCCGACTACAATATGCAGATAACAGGGCAGGAGGATGGAGGCATTTCATGGTTGTATAATGTACATTTGCCATATCCGGCTAAAAGATGCAGATAACAGGACGGGAGGATGAAGACATGACATAGTTGTATAATGTACGTTTGCCATATCCGACTACAATATGCAGATAACAGGGCAGGAGGATGAAGGCATGTCATGGTTGTATAATGTACGTTTGCCATTTGAAGAGTTCGGGGTTAATCATTTTTATAATTGGTTTCTATAGGTACTGTTGGGCTGATATCGCTATAATAGGAGTAATTTGCATTTTGAAAATTTGCTCATTTGGTGGGGTGCAATTAGCAATATGTACGAAGTATCTAATTTTGATGACAGCTGCATTGTTATGTTTCTGCAAGCTGGTGGTTGCGATGGTTACGACGAAATGCTTCCAAAAGGAAACCGAAGAAGATATCACGTTACATGACAGTTTGAAAATCTTGATCAAAAATACTTTTAATTTTTACGAGTTTCTAAAGTATATAATATATCAACCAGAAAGTAAGCGTATAGTTTTAATCGACGAGGTAATCACTCTGTAAAAGTTTCTTAAAAATGTTAATATTCACGTACAGTAATCCTACTGTTCCAGCAATCAACGAATTATTCCAAAGAGCAGACATGTTGTCGCGATCAAAATAGGCAAATATCAGCATTAACACAAATACACCTAAACGATTAAATATAAAAGTAACTATGTACACTAAATTGTTTATCCGGAAAAATGACGATGACTTAGGTATCTGGTACATTAGTAGTAACTGTCGAACATGCAAAAACATGTTGTTGAATTCAACGGTTCCGCAGAAAATGCCATATCCAAGATACATTTTTCGAAGAGACATGGAAGAACCGAAAAACATCGTCTGTGGTGAAATTAACAAAACAAATTATTTTAAACAATTTATTAAAGTGCTGGCCCATTGCACTTTGACCATGCCGTGTGGGTAGAAATTAAGCAATACTACGTCACTATGTTCTCATTTTTTACTGTGCCCCACCAAGAGGGATTCCACGGAACAATATGATTTGACCGGTTTCGAGTACGTAGAGCGGGAAATGTGATTGTCAATCCGAATACGTGACTAACGTTTACCTCCACGAAGAGCCATAGTAGAACCGAAAAACCGATATAGGACAAACTATACATTTTGCATCTATGCGCTCAGACGTACAAGATTATATGCTTTTCAAGTTAATTGAAGCAATTTAATTTAGTTCTGGGACCCCGTGGGACTGGGAGTACAAATCAATGAAAAGTTCATTGGCATTTAGGAAAGACAATTTGTGGGTTGGTATATTTCAGTATGTGTATGTATTTACTTACGATGAAATGGTGTATAAGAAGAATCCACGAAAACTTTTTGTGTAGAAGTAGATTTATCACATCGTATGTGAAATATCCTGGAAAGAACGAAATATAAGCGTAGATCACAATTGCATCAGGATATCATAAAAATGTTACCTTTGACTCCAAGGTGACTGTAAATCTTCTTTCTCCTACATACGGAAGTCTGTCTGATATACTTAATTTGGAGCCAACATTTAAGTAGGTCTGGGGCAGCCTATACTCTAATAGGTTTCATGATAGTCACCAACACTTCTCAATGGACAAGAGGAAGTCCATTTGATCGGCTATTTTAGAGCCGACGATTCTTCAATAGCAAGGGTCACCTACGTTGAATCATCGGACAAAAGTAAGCCCAAATGGTGACACTTAAAAGACAACAGGTAGTCTACGTGTATCTATCTTAAATCATTTCATCCTGCAGATGTTAGAACTTTTCCGACGACGAAACCACTCGCATTTCCTGTTTAATTTGGAATACAATGATTTCATTTCCTTACCTGTCGAGATTGCCAATGTGGTTTCTCCGAGCAGTGTGTGATTGAAAACCAAATTCGACCAAAGGTCAGTTAAAAAAATCAGATTGTGAGACAACATTTGGTTTAAAACGTGTTAGATTAAAGTAAACAAACATAATATACCTACTTTTATAGGTATAAGCTTCTGTATACATCTATAAGGCAGGCAAATTGCAAAATTAGGAAATATTTCCTAATCTGGAAATGTATTGCCTAATCAGTCAAAACTTAGAATCATGCTTAGAAAATAATTTTCTAGGTTTTGACCAAGGCTTATAATTATGAATTTTGACAGTGAGGTTTAATCCCGGGGGGCCAGTCAAACATAATAGTGTACACATGCGTGACCAAAAAACCCCGTAAAAAGGGGTGTTTTTTCAGTGTTGGACGCGTCACGCGAGTGACGCGTTAAGGGTATCAAAAACGCTGATTTTCGAGAAAAAGGGTGGCTTAAAATACCGGTCGAACGTGTTTAGGGTAACTTGTTTTGTTCCCCGTTCCCAGAAGAATGTTATCTCCGTTATTGCGATTTCTTTTGAGGGTCTCATTTCCAATTTGAGAACGCCTGTGTGTCACTCGTTTCTACAGCGTCATAATCGCCATAGCAAACCGAGATAGCAAAGACCGTCCCCCAGACCGTCGTTTTGTAGCGTTCACAATATGCGCTAGAGACTGGAGAATCCCGACGAACTGCAACCCCCACTTGTTTAGGGGTCATATTCTGGCAAGAACTTGTTTAGGGGTCAACATTTGCAAGGAAAGCGCGCTAAAAACTTGTTTAGGGGTAATTTTGCTTGCAGGGTAAAACTTGTTTAGGGGGTGTCTGGAAAAAATTTGGTCACGCATGTGTACACCATTATGTTGGACTGGTCCCCCCGGGGTTTAATATGTTTTAAAGCACAAGGATTAATTAATTAAACACATAAGTCATGTAGGCTTTAAGTTTTCAGTTAAAATTACTTTGATGGTCGGTAAAGCTAGAACTAACAAAGTATGTTTGAACAATTTTAAATAGATTTTTAACCCGAGTAACTTGACGAGCACTGATGTGCCAAAGGAGCATATTCATGGGTTTCCAAGGTGTTTAGAGAGGCAAGCTCTGTCTCGTATCTTCAGAGGGCAGAATTACTACAAACAATTGATTGATCGTGATATGAATGCGGAATGGTCTTTTCCAGCCCACTCTTTGCTCATGGGGAACTTGTTTAAAGAAAATTGAACGAAACTCTTCAAAAGGTTTGAAAATATCGTGTTTTTCACATTATACATGAACTCATATTATATCTACAGACGATTGAAAAGACTTGGCATTCTTTAATAAGACTCACCTGACTATTGACATTGCAGCAATTATCACCGAGTGGGTAAGTGACACAACGACACTTCGCCATTTGTGTTCATTGTCATCGCTGTATGCTTTGGGAACTGGAACCAACTTGAACGTCAAACATATATTGAATAAAGTAAAGAAAACTGTCGAAAGTAGAATCGTGAAATATGTTCCAAAAGATTCCATTTCATCGATATCGGGCAGTGTCTTTGATAACTATACACATTCAATACAACAGATTCAATTCCGTGTACAAAGTTACGTCACGGGTGAAAGAACCAGATAATGCCCAATATCGTATATATAACCTTGGATTGTATAACGTGTTTTTAGTTAAAATGAACCAAAGATGACCTTGAAAAAAGGTTGCCAGGTTCTAGAACAACAATTATGAAATCATATACCGTAATTTAAAGCTACGTACAATACAATACAATGCAATACAATCAGTCTAATTGCTGTGTTTTGACCTGAAATGTTGGCCCCGGGGCATGTTATCCTCTTAGCACCGACTTCATTTTCTGTATTACAGATTTGTAATTTGAACAGTTGTTTTGACACGGAATCTATAGGGTGGTGCGTTTAAACATGGCCTAGCTGGAATCGCGGTTAACCGCCTCTGGCATTACACCTGAGGGCAGCAGAGTCAGGGCAACAACTTTTCTGCATAGCCAAGATGTCAGCCTGCATGTAGTTCTTTGAATGGTGGAAATTGGTTATTGTTATTGTTTTCGGATTTTGCAGCTATTTAAGTGAATTGTGATACCGGAAGTAGCTTCAGTCTCGTTTGATTTTTAAGGTATGGCCTAGCTGGAATTGTGGTTAACAGCCTCTGGCATTACACCTGAGGGCAGCAGAGTCAGGGCAACGACTTTTTTTGCATAGCCATGATGTCAGCCTGCATGTAGCACTTTGAATGGTGGAAATTGGTTATTGTTTTCGGATTTTGCAGCTATTTAAGTGAATTGTGATACCGGAAGTAACGTCAATGTCTTGATTTTAAAGGTCCAGAATTTAAAGGGACATGATTTTTGTTTACAATATGGCCGGCAAAAAAAGAAGGTCATTGAGAACCAGGGTAGGGATAGTTCATAAGCAGGTAAGTTAATGTTCACATTTTAACTGAAATTTACATGAAAGTATTGTGTTTTGAAGGTTATTATTGTTTATTATTGTTTATGGGCTATCCCATAGGCCATGTTTGAACGCACCACCCTATATTATAGGCCTATACGCGAATCTTGTTAAATTAAAGAAATCTATCTGCTTCGAGCAACTCCTAGCAAAACAGAAACTTACGGTAGAAGTTTCGCGGTGACTGTGCCAAAGCTGTGGAATTCCCTTCCTCTCCAACTCCGAACTCCACAATCAACAACTCGACGTATCTTTTTAAAACTGCTTATAACCTGTCATAATTGATGTCTTATTGACTTTTCAACGCAATGTTTTTATCAATAGTACTATATACAGGGTGTCCCAAAAGTCTATGCACGACTTTGAAGCTTTGTATTTCAAAAAATATAAGTCGTATTGAAAATATGAAAACATATTTAGAAAGAGGTGATGTGGGAAATAATTTTGATACCAAACATTGGAGTAACATCTGTTTGTAATGCCACCCTAGAAGTAAAATATGTATTTCTGCACAAATGTAATTTTATAATTTGGAGGAATAAAGTTCATAAATCCATACTATTGAGATTAACACAAAGACGGGTAGAGTTGGCTACACGGAAAGTGATCCGTCAATTGTAATTATTTATAATGTTACATTACAGTGATCCCATCATAATAACAAACTATATCTGACCGCTGCTTTAATGTTTTGTTTGCTCTGAATCTTGTATGGAAACTTCTTCAAGTCCTTAGGCAAAATTCTGTGAACAGTTGACCTTTTAATCTTGTTTTCTGCGGATTGTCGGCGAATCTAGATCTCTATGGACTTTTGGCTACTGCATGTCTTATAATACAATGTGACTTGTTGATCTACCAGTCTTTCTACCACATCGAGACAAATCATGCACAGTTCCTGTGTTCAAACATTTATCCACCAACTTCAGAATGGATATTCTTCCTGGTATAGTAGCAAAAGCTTAAAAGGTTCCAAAAAGAACCATTTTAAGGTTCAAAATGGGCAAAAAATGGGCAAAAATGGGTCTTTAGAACCTCTTTAGGTTCTCTACAGAACCTTTTGGGTCCTTTAAAATCAAGGAACCTTTAAACCCTTAGGGTTCCATGTACGGGACAGCCGAGAACCCCTGAAGCACCCTTTTTCTAACAGTGTATAGGAGTCAAGGATGTGTTTGCATGAACTAAAGACGGTCTTTGCATGAACCTATCAGTTAAATAGGCAAACGAAACAACATGGAAATATTTCCAATCAAACATGCCGAAGTAATAAAGAAACATGTTAGTAATAAAGAACAGCCGTATGAGGATACGACTTTTCCCCGTATACAGATTCGTAAACTTTACTCGCACTTTACTCGCACGTTTTCACCTTGAAAATGTCAGGTCATGTCATGTCATGTAGTGCCGTGTCATGCCGTGCCGTGCCGTGCCGTGTCGTGTCGTGTCGTGTCGTGTCGTGCCGTGTCGTATTGTTGGTGTCGGTGTCGTGTCGTGTCGTGTCGTGTCAGGTCATGTAATGTCATGTCATGACATATATTGTTTTGGCTTGTCTTGCACTCGTTTTATTTTCTCTGATTAAATGTGTATTGTCTATTGTGTTAATATAAATTTGAAATATAACATTACAGGTATCATTTAAGTTAGCTTAAAATGTATTTTTATGTATTATGTTGCAAACCAAAAATTCTAATAAAAAAAGAAGACAAATTAATAAGATCCCTTCTTGTTGATCTGTTTGCTCATCGCTCATGCTCATTCTTCAATTGTCACAAGTGTCTCGTATTTTGGTGAGCCATGCCATTATTCTATCTTACAACTGTCATGATGACCTTGTAATGATATATGCTGACATTTCATTTCAAACTAAACCTAACTTTCGAAAATACAGCAACACCGATAGTTTTCCATCGAGACACCAAGGAAGTAAATGCCGTCAACGTGAAAGATGTGTGCGCTGTTTCCCAAGATTAGATTTACAGATACCGAAATAAGTCCTTGTGCTTAGCCATACATCTTTCGATCTCTTAAAGTCATTTATTTTACCTGAATTTTAATGAACACAACATTTCATTTAAACTATCGACTTGGGACGTACTTTCCTAAATCAAGTTTATAATGATCAACATAAATGCAATATCTATTTGTCCGCCCTTCGGGGTAGAACAGTTAAGATATATCCAATTCAGCAGCTCATATCAATTTCAACAGCTAGCTCCGTACCGTACGGTGCACTATTTACAAGTGACCTCACATTGACAAAGCATTATATTTCCTTTGGGTGTAAAAACGATACCTACAAAGATTATGGTTTGAATTAATAACGCAGGTGGTCACAACAAAATAGCCGATAAATATCGCAAATAATATTTTTATTAAAATGATCCAAATGATAAGTAGACAATTAGAGACTGAACTACATCATCTTAATTAATTAAGGCCATATTCACTTTATTGAATTAATTCTGTATTGAAAGTATATTTCCGATGACTTGATAATAATGATAATAATCATTAACTAATTAATCCCATTGCTAATAATTGTATGTACCGGCAAACCCTCGTAATTTCATAGTGTATGGCGAGATGAGCATATTAAGCAATACAGACAATTTAGAACGGTTTTCGTCTCAGAGAGCATGAGGACAACTTGATATCAAGAGCGGTAGAAACAAATTGGCTATAAATATTAATCGAACACTTCTACTTCTTCGAGATTTTTATCTTGTCGACACGATAAAAGAATATGACCATCGCGATGTATTCATAATTCCTTATTGAATTACTGAGATAAATAGAACATGCAACGGATCCCTCTGGTTGGACATTATTTCCCAGGTTATTGCCAAATGGACCTTGGCCGTTCGCTAAAACAAACAAAAGAACGGATATTAACCACAGTTGGTCATTCTCCATTATTAAGTTGGAGTTATTCCGTGGACCATTTGGAGTTGACCGTTGTAAATTTGATCGTCATCAAAATAGTCTCTTTTAAAGGTGAAAACATGCGAGTAAAGTATGTAAGTAATGGTTAGGCCTAAAAAAATGGTTTGATTGGCGTTACATATAACAAATAGGGTAGAACGGTCGAGATTTTTTTTAATTTAATTTTTTAAATCACCTACTTTGGGTACTTAAAATAGCCGCAATTGAAAGAAAACAGTCAGAAACTTTAATACTTTGTTATATATTATTATTTTTTATTTATTTTTATTTTTTATTTTTTATTTTTATCATTTTTATTTTGTTCCTCCCTCAAAATAATAAAAAATATGCAGGGTCGGTGTATTTAGGGTCGGTCGGGTTAGGCCAATCAAACTCTTTTTTAGGCCTTATGATGAAAATACTATCGCTTATCTAAAGTCGTTGAGAACGTAATCTTCATGAAAACTGATAAAATCACTAACGCGCGATAAGCAATAATGTAAATATTTCAAATAAATCTAGACCAACGCACTTAATTTTCAACAGTAAACCGAATAATGATCATTTCTGGTTAGAAATCAAACAGGAAAGTCATGAATGCGTTGACCTTTTACGAAGTGTTAAAAACAAATCCGTAACGTTATTAGTCGAAGCTTGACGCCTCCGCTATTCCATGTTTCTAAAAGAATGTCTGGTTCACAAATGTTTTTTATATTCGATGTTTGAGCTCATTCGGAAATAGATTTCAATTACTTTTTAATAATCTAATCACAATGAGAGACAAATAACAATCAGCCGTTGTGTTGTTCATTATGGTCATGATGATATCTGGCCAAGAAAACTAAAAGGCTGCATCCAATGATTCTAATAACGGATATCATGGGGAAATTTACGTCACTCCACTGTGAAATCAAGACAAAATGTACCCGACGGTAATATCGAATTGCTCATACCACAGCGATTGAATTGCATGTTTTCCGGTCAATTTCACGTAACTGTAAACCTGGTGATATATTATAGTCATGTTAAGTTTCATGTAGGGTGAATTATCAGGTTAATGATAAAATGATGTTTTACTCATGCACTCTTTGAGATTTGCGATTGCTATTAGTAAATTATGAGCAACCAGAGATTGATATGAACTAAATGGAAATACTGACGTAGTCGAAAAAATGTTATTGAATTCCCAGAATGGAGGTAGGCTACGTCATACAGCAAAAGTTCCTCCTAAACCTAAATTCCTATAACAGAAAGAACTAATTCTATTTCAATAAGAGTGTATGCATTTCAAATCTCTCATCACATCACAGTCACCTTTTCACATAGTGTTTACAAATAACTCACTATCGATTGACTTACCGTCGAGTAGTATGATTGACACAAAGGCAAATGTTTAGCTTAACGACAATTCTGACATGATTGTATTAAGTGACATCAACATCAAAGGAAACGTGATGTTAGATTTCTTGACCGTCTCACCATTTCGACGTTTAGGGATCATAGAAACAGCCACTGGGCATGATTGTCCATTCGGTCACCCCCCCTTAATGGTCCATTGATTGTACATGTATAACGTGACATGTGAGAACGTACCTGTCATTTTAGATGTAAACATACGCTGCATATCTCATGGTAGTAAGCCAATGATAAATGCATAGACAGCTTAGGTTTCATGGTCAGTTATGGTATTATGGCGGGAAAATCAATGAATAAAAGTCAAAGACCGACTTCTGCCGTACCCCAGTGAGTTCTGCAAGCCATCAGTGAATTTTTGAGATGAGATATTAAATGATATGATATCATAATCTGCAAAACTCAACATCAATTATCATGGCAGAGCGCATCAGGTTCTTCGTAATATGATATCTTTAAAAGTGTAGTTGGTTCTTGTCAATCTAGGATGGCTTCATGCTTCATCAAACTCTGTAGCGTACGCACATTATTGAGTTGCCTTGTATATTAAATAATTAAATAAATGTTTGTACCCACAGACGTGCATCAATAACACAATTCAAAGTGATTCACATTCTTCCCATTCAATTCCGAATTTTTAAATTTTTAAATTTTTAAATTGACTTTTACATCAATTAATAAATGAATACATTTTTAAATTTTTAAATTTTTAAATTGACTTTTACATCAATTAATAAATTATTAAAATCATTTATTAATTGACTGCTCTTTTAAGTAAAGAAGAATGTATAGCTATGTATAATGTATCACTAATGCTATGCCTCATCTAAATGTACATTTCGTATTTGATTTCTATACTGTATTTAGGGTAAATGATGAAATTGTTTTACAGCAGTAAATGACAATGTTTACATTTAGTATTTCTAGGCTTACTTTCATGATAGATATTGTCATCATCTGTAGCATACGTATAATATTACAGTGAGTTGATCCTAGATTCACGTATATCACATCCGTATATGCGGGTTCCATATTTGTGTAAATATAATTTCCGAACCTAAGGGCAATTTACTTCTCGTATTCATACATTTCCGTACCCAAGGTACTGCCATTGGCAAAGGTGACGACGCTCTAATACTGTGCGATGACACTTCTTTAATAAGCAAGAAGAACATCAGCTATGCGGCGTGTTCACTTGTATTCCGATAAAATAACATTATTGACCCAATAATCTACACTTGGCGTCATTTTAGTGTATTTCTTACGGTGCAGATTCGACACTCAAGAAAGTGCCAAACGCTGTTGAAATAATAACTATCTTTGTTCTCACTACTCATATTATACAGGGTGGTTCAATAAAACCTTGACAGTTTTTTGAAGTCATTTTTTTTAAAATTCTGTAGATTAAAAAAAATCTTTTTCAATATTCATCAACTACATGATCTTGACCATCTATGCCGAAAATATCGTTACAAATAACCTTACGGTTGCAAAATAACAGCTATTTGAACAAAGTCCGTCCCATTTCACTCTGTCCACGGGTACTGATTTCGCGACGTTACATTGAATACTGAATGATGAATTGCATGCAAGTAATCTAAGATTTGAAGATCCCGCCAGGTGAAACCAGTGTAATTGTTAACATCTTTAAGGAATATGTAAAAAAACCACTCAAATCCCACAATTTCTAAAAATATGGCTTTGAAAAACTGTCAACGTTTTATTGAACCACACTGGTTGTAACGTCGCAAAATCAGTACCCGTGGACAGAGTGAAATGCAACAGACTTTGTTCAAATAGCTGTTATTTTGCAACCGTAAGGTTATTTGTAATTATATTTTCAGCATAGATGGTCAAGATCATATAGTTGATAAATATTGAAAAAGATTTGTTTTAAATCTACAAAATTTCAAACAAAATGGCTTCAAAAAACTGTCAAGGTTTTATTGAACCACCCTGTATGGCCATGTATTTTGAACTCGCCTCCTTTCACGGATTTTGGCTTTCGCGACATGATTTTAACTTTACACATTCATATTTGCTTGTATACCCCCCCCCCCCCCCCCCCCCCCCCCCCCCCCCGAGGTAGTAAAAGTATACATCTATAGTCGGGTACCAACCCATGTGAGGACCCGTATTAAAACACGTTTAAAAAAGTATAGAAGTTACAATCAATCTGAGGACATTTTTTTTTTAACCATACATGTAGGGACATTTGTATGGTATGCGTATTGACGCCTAATGGAGGACATGGCCATACACCCTTAGGGGGGTAAGGACCCAACTTCTATACGTTTTTATGCAGGAAAAAAGAGAGGACTTCAAAAAAGGTCCTCACATCTTTTTTTGTCCTCTCATTGCCGGCTGGTAGGGACAAAGATCCTCGGATTGGCGGGTTCAACATTACATTTTCTGAAGGGAAATTGCATGAGGAATCCAAATATGCCATTGCAATTATAGTACGACCAAGGACTAAAATGGTATGATTCACAATGTTCGGAAAAATATCAGATTTTTTATTTTTTAATTTGAGATCCATATATTTTTTATACCTACCCCTATCAAGGTAATTATACCGGCTAATGAATATCTCCAATTTTTATCTCATATATTTTGAGAATTGTCAGAAATATTTTTAAGGATGTAACCTTCCCTGATCTAAACTGCATTTCTGAATTCCTCTAGTTACAAGCTTTTCAAAAATGTATACTTTTGCTATCATAAGTTGAAAACTTTGTCTGTTTAGGCTTATTTAATTGAGGCTTATTATTCATGTTGACTGTGTAGCGAATAGGAAGAAAGCTGATGATCATGGTCTTATCCATAATTAATTAGTTGTTACAAATAGTTGACAAGTTTGTTGAATCACATACTGAAAGACTACTAAATATATCCTTTAAAATGGGACCTAAATGGTGTTTGTAACATCAGGGGATGACTAGTTATTGTAAAAAGAACAAAGCATGGGATTATCTCCATTGAGTTTGTACAGGCGGCACCCCTTCCGGCACCACCCCTGGTCCCCAAGCTTTAAACAGCTGTAGCTCCTCTTCTGTATTAGCTAGACCAATGCCAGTTTGCAGGAAGATAACTTGTTATTAGGGCTTTAAAATGATACCAAATTGGTTGATATAGCTTTTGTGGTTTTAAAAATATTTAAGGAATATGACAGCATGAAACTAAAATATGTAACAGCACCACTCTATTGGGAGGCGAGCTAATAACGCGTGACCATATATAAAAGTAATCATTGATCATTCACCATAATATCTATATACCATTCACACTTATAGTAATGATCTTAATGTGGATCCTATTTATCAACTATATGTTTGTAGCGGCGGTCAGGGAGTGTTCAGTATGGCAACGTGTACGCACGAGGATAATAATTCATACCATTCGAAAAATACATGAGGTGACGGTTATTCACAGAAAAAATAATACTGCACACCGGAGTTGATTTTAAACACAACATAGCGAATTGTTAGTTTCTCCAGTAATTATTGCATAAAATATCTATTTTTCTTTTGAATAACCTGTTTTCATATTTGCTTATCAACGTATTACTAAACAAGCAATTTTCAGAATTATCTTT
Organism: Ophiura sarsii; assembly: GCA_035610835.1. Taxonomy (NCBI): domain Eukaryota; kingdom Metazoa; phylum Echinodermata; class Ophiuroidea; order Amphilepidida; family Ophiuridae; genus Ophiura; species Ophiura sarsii. The sequence continues at coordinate 42,197,844 of CM069441.1, forward strand.
CAGCATCGATACAGTATTTTATTTGAGGTTCACGGTAATCTCATACTTAGGTCACTTACTAAATGCGATGTGAAATATCGTGTGTTTTTCAAACTAGAACGAATTATTAGATAGTAATACTATACTAGTAATTAGTACCAGGACTCTAGCAAGGCAGATTAGATTGGCTCACAATTAATTGCATTTGATATGCTGCTTGCAGGACAGCCTATAGGAGTAAATAGCCATCGGGGCAATATCCTTTCTATAACCTGACCTATCATTTCGATGTATCATCGAACGCATGCCACAAGGGTAGTGTATAACAGGTATAATGTAATTATATGTTAGGCATTTCTATATTACAAGATGTACTTGCATGTTTCGTTACACCTTTTATAACCAAATTGCGTGTGTAGAACATCTTACCACCAAGTGGGTTCTTTTGCAGTCCTCTATGAATGTGCATATCATGCTCAACATTTTGTTTTCTTCAACAACTCTACAATATTCTCATCCAAAGAAATTCGAAATGTTTACTTATTATAATCATATATGAACACACTCCCTTATGAATCGGTTCCACAGGTAACATGTATTTGTGCATATCCGCAAAAAACAAACAAACAAACACAAAAATATGTTTACATTACATTTAGCATCAAAAAGTGCAAACAACGGGTATTACAAGGAATATTTGTGGAATTCAGAAAAACCCACAACAAACAAAAGCATTATAATGTTATCATAGGTTTCTTTATCTGCGTCGAACATCGGTATTACGGTTTTGTTAAGGCTGATTAATGTTTTAACCTAATTGTCCATTTTTTGTTTATGGTGGGTAATGGGTTATGGTAAAATTACATCGAAGTATTATTTCAGCAAGAGTACGTATGTTTATTGTTGTTTTTTGTTACAATATAACTCCCTTAACAACAATTTAACACGCATGTATGTGTTGAAATCCTTAGCAAAATTACAAATTACAATAAACAATGTCAAATATTTACAAAAGTTATAATGGGATTTTATAAATTGAGGACAATAATTGCCAATTTATATTTAAAAAAAATAAAAATACGTAAGATACGAGGGAGGGAGGCTTCAGGGGAATCATATGAAATGTTTAGATTGAACAAAGTTTTGAGCTTTGAACAAACAAAAGTTTTTTAAAAGTATAAAATATAGAGTTGACTCAATGGTAGAGACTGTTAAAACAATACCTTTCTTTATAAGCCGATTTTATATACTATTGACTGCAAGGAACTCCATATTATGTGATTTTTTTCTATGGGACGCCCTCTATCTGTGATTTGAACTAAAATATTAAGTAAGTTACAGAGTAATATGTTTCCTAATTACTTCATAAATCAGATTTTGAAATAAGTTGTACTGGTACCAGGACAGTTTATTTTCGGAGTGGTTTTTTGTTCGTATGATAGAATTTCATGGTTTCACACCAGTTTTAACGACGTTTTTTCTCTTTCCAGCCCGTTTATAGGGACTTTTTTATTTTATAACATACAACAATAAATTAACAAAATACAAAAATAACACTACAAGAAATACATCAAATACAGACAAGGCATCAACATTCAGACGCCACAAGTGCCAGACAAAGTTTTACTATAGGCACATAATGCTATTTTTTTAAGAAAACATTATGAAAACAATATTATGAAAACAATATTATGAAAACAAAATTATGAAAACAATGTCAAAATCCCCCATCTTTTGTTATGGGATGCCATTTTATCATTCAGTTCTGCAATCACTTTCTCGGATTTTTCAGTTATTTTCACCAATGCTTTAAAGACATAAATACTAAGTTTCTTTTCTTCAACTCTGCATCTATAAATATAACGTTTTGCCAAAAGAATAATAATATTTTTGAAAAAGTCGAAATCTTCATTAAATAAGCCAAGACATATATTCTGATAGTTCACATTGAAAAAGATATTTAGCCCAGTATTCATCCATGCACTAAGATTGTTCCAAAAATCTGTTGTTATATTACACTCCCACATAAGATGTTTTACCGTTTCTCTATTCACTTTGCAGAAACTACATGTATCAGTTTCTATTAAACCAATTCTAAACAAGAAATAGTTTGTTGGTAGAATATTATGAATATAACGAAACTGGAAATATCTTGTATATGAGTCCATACAGCATTTAAAAGCTAATGAGTACACTTCCTTCCAGTCATTAATTGGCTGTGACAAATCAATATCAAATTGAGCCTTGCCTTCCCAGTACTGCTTCGCATTTGGTATTACATGCTTCCTCATCTTTTCATAGGCAAATTTACAGACTCTTTTTGTTAATAAAATATCCGTCATCAGCTGTTCCTTTCTTTCATAATTACCAGTCAAAGTAAATAACTTAGAACATGACTCCTTTAAATTCTTTTTGATACATTGAAAAATTCCAAAATATTCAACAAAATTAGTTTTCACAGCATGGTACTTCTCCTTGAATTCCATGAAACTCATCAAATGATCGGATTTAATTAAATCTGATAAAAAAATAATATTACTGTTACTCCAGCTACTATAAAATACTGTTTTTTTACCAATCTTAATTTTGGAATTATACCATATAATGTTATCAACAATCTCATACTTTTTACGTAACTTCAACCATCCTTTCAAAATATCTTTCAAAAAACTGTTGCTAATTTTATTTACATTTAATTCACACACGTTAGCTGGCTCACATTGCCAAATCCAATCACCACCAATTTTCTTAATTTCATTATCAAACAAAATCTTCCACTTGCCCTCATTATTAGGGTCAACAAACCTTTTAACCCATGATATTTTAATAGCATCTTTATAATCATAGATGTTAGTCATGTTCAAACCACCTTCGTCAACTTTATTGTACGTGGTGTCCCTGTTTATTTTGTCTTGTTTACCATTCCAAATAAATTTGAAAAACACCTTTTCAATTTTTTTCAAAAACGAATCAGGAGGATTTGGTAGAACAGATAATAAATATGTGAGCTGAGAAATAGCTAATGATTTAATAACTAACACTATTCCAATGGGGGTAAGACCCCTTTGTAACCAAATGTTTAAGATTTTGCTTAATTTCTGAAACTGGACCTCATAATTTAATTCAAAAAGAAGTTGTTTGTTCAGAGAAATATTTACCCCCAAGAATTTGACAGGGCCCTTAGACCAGATTAGATTAGCATCTGGATGTAAAATGGTCTCATCATTCTTTAAAGAACCTATCTTTAATACAGATGATTTAGAATAATTTACACTTAAACCAGATGTTTTGCTGAAAGATTTAAGAACCTTAAGGGATTGCACGAGGGAATCCTTTGAGCCATCCAAGATAAGAGTGGTATCATCTGCATATTGTGTTAACTTAACAGACTAATTTCCCTTAATATTAATACCTTTAATGCACTTATTTTTACGGATTGCAATGGCCAAGACTTCCGCGCAAATTATGAAAATGTAACAACTTAAGGGGCATCCTTGACGAAGACCCCGTGATAAATCAAAATAGTTTGAGACAAAGCCCATGTTTGTAACACAACTTCTGATGTTGGTGTAAAAAAGAGTGACCCATTTTTTTGCGTTACTTCCAAATCCGAACATACCCAAACAGTTTTGTACAAAATTCCACTCAAGTTTATCATACGCTTTTTCAAAATCCAAGAACAGAAGTAACCCAGGAAGACTCTCGTTATCTACATACTCAATAATGTCAAGTATTAACCTTACATTTTCACCAATATATCGATTTGACAAAAAACCAGTTTGATCGGGTGAAATAACTGAATTGAGAACTTTTTTGAAACGATTTGCAATAGCTTTAGATACAACTTTATAATCTACATTAAGCAGGCTGATGGGTCTCCAATTTTTCAAGAATTTATTATCCTTCCCTTCTTTTGGAATAAGAGTAATTACTCCTCTACATTGCTCGTCAGTCATGCAACCCTTCTCAAAACAGTAATAAATAATAAAAGGGACTGTTCAGGAATACAGCTACAAGACGACCAAAGACAATCAACCACCACTTGTCCAATGACATCCCAAAAAAATGTATAGAACTCAATTGGATATCCATCAGACCCCGGACTTTTACCATGTTTCATCTCTTTGACGACATCAGTGCATTCCTGCATATTTAGGATACCTTCACATTCATCTTTATTGTTCTCAGTCACTTTAGGAATATCTTCCAGTGATAGACCAAGCTGTGTTAAACCTTCCTGAGCATTTATCAGTATTATATTGAGAAGTATACAAAGTAGAGTAGAATTTGACCTCTTCATTCAGAATATTTTCTGTACCTGTAACCTCATTACCTTCATCATCAACCAAGTTTTAACGACGTTTACTTGCAGTATCACAACCGCAACTGTATACCAACGAACACACCCCTACGGAATGCTTATGAATGGAAATCAAACAAATAGGTTGAACAATTCCTTAAATTGGAAGCAGATTTCCATGTTTTTTAGTAATGTGCTGTGATGGGTTTTTAACAGTCAAAATAGTGTTATGAGTTTAGGAAAGTCTTTCCTGATACTAGTAGTCAAACTTCACTATAAGAGAGAGAGAAAAATAATAAAAATTTAAAAAAGATCACATAATATTGCTTTAAACGATTTTGAATAAGGAAACAATAATCTGATAAGATATCATTGAGTAGCAAATGAAGACGAACATAACTTGAGCAAATATCACGATTCACGAAGACACATGCTTTCACTCGGTTGTTTTAAGAATACGTTACATAAAGGAATAACCAAACTGTTTTTACTCGCTAGACCAACTGTATTTATTATCACACAAAGTTTCGATATGTAGGACGACAAATGTTCAATTGCTAACTTGAAAGGTTACAAGCATGATATCATCTAAATAGTCTGACGGATCTTATTATCCTAGGGCATGAATGAATTGATGAGAATCCTGTGAGAGTACCTCAGTATATTATTTGATCACAAAATGGCAATGCTTCCGTAATTGAGAAGAGTCTAGACATTCAATTAGATACGATACAGATACGAGTAAATTATACCTCGTAAACCTGGCGATACAGAGTGGATAGAAATTAGAAATTAGATTGCTAGAAATCATTTAATCCATACATATGTAGTAATCCATGCATTACGATGTCCTGATTGGGCATATGAATATACTAACATGTAAACACCCCACTTTACCGGCCGTTAAATATCACAAAACGCAGAGGGCGCTTTCATTATTAAACACAATTTAAGTTTGCAAAGATAATTATTGTTTTATAATCAAAGTTTTCCTACGACAAAAACAGTAAATAGCATGATTTAATTTTAAATAGCGTTAACAATAGCGAATAAGATACATAGGAATAAACCGAAATGTACGAAATAAGAAACACTTTTCATGAAGTTCGTCTCGCCGTTTTTTAAACATAACTTTAAAATGGAATATTTGATTTTACAACGATGGCTTGATTGTGCACACTATTAAAAGCATATCCAAACGCCGAACGGTCTTTCTAGACGGGATGCAGGGGCCTAAAGGGTCTCAGTAGGGCTTACAAATGTTGTTAGCTCTGAACGCAAATAGAGTGTTTTTCCATATCCATATCTGGAGCATCTAACAATGCACATACTTCAGAAAGATAATTTTTAAATTGGTTTAATGTGACAGCTTTGTTAACATTCTGGAATGTCTTAGCCTTGTAATATCGTTAATGATGTTTTTAGCGTCTCACAACGTTACATTAACAAATTCCATCTTCAGATTAGTTCCAAAACAATATACCGTCGATATTGCATTTAACGTATGGAAACGTATCTAACCGGTTGGGCAGTAATAAAATGCTCCGTTACTAGGGAGCTTTCGATTTGGACGACGGACGCTTCTACGACAAGATGACACCTCGAGTCATATGTGCGCATGCGTCGATTTAGCAATCTGTCGGTCGTCCAATTTCTGGGACCTGTGATCTTAAGCTTTCGATTTGCGCGACGGACGCTTGTACGACGGTAGAACACAAAACGTTACCGTCGTCCTCACGTCGGTTGTTAGTCCCTTTACGCGTTGTAGCATTTAGAGGACCAACGGATGACAAAATTGACGCATTCGCACATGACTCAAAGTGTCATTCAACCGTCCTAGATTCATCCGTCGTGCATATCGAAAGCTCCCTAATAATCAGCCGAAGACAGGTCCTAGAAATTGGACGACCGACGGATTGCTAGGTCGACTCATGCGCACATGACTCGAGGTGTCATCTTAAGCGTCCGTCGTCCAAATCGAAAGCTCCCTATTGTGTTGGCGACAGACACTTTCGACGATTGTCTGGGTAGCAAAGCAATCCTTAGATTTTTTGTAAACGGTATCGATTGTATTTTAAGGTACTAGTAATAATACACCTAGCGACAAAAGTCCCGGACCAGGTGCTTTGAGGTTATCTAATTCAAAATAGACAATCAATACCAAAAATCTGAGATATACATTAAATGAGCACATTTCTTCTCCGCAGTTTGATACCTCATTCAACAAAATCGAATGAATACTTTTTAAGTTATGGCGGTTTCAATGACCGCGCATAACAACAGCAAAGTTGCACTAGGTATAGGAAATCATTGATTTGTGTGCGATTACGCACTGAAAATGTGTGTGTGTAAAGATAGCAAAGACTTTCATTCTTCACAGCTAGTCACACCCTTTGTCCCGCAAATTGCGGTTATCACTCCAGACTCTTTCATCTAGATACCTAGGTGGCTCGTTCAGATAGCACATAGTTATCTATTTTGAAATAGCCAACCTCAAAGCACCTGGTCCGGGACGCGATTTTTTTTTTAATAACCAAGCCTGGCATCAACATCATCATCCCTCACGCCACAGTTCGATTAATGAATACTTTCGCGATCTTTGACTCTTGCTATGAGGTGGGCGACGAGCTGTCAATTTGATTTTGTTATTGTCATCAAATAGAGGGGGCACTACACTAAATCCTTCCGCGTTTGGTGTAGGGTTCGGAGAAATAGTACCTATATCAATTTGATCATCGTCCCAGGGGAAGCAAATAGAAGTAAATCTTGCTTATTTGTTATGAAAAAGTTAGAATAGAACCTTAGCATTGCTAATGTGGTCAAAAATCGTCGGAATCGAATACGCACGGGAGCCTAGGCTGCGGAAGGATATCGTTGCCGGAACCGGTGAGGAAGCGAAAATATCGGTTTAAAATGGTGAGGGCGCTGTTTAGGTGCCCGTAGCGAAAAATTTCATCTAGATGGGTCAAGAAAAATCAAGTTTAAAATAAAATTCAACACATATCTAATACATTCATGCGAAATAAAAACTTCCATAATTGTTACGTGGGGTAAAAATACGGTCTTGAAAAGGGCCGAAACGCGTGTATTTCAATGGGAGACGTATTTAGTGGTGTGCCCCCTTCGAAGACGTGTTGTTTTTGGCCTATTATGGTACCTTTTACTAGAAAAACTCTCATTTTCACTCTATTTTCGCAGTTTTATTTGTCAATAAAGTTTCTTAAGATTACTACCATTGGGATAAAAGTACAATACAATATTTTAAATCAAATCTAAACACAATCATGCTAGCCTTGGCCACTAAACTTTTGACGAATCATCAAAAGGGGCATTGTACTCTATGGTATAGCGGTGATAGCTTGACGGATGAGCAGTAGATACTGTCAAAACTACAGCATACCTAACCAGAAATGTTTTAGAAATTGAAGTTGGTTCGTATTGGGTGTATTGTAGGAACAAGGATACGGGTTACCACCGGTGTCACCTGCGGTATCCTGGACACAGGGAGGTAATCACCACGCTTCCAAGAGCCGTGTACATCTTACAGAACCGCAGACCTGACCTGACATGCATGGGAGAAACGCCATGCCGGGGGGGGGGGGGGGGGGCGGGGGGGGGGGGGGGGGGGGGGGGTCCCATAGAGTGTGTCAAGCGGACGTGCGCAGAAGGCGACCACTTGGTGTTAGAATCTTCGACAGATAACAACTTCGGAGGAGAATCACATGCCACGGTTTGAAGAATTACAGCGGGTGTTCACCTCCATGTATCACCACATGAATTGAAAGATCACATGAAATATCTCTCAAACAGACCCTTTTAAACCCAAACAGCTCTTCTAGAGCTACCATTACTGAAAACTAGAGAATAGTGAATTTGTGTCGGACTTTGTCTGTATGTAATATTATAATCAAATGTTTATTAAATGTTAAGTTAGTTCGTATTACATTATTCACGAAACAATTGATAATGCATACACTATAGTTCGCCAAAATCGATGTCAGCCCAGATGGTGCCGGACCAGATGGTGCCGGACTGGGTGATTTCTTGCTTTTATACACAATTTATGAACATTTGGGACATCATCATTTTTCAGAAAAATGCTCTTATTTGAGAACCAGAGATCGCACAGAGGTATGCTTTGGCAGTTTATCTTAGAAATACTTGTTCTTTCGAAATATGTAGAAAAAAGAATGAAAACTCAAAAAAAGTTTTGCTTCTAAGGGGGCACTACACTAAATCCTTCCGCGTTTGGTGTAGGGTTCGGAGAAATAGTACCTATATCAATTTGATCATCGTCCCAGGGGAAGCAAATAGAAGTAAATCTTGCTTATTTGTTATGAAAAAGTTAGAATAGAACCTTAGCATTGCTAATGTGGTCAAAAATCGTCGGAATCGAATACGCACGGGAGCCTAGGCTGCGGAAGGATATCGTTGCCGGAACCGGTGAGGAAGCGAAAATATCGGTTTAAAATGGTGAGGGCGCTGTTTAGGTGCCCGTAGCGAAAAATTTCATCTAGATGGGTCAAGAAAAATCAAGTTTAAAATAAAATTCAACACATATCTAATACATTCATGCGAAATAAAAACTTCCATAATTGTTACGTGGGGTAAAAATACGGTCTTGAAAAAGGGCCGAAACGCGTGTATTTCAATGGGAGACGTATTTAGTGGTGTGCCCCCTTCGAAGACGTGTTGTTTTTGGCCTATTATGGTACCTTTTACTAGAAAAACTCTCATTTTCACTCTATTTTCGCAGTTTTATTTGTCAATAAAGTTTCTTAAGATTACTACCATTGGGATAAAAGTACAATACAATATTTTAAATCAAATCTAAACACAATCATGCTAGCCTTGGCCACTAAACTTTTGACGAATCATCAAAAGGGGCATTGTACTCTATGGTATAGCGGTGATAGCTTGACGGATGAGCAGTAGATACTGTCAAAACTACAGTTAAGTATAATACAAATCGAACTGTGGCGTGGGGATGATGTTATTGATACTGGGCTTGGTTACTAATAAAAAAATCGCGTCCGGGACTTTTGCTGCTAGGTGTACTTGAATCAATCATAGTATCGCTTGATATGATATAGCCCCCTAAAATGTAATCTGAATAAAGCATGAACAAATTGAGCTATTAAATGTTTTCAACATTTATTCTTTTATTAAACAATGTTTAAACAAAATTTTACTCCAAACTTCAAATCATTCTGACAGTAATCATGGTAATCAGATATGCTAATTCAATACAATCGTTGTATTACGATTTTGAGATACGACCGTTATATTGTTCCTTGCTATTTCACTTCTCAGCAAGTGTTACTTTTAATTGATCTTAGTTTCATATTTCTTTTAATAAGAAACACAATCTACTTGATCATTGTTAATAGATAATTGCATGGCAGCATTTCCGATACCTTATTTGTCATGTTTCTGAAATGAGAATGAGAACAGGTGTTTTTCAGGAATTGTTGAATAATCAATGATTGCAATTTTACTATTCACTATAAACAATAGATATATATATATATAATATCATCAAACCCGTTGATATTGCCCTCTGGACGAATACGCTACTACACATATCAATCCTATCACCGACGATCTCTTTAATTGAGTACATTACTACTCGTTAGTAAAGAGTTTTGAGATAAGAAAAGAAAAGAAAGCAAACCTGCTACAAATCTCTATCAATCAATGAATATTTATTATGTATTTCTTGTGCACATTTTTTCTCAAATGGAAGCTATATATGTTATCATCTCTTTTTTATATTTTTTCTATTTCATGTTGATTATGGAATAAGGGGAATTTGTAGGATGCAGAAAAAAAGAAGTCTTAGGCAATATGGTAATATGAGGGTAAAGATAAAAAAAATAACATGCCATTGTTGAAAAGAATATGGTAGCTAGAAACATTTTAAATCGAGAGCGAAACAATTTGGAAATACAGGTCACGTGAAGCAGGTTTTCTGACAAAACGAGATGCGCAGAATAATTTCACGGACGATCCGATATTCGGAGTTTCTTTTACCCGGGTTGCTGCTGTTCGGACTAAAATTGGGGCTTTATGAGTGAGACATAATAGTCTTCTTCACTCAAAATATTTCCACATGGATATAGTTACATTTCCATCATATTATGAACGTCCAAAAAATAGACATATTTTACGAACCTCGCTGTACGTAAACAATAAACTCTTACACAAAAATCTAAAATAACACAATTACATTCGTTACACAAGCACACGTGGAGTCCGATGTATCCGCATGTTTCAGTGGTTGTCTGTGCACTGTGATGACTCCGAATCATCAGCCGAATCATATCTTCAAACAATTTGAAATGGTCTATAGCATTTTTAAAACTGTTAATTAAAATCCCGTAGTAAAAGGCCCACCCACCAATACCTGAATTGACATAATGGAGTTGTATATAATTGGTTTGATAAAAGTCTGGATACATTTATTTCGGCTCAACAGTTTCGTATCACACCTGACAAAAAAACGTCGGGCCAACTATTATTATGGCTGATAAGAGCGTCCTTGTCATCAAACTCTATACATGTTATTAAGCTTCAGATCGGTGCCCACCCACCCCTACCTGAATTGACATAATGAAGTTGTATATAATTGGTTTGATATAAGTCTGGATACATTTATTTCGGCTCAACAGTTTTGTATCACACCTGACAAGAAACGTAAGAGCGTCCTTGCCATCAAACTCTATACATGTTATTAACCGTATGGGGTTTTCCCTCGGGTTCAACTTGTCTATTAAAAAACTTGTGCTAGAGATACAGAGAACGTATAATACAAAGACAGAAGTATGAGATGCTGCTGATAATATTGAAAACCTATACAGTGGACAGGTGTTCTCAATAAACAAAGTTGCATTGTTTGTATTATTAATTAATTAATTACCTGTATTATTAATTAATTACCTTATCCTCATACTAGATAACCCTTAAGGCTTGGTAAGTACAGTCATCAAAAAAGTAACTTACCAGGTAATAAATGTGCTGATAACTCTTAAACTCTTACATCTGCATATTAAATTATGAAGTTGTTTGGAAATTTCACCCCTTTAGGGTGAGATATTGCACGCCAAGAATGGTTGATTATTAAGGAAGTTACAATATCCGCGATATCAGACGACGGTGGACACGAACGGCCGTTTATTTTGAATTTCCGTTGGTTTCAAGATAACAATGGATTTTGATTATATGACCCAATAAAATTCATCACACGTTGGAACTAAATTATTTCATCCTTAAACCACTGTGGATGGCTAACCATCCGCAGTATTATAAGTATCATTTTTTTGAATTTAAACCGTGAATACGCCTGTGTCCAGCGTCGTCTGCGCGATATGCTGATCGTAAGTACGCCCGCATGTGTTCAGCTGCGACCAGGAGGATACTTGACATTTGTCCTTTGACCTATCTTAGGACACACTGAAATACTTCGTTGTTCTGTGAGTTGTTGGCCAAGTGTCCAGTGAAATGAATCAGGTTAAATACATTTCCGGACACGATACTCGTAGTAACGTATACTTTGTCGCAGCTTTTGCAATAGACCGGGGGTGTCGGACAAAAGTTAGTGACCACACGAGCGGAGTGAACGAAGCGAATAACGGATGGGTTCAAGCAGTCCTGGCGGGGCCTAGGTGGGTGAAGCTCTCGGGTTTCAGCCTGTTTATATGCTGCAGGAGGACTCATTAAATTAACATTTTATAAACGTACGTAACAAAATGTGTGTGTTAAATTGTTGTAAAAATCATCTTGTCGGCAGGCCGTTTGAACTCAACCGACAGCCCATTCTCAATCGACGGATATAAATATTGGGGTGACACTGCCCGGCCCCTTTAAATACGCCATTGCACAATAGACATCTGTCAATGTAGCCTTGGTTAGGACGTACATTTCCAATCTTGATATATCATAACAGTTGTATTGTCGACAAACATTTTTTCGATGTTTCTATAAATCTTACGTGACTTTAGCGCCACATGACCATGAAGTTGTGCTAAAGGTGTTTTAAACAACAGACGCAAATACAAATAAGTGAAACAAAATAATACACTAATTTGTTGACTTTGTAAAGGACCCAGTTGAAAGACACATTTCAAATTAAATACAAAATCTATTTTTCACGAAATCCTTCAACCGCGGTTGAGATCAACTATTCAAAGATGTATGGCTCAAATAATGCTGACTGAACACAAGGTGGATCTATTTTGTAAGTTATACTATCATCGTAACAGTATTTTACAGTTTATAAACCATGGGTTTGAGATCATTTCGCCACCACGAGGCACTATGAGGTGTGAGGTAAGAATGTATTATCAGCACGTCGAAAGCCGTTCTCGCTCCAGGATAATAACTAGACATGAAGCAATTCGTCATCAGTTTACAAGTTGTCTGTTATCTTCATAGGTTAAAGGATTACGGTTACTCCTTGGCGTGATAATTCTATAGTTGCGTCCTTATAGTTGATGATTTGGAAATAGGTTAGAGTGTATCGTCTTAAAGCACTATTAAAAAGTATTATCGATTGTTCCTCCGAGCAGTCGTAATGTTCAATAAAATACGAATTGACATTTAATCATACGTTATCGCAGGTAGGTAATACAATTGGTGGCATTTGAAGTTTTCTCGCGTATTTAGGAGAAATGTATATTTATAGCTGCACCTATAGCATGGAGCAATCTTGTAATAGAATATGGTAGACTAATGGTATCAGTGGGACCAATTTACATGTCAGCGGTATAATCAATAATGATATTTTTCAACATCCAGGTGGCCTTTTCAAATGTGGATAATGACTACGAATACCATAATGTTCAGCACTGGAACAAAATGATATCATCATCATTTTCTACAACTTGTGTGTTTCATCAAATTTAGTAGCCACTCGATTCGCACAAAAGATAAATTACAAATGTACATATTAGAGAATTAATCTAAAATAAGATTTTGAGCAATTATGTTCTTTCAAATTAATTTGTTTATAAACTAAATAATTACAGCACTTGCAATAAGCGATGATAGATATGATGCTATTTGTATTAAAGGGCAATTAATGCGTATCAAATCGTATCAGCGTTTCATAACTTTAAGTGCAACGAATGATGCAGCTTTCATATTAGGAATAAAGTGGGTCTTGTTGAGGAGAATGATCCATTTGTTATAGAGCACATGCAAGTTATTATGATTTGACTCATATTTTGATGTTAACCTAAAAAGTATTTCGTATTCTTTCCTGAAGTGATACCATAAAATAGTCCAGTCTAGACATGCAATCATGAAAAACCCTTAAGATTAGATCTCCATTTGTCCTTAATCCAGTCGTTAAATTGCTATGATAGAGCATGTTCTTAAGCTAAGAAAAGGCACATGCTCCGTCTGAGAAATGTAAGGTGCTGAAGGGAGTTTGGATGCATTTAGAGACTATAAACATAGGTGTATAGGGTAACTTAAAATTATTTATACCGTGTTTGATATAAATATAAAACAATAACACAACACTTTATTGTATTAACTCTATTATAAAGCGACAGATTGTTCAGACTTTACACTTTTACACGTTTAATCTAGTGGAATGGGTTGACTAAAACAACGTATTTTCGTGATGTATTGATGGTTGCAATGACCTTGGCTGGAAATAGGGACATTATAATTTGTTTTTGTAAAATTGTAATAGTTTATGTAAATAGGACATTTGTATTGATGAAATAGGTGCTTTTATCAAAAGTTTGGAAAAGAGTTAACATTGAATAATATTGAATTATAAATATAGTGCCTCTTGAGTGTTGTACAACCATGAACATTTCAATCCTAAATATGTGTATCATATATAATCAAAATAGCTTTGTTTTTAAGTTCTCTGTGTTGTATTTGTATGATTATCAGCATTGTTACATTTCTTATTAAACCTGAATTCGGATTGGCAGTGTATATGACACGCTTATCCAACCAGCTACTGGCTACTTGCTTTTATGGCCCTGACTATTTAGACTTACTACAGGCCTTATGGTGGTACCTGTAGGCTTGCATGTCGGCACACGGTCACCTAAAGTAACATACACCAATATGCTTTAAACCCTTGACTGCACACTGCACACTGCTGAATGGCATTTATTGCAGCGCGGTAGAAACAAATTGGCTATAAATATTAATCGAACACTTCTACTTCTTCGAGATTTTTATCTTTTCGACACGATAACAAAATGTTACCATCGCGATGTATTCATAATTCCTTACTGAATTACTGAGATTAAATAGAACATGTAACGGATTCCTCTGGCTGGACATTATTTCCCAGGTTATTGCGAAACGGACCTTAGCCGTATTGCATTCGCTAAAACAAACAAAAGAACGGATATTAACCACAGTTGAACATTCTCCATTATTAAGTTGGAATTATTCCGTGGACCATATTGAGTTGACCGTTGTAAAAAAACGGTTGTAAATTTGATTGTAATCAAAATAGTCTTTTCAAAGGTGAAAACGTGCGAGTAAAGTATGGTTAGGCCTAAACAAATGGTTTGATGGGCCTTACATGACAAAAACAAATAGAGTAGGTCGGTCGGATTTTCTTTTTTTTTAACATTTTTTTAATCACCTACTTTGGGGAACTAAAATAGCCGAAAAAGAAAGCAAACAGTCAGAAACTTTAATACTTTGTTCAATTTATATATATATATATATATATATATATTTTAATTATTTCTATTTTTTTCCTCGCTCAAAATAATTA
Organism: Ophiura sarsii; assembly: GCA_035610835.1. Taxonomy (NCBI): domain Eukaryota; kingdom Metazoa; phylum Echinodermata; class Ophiuroidea; order Amphilepidida; family Ophiuridae; genus Ophiura; species Ophiura sarsii. Next base: position 42,212,879 of record CM069441.1, read on the forward strand.
AAAAAAATATTCAGGGTAGGCGATTTAGGATCGGTCGGGTTAGGCCAATCAAACAAACTCTTTTTATAGGCCTTATGATGAAACTACTATCGCTTATCCAAAGTCGTTGAGAATCGATCAAATCGTCGCTGTTCTGACATACCGGCACATGTGCCATTTTGGGCAAAATGAGTTAAGTTGCATTTTATGATCTACAAGTGAAACTCTTTATTCTCCAAAAAAATTTAGACAAAAAGGTAATTAAATAATGAGATACCGCACTAATTAGTGTCATATGCCAGGGTTTTTACATAATACCGGCATGAAAACCTCATTTTGTATTCTGACATACCGGCACATCACAATATTCTGCCATAGACCACCGTGTAACTACATACCGGCATATCACTGGCATATCACTGTAGGACTGTCTGACATACCGGCACATGACTTTATGACATAATTACTCAATTTGTTGTTGTAACATGCTCATAACAAACATAAGTATATATCTATTAGTGTTCTTTGACAATGATAGTGACATTTGATGTAAATGCTCTCTAACAAGTCTTTAAAAATTGGAACATTTTCAAACACGATTTTCTCAAAACGCTGTTTTTCGTGATGTGCCGGTATGTCAGAACAGCGACGAAATCAATAACACGCGATAAGCAATAATGTAAATATTTCAAATAAAACTAGACCAACGCACTTAATTTTCGACAGTAAACCGAATAATGATCAATTCTGGTTAGAAATCAAACAGGAAAATCATGAATGCGTTGACCTTTTACGAAGTGTTAAAAACAAAATCCTTAACGTTATTAGTCGAAGCTTGACGCCTCCGCTATTCCATGTTTCTGAAAGAATGTCTGGTTCACAAATGTCTTTATATTCGATGTTTGAGCTCATTCGGAAATAGTATTCAAGTACTTTTTAATAATTTAATCACAATGAGAGACAAATCACAATCAGCCATTGTGTTGTTCATTATGGTCATGTAACCTTCCCTGATCTAAACTGCATTTCTAAATTCCTCTAGCTACAAGATTTTCAAAAATGTATACTTTTGCTATCATAAGTTGAAAACTTTGTCTGTTATAGTCATTTTTATAAATCCGGTAAATTGAGGCTTACTATTCATGTTGACTGTGTAGCGAATAGGAAGCAAGCTGATGATCATGGTCTTATCCATAATTAATTAGTTGTTACAAATAGTTGATAAGTTTGTTGAATCACATACTGAAAGACTACTAAATATCCTTTAAAATGGGACCTAAATGGTGTTTGTAACATCAGGGGATGACTAGTTATTGTAAAAAGAACAAAGCATGGGATTATCCCCATTGAGTTTGTACAGGCGGCACCCCTTCCGGCGGCACCCCTTCCGGCACCACCCCTGGTCCCCAAGCTTCAAACAGCTGTAGCTCCTCTTCTGTATTAGCTAGACCAATGCCATTTTGCAGGAAGATAGTTTGTTATTAGGGCTTCAAAATGATACCAAATTTGTTGAGATAGCTTTTGTGGTTTTAAAAATATTTAAGGAATATGACAGCATGAAACTAAAAAATGTAACAGCACCACTCTATTGGGAGGCGAGCTAATAACGCGTGACCATAATATATAAAAGTAATCATTGATCATCATAATATCTATATTCCATTCACACTTATAGTAATGATCTTAATGTGGATCCTATTTATCAACTATATGTTGGTAGCTGCGGCGGTCAGGGAGTGTTCAGTATTGCAACGTGTACGCACGAGGATAATAATTCATACGATTCGAAAAATACATGAGGTGACGGTTATTCACAGACAAAATAATACTGCACACCGGAGTTGATTTTAAACACAACATAGCGAATTGTTAGTTTCTCCAGTAATTATTGCATAAAATATATATTTTTCTTTTGAATAACCTGTTTTCATATTTGCTTAATAACGTATTACTAAACAAGCAATTTTCAGAATTATCTTTCAGCATCGATACAGTATTTTATTTGAGGTTCACGGTAATCTCATACTTAGGTCACTTACTAAATGCGATGTGAAATATCGTGTGTTCTTCAAACTAGAACGAATTATTAGATAGTAATACTATACTAGTAATTAGTACCAGGACTCTAGCAAGGCAGATTAGATTGGCTCACAATTAATTGCATTTGATATGCTGCTTGCAGGACAGCCTATAGGAGTAACTAGCCATCGGGTCAATATCCTTTCTATAACCTGACCTATCATTTCGGTGTGTCATCTAACGCATGCCACAAGGGTAGTGTATAACATGTATAATGTAATCATATGTTCTCTATATTACAAGATTTACTTGCATGTTATAACTTAGAGTGTTTCGTTAGACCTTTTCTAACCAAATTGCGTTTGTAGAACATCTTACCACCAAGTGGGTTCTTTTGGTTTTCTTCAACCACTCTACAATATTCTCATCCAAAGAAATTCGAAATGTTTACTTATTATAATCACATATAAACACACTCCCTTATGAATCGGTTCCACAAGTAACATTTATTTGTGCATATCCGCAAAAAACAAACAAACACAAAAATATGTTTACATTACATTTAGCATCAAAAAGTGCAAACAACGGATATTACAGGGAATATTTGTGGAATTCAGAAAAACCCACAACAAACAAAAGCATTATAATGTTATCATAGGTTTCTTTATCTGCGTCGAACATCGGTATTACGGTTTTGTTAAGGCTGATTAATATTTTAACCTAATTGTCAATTTTCTGTTGTTTATGGTGGGTAATGGGTACTGGTAAAATTACATCGACGTATTATTTCAGCAAGAGTACGTATGTTTATTATTATTTTTTTGGTTCAATATAACTCCCTTAACAACAATTTAACACGCATGTATGTGTTGAAATCCTTAGCAAAATTGCAAATTACAATAAACAATGTCAAATATTTACAAAAGTTATAATGGGATTTTATAAATTGAGGACAATGATTGCCAATTTATATTAAAAAACATAAATACGGAAGATACGAGGGAGGCTTCAGGGGAATCATGTGAAATGTTTAGATTGATTAAAGTTTTGAGCTTTGAACAAACAAAAGTTTTTAAAAGTATAGAACATAGATTTGACTCAATGGTAGAGACTGCCAAAACATGAGTCAGACGGAATACCTTTCTTCATATGCTATTGACTGCAAGGAACTCCGTATTATGTGATCTTTTCAATTAGACGCCCTCTATCTGTGATTTGAACTAAAATATATAGTAAGTTACAGAGTAATATGTTTCCTAATTACTTCATAAATCAGATTTTGAAATAAGTTGTACTGGTACCAGGACAGTTAATTTTCGGAGTGGTTTTTTGTTCGTATGATAGAATTTCCTGGTTTCACACCAGTTTTAACGCCGTTTTCTTGCAGTGTTTGCGATTACAACCGCAACTGTATACAACGAACACACCCCTACGGAATGCTTATGAATGGAAATCAAACAAATAGGTTGAACAATTCCTTAAATTGGAAGCAGATTTCCATTGTTTTTTAGTAATGTGCTGTGATGGGTTTTTTAATAGTCAAAATAGTTTTATGAGTTCAGGAAAGTCTTTTCTGATACTAGTAGTCAAACTTCATTATAAGAGAGAGAAAAATAATAAAAATTTGAAAAAGATCACATAATATTGCTGTAAACGATTTTGAATAAGGAAACAATAATCTGATAAGATATCATTGAGTAGCAAATGAAGACGAACATAACTTGAGCAAATATCACGATTCACGAAGACACATGCTTTCACTCGGTTGTTTTAAGAATACGTTACATAAAGAAATAACCAAACTGTTTTTACTCGCTAGACCTACTGTATTTATTATCACACAAAGTATCGATATGTAGGACGACAAATGTTCAATTGCTAACTTGAAATGTTACAAGCATGACATCATTTAAATAGTCTGACGGATCTTATTATCCTAGGGCATGAATGAATTGATGAGAATCCTGTGAGAGTACCTCAGTATATTATTTGATCACAAAATGGCAATGCTTCCGTAATTGAGAAGAGTCTAGACATTCAATTAGATACGATACAGATACGAGTAAATTATACCTCGTGAACCTGGCGATACAGAGTGGATAAGAAATTAGAAATTAGATTGCTAGAAGTCATTTAATCCATACATATGTAGTAATCCATGCATTACGATGTCCCGATTGGGCATATGAATATACTAACATGTAAACACCCCACTTTACCGGCCGTTAAATATCACAAAACGCAGAGGGCGCTTTCATTATTAAACACAATTTCACGTCCAATGTTTGAGCATTTAAGTTTGCAAAGATAATTATTGTTTTATAATCAAAGTTTTCCTACGACAAAAACAGTAAATAGCATGATTTAATTTTATATAGCGTTAAAAATAGCGAATAAGATACATAGGAATAAACCAAAATGTACGAAATAAGAAACACTTTTCATGAAGTTCGTCTCGCCGTTTTTTAAACATAACTTTAAAATGGAATATTTGATTTTACAACGATGGCTTGATTGTGCACACTATTAAAAGCATATCCAAACGCCGAACGGTCTTTCTAGACGCGATGCAGGGGCCTAAAGCGTCTCAGCAGGGCTTACAAATGTTGTTAGCTCTGAAACGCAAATTTTCCATATCCTTATCTGGAGCATCTAACAATGCACATACTTCAGAAAGATAATTTTTAAATTGGTTTAATGTGACAGCTTTGTTAACATTCTGGAATGTCTTAGCCTTGTAATATCGTTAATGATGTTTAGTGGTTTAAATAGCGTCTCACAACGTTACATTAACAAATTCCATCTTCAGATTAGTACCGTCGATATTGCATTTAACGTAATGGAAACGTACCTAACCGGGTGGGGCAGTAAATAAATAAAATGCTCCGTTTAGGAGCTTTCGATTTGGACGACGGACGCTTCTACGACAAGATGACACCTCGAGTCATGTGCGCGTGCGTCGATTTAGCAATCCGTCGGTCGTCCAATTTCTGAGACCTGTGATCTTAAGCTTTCGATTTGCGCGACGGACGCTTGTACGACGGTAAAACACAAAACGTTACCGTCGTCCTCAAGTCGGTTGTTAGTCCCTTTACGCGTTGTAGCATTTAGAGGACCAACGGATGACAAAATTGACGCATTCGCACATGACTCAAAGTGTCATTCAACTGTCATTCCTAGATTCATCCGTCGTGCAAATCGAAAACTCCCTAATAATCAGCCGAAGACAGGTCCTAAAAAATGGATGACCGACGGATTGCTAGGTCGACTCATGCGCACATGACTCGAGGTGTCATCTTAAGCGTCCGTCGTCCAAATCGAAAGCTCCCTATTGTGTTGGCGACAAACACTTTCGACGATTGTCTGGGTAGCAAAGCAATCCTTAGATTGTATTTTAAGGTACTAGTAATAATACACCTAGCGACAAAAGTCCCGGACCAGGTGCTTTGAGGTTATCTAATTCAAAATAGATAATCAATACCAAAAATCTGAGATATACATTAAATGAGCAAATTTCTTCTCCGCAGTTTGATACCTCATTCAACAAAATCGAATGAATACTTTTTAAGTTATGGCGGTTTCAATGACCGCGCATAACAACAGCAAAGTTGCACTAGGTATAGGAAATCATTGATTTGTGTGCGATTACGCACTGAAAATGTGTGTGTAAAGATAGCAAAGACTTTCATTCTTCACAGCTAGTCACACCCTTTGTCCCGCAAATTGCGGTTATCACTCCAGACTCATTCATCTAGATACCTAGGTGGCTCGTTCAGATAGCACATAGTTATCTATTTTGAATTAGCCAACCTCAAAGCACCTGGTCCGGGACTTTTGCTGCTAGGTGTACTTGAATCAATCATATATAGTATCGCTTGATATGATATAGCCCCCTAAAATGTAATCTGAATAAAGCATGAACTAATTGAGCTATTAAATGTTTTCAACATTTATTCTTTTATTAAACAATGTTTAAACAAAATTTTACTCCAAACTTCAAATCATTCTGACAGTAATCATGGTAATCAGATATGCTAATTCAATACAATCGTTGTATTACGATTTTGAGATACGACCGTTATATTGTTCCTTGCTATTTCACTTCTCAGCAAGTGTTACTTTTAATTGATCTTAGTTTCATATTTCTTTTAATAAGAAACACAATCTACTTGATCATTGTTAATAGATAATTGCATGGCAGCATTTCCGATACCTTATTTGTCATGTTTCTGAAATGAGAATGAGAACAGGTGTTTTTCAGGAATTGTTGAATAATCAATGATTGCAATTTTACTATTCATTATAAACAATAGATAATATCATCAAACCCGTTGATATTGCCCTCTGGACGAATACGCTACTACACATATCAATCCTATCACCGACGATCTCTTTAATTGAGTACATTACTACTCGTTAGTAAAGAGTTTTGAGATAAGAAAAGAAAAGAAAGCAAACCTGCTACAAATCTCTATCAATCAATGAATATTTATTATGTATTTCTTGTGCACATTTTTTTTCAAATGGAAGCTATATATGTTATCATCTCTTTTTTATATTTTTTATATTTCATGTTGATTATGGAATAAGGGGAATTTGTAGGATGCATAAAAAAAGAAGTCTTAGGCAATATGGTAATATGAGGGTAAAGATAAAAAAAATAACATGCCATTGTTGAAAAGAATATGGTAGCTAGAAACATTTTAAATCGAGAGCGAAACAATTTGGAAATACAGGTCACGTGAAGCAGGTTTTCTGACAAAACGAGATGCGCAGAATAATTTCACGGACGATCCGATATTCGGAGTTTCTTTTACCCGGGTTGCTGCTGTTCGGACTAAAATTGGGGCTTTATGAGTGAGACATAATAGTCTTCTTCGCTCAAAATATTTCTACATGGATATAGAGCGTTCGACTTGTGTTCGAAAGGTCACGGGTTCGATTCCCGCACCGGCTCACGTCCTTGCTTTTTAAGTTGGGATATGAGTCGAGGCTTGTTTAATGTTTGTTTGAGTTGTGGAACTTGCGGTAGTTATCTGCCTCGCTGTTAAATTATTTAAATTGTTCAAGTTCCCTATTGAATCACCTATGCGATCCTCTATATGTTGGTATGTGATGCGTAACCCTTAGTCTCATCTTCGGATGTGGTGTTTGTATGTATTTATAATGTTAGGGTTGCGAGTAAGCATCTTTAATGATCCCATATACCGTGTGTTGTTGTATTGTTTGTCAATTAGAATCCATGACTGCTCTATATCACTACTATCTGGTCTGTACTCTGTTTATCGGAGACGGCCGGGTAGCTCAGTGGTTAGAGCGTTCGACTTGTGTTCGAAAGGTCACGGGTTCGATTCCCGCACCGGCTCACGTCCTTGCTTTTTAAGTTGGGATATGAGTCGAGGCTTGTTTAATGTTTGTTTGAGTTGTGGAACTTGCGGTAGTTATCTGCCTCGCTGTTAAATTATTTAAATTGTTCAAGTTCCCTATTGAATCGCCTATGCGATCCTCTATATGTTGGTATGTGATGCGTAACCCTTAGTCTCATCTTCGGATGTGGTGTTTGTATGTATTTATAATGTTAGGGTTGCGAGTAAGCATCTTTAATGATCTCACATACCGTGTATTGTTGTATTGTTTGTCAATTAGAATCCATGACTGCTCTATATCACTACTATCTGGTCTGTACTCTGTTTATCGGAGACGGCCGGGTAGCTCAGTGGTTAGAGCGTTCGACTTGTGTTCGAAAGGTCACGGGTTCGATTCCCGCACCGGCTCACGTCCTTGCTTTTTAAGTTGGGATATGAGTCGAGGCTTGTTTAATGTTTGTTTGAGTTGTGGAACTTGCGGTAGTTATCTGCCTCGCTGTTAAATTATTTAAATTGTTCAAGTTCCCTATTGAATCGCCTATGCGATCCTCTATATGTTGGTATGTGATGCGTAACCCTTAGTCTCATCTTCGGATGTGGTGTTTGTATGTATTTATAATGTTAGGGTTGCGAGTAAGCATCTTTAATGATCTCATATACCGTGTGTTGTTGTATTGTTTGTCAATTAGAATCCATGACTGCTCTATATCACTACTATCTGGTCTGTACTCTGTTTATCGGAGACGGCCGGGTAGCTCAGTGGTTAGAGCGTTCGACTTGTGTTCGAAAGGTCACGGGTTCGATTCCCGCACCGGCTCACGTCCTTGCTTTTTAAGTTGGGATATGAGTCGAGGCTTGTTTAATGTTTGTTTGAGTTGTGGAACTTGCGGTAGTTATCTGCCTCGCTGTTAAATTATTTAAATTGTTCAAGTTCCCTATTGAATCGCCTATGCGATCCTCTATATGTTGGTATGTGATGCGTAACCCTTAGTCTCATCTTCGGATGTGGTGTTTGTATGTATTTATAATGTTAGGGTTGCGAGTAAGCATCTTTAATGATCTCACATACCGTGTATTGTTGTATTGTTTGTCAATTAGAATCCATGACTGCTCTATATCACTACTATCTGGTCTGTACTCTGTTTATCGGAGACGGCCGGGTAGCTCAGTGGTTAGAGCGTTCGACTTGTGTTCGAAAGGTCACGGGTTCGATTCCCGCACCGGCTCACGTCCTTGCTTTTTAAGTTGGGATATGAGTCGAGGCTTGTTTAATGTTTGTTTGAGTTGTGGAACTTGCGGTAGTTATCTGCCTCGCTGTTAAATTATTTAAATTGTTCAAGTTCCCTATTGAATCGCCTATGCGATCCTCTATATGTTGGTATGTGATGCGTAACCCTTAGTCTCATCTTCGGATGTGGTGTTTGTATGTACATGGATATAGTTACATTTCCATCATATTACGAACGTCCAAAAAATAGACATATTTTACGAACCTCGCTGTACGTAAACAATAAACTCTTACACAAAAATCTAAAATAACACAATTACATTCGTTACACAAGCACACGTGGAGTCCGATGTATCCGCATGTTTCAGTGGTTGTCTGTGCACTGTGATGACTCCGAATCATCAGCCGAATCATATCTTTAAACAATTTGAAATGGTCTATAGCATTTTTAAAACTGTTAATTAAAATCCCGTAGTAAAAGGCTTTCAGCTTCAGATCGGTGCCCACCCACCCCTACCTAAATTGACATAATGGAGTTGTATATAATTGGTTTGATAACAGTCTGGATACATTTATTTCGGCTCAACAGTTTTGTATCACACCTGACAAGAAACGTAAGAGCGTCCTTGCCATCAATCTCAATACATGTTATTAACCGTATGGGGTTTTCCCTCGGGTTCAACTTGTCTATTAAAAAACTTGTGCTAGAGATACAGAGAACGTATAATACAAAGACAGAAGAATGAGATGCTGCTGGTAATATTGAAAACCTATACAGTGGACAGGCGTTCTCAATAAACAAAATTGTATTGTTTGTATTATTAATTAATTACCTGTATTATTAATTAATTACCTGTATTATTAATTAATTACCTTATCCTCATACTAGATAACCCTTAAGGCTTGGTAAGTACAGTCATCAAAAAAGTAACTTACCAAGTAATAAATGTGCTGATAACTCTTAAACTCCTACATCAGCATATTAAATTATGAAGTTGTTTGGAAATTTCACCCCTTTAAGGTGAGATATTGCACGCCAAGAATGGTTGATTATCAGGAAGTTACAATCCCCGCGATATCAGACGACGGTGGACACGAACGGCCGTTTATTTTGAATTTCCGTTGGTTTCAAGGTAACAATGGATTTTGATTATATGACCCAATAAAATTCATCACACGTTGGAACTAAATTATTTCATCCTAAAACCACTGTGGATGGCTAACCTTACGCAGTGTAAGTATCATTTTTTTGAATTTAAACCATTGTTAAGCGTAACCTCGTTCGCATATTTTAACCTGAATATTCGTGAATACGCCAGTGTCCAGCGTCGTCTGCGCGATATGCTGATCGTAAGTACGCCCGCATGTGTTCAACTGCGACCAGGAGGATACGTGACATTTGTCCTTTGACCTATCTTAGGACACACTGAAATACTTCGTTGTTCTGTGAGTAGTTGGTCAAGTGTCCAGTGAAATGAATCAGGTTAGATACATTTCCGGACACGATACTCGTAGTAACGTATACTTTGTCGCAGGTTTTACACTAGACCGGGGGTATCTTGTTTTCAAAAGTTAGTGACCAAACGAGCGGAGTGAACGAAGCGAATAACGGATGGGTTCAAGCGTTCCTGGCGTGGCCTAGGTGGGTGAAGCTCTCGGATTTCAGCCTGTGTATATGCTGCAGGAGGTCTCATTAAATTAAAATTTTATAAACGTACGTAACAAAATGTGTGTGTTAAATTGTTGTAAAAATCATCTTGTCGGCAGGCCGTTTGAACTCAACCGACAGCCCATTCTCAATCGACGGATATAAATATTGGGGTGACACTGCCCGGCCCCTTTAAATACGCCATTGCACAATAGACATCTGTCAATGTAGCCTTGGTTAAGACGTACACCCTGTCCAATCTTGATATATCATAACAGTTGTATTGTCGACAAACACTTTTTTCGATGTTTCTATAAATCTTACGTGACATGTAGCGCCACATGAACATGAAGTTGTGCTAAAGATTTTTAAACAACAGACGCAAATGCAAATAAGTGAAACAAAATAATACACTAAATTTGTTGACTTTTTAAAGGACATAGTTGAAAGACCACATTTCAAATTAAATACAAAATCTTTGTTTTTCACGAAATCGTTCAACCGCGGTTGAGATCAACTATTCAAAGATGTAGGCCTATGGCTCAAATAATGCTGACTGAACACTAGGTGGATCTATTTTGTAAGTAACACTATCATCGTAACAGTATTTCACAGTTTATAAACCATGGGTTTGATATCATTTCGCCACCACGAGGCACTATGAGGTGTGAGGTAAGAATGTATTATCAGCACGTCGAAAGCCTTTCTCGCTCCAGGTTAATAACTAGACATGAAGCAATTCGTCATCAGTTTACAAGTTGTCTGTTATCTTCATCGGTTAAAAGATTACGGTTACTCCTTGGCGTGATAATTCTATAGTTGCGTCCTTATAGTTGATGATTTGGAAATAGGTTAGAGTGTATCGTCTTAAAGCACTATTAAAAAGTGTTATCGATTGTTCCTCCGAGCAGTCGTAATGTTCAATAAAATACGAATTGACATTTAATCATACGTTATCGCAGGTAGGTAATACAATTGGTGGCATTTGAAGTTTTCTCGCGTATTTAGGAGAAATGTATATTTATAGCTGCACCTATAATAGCATGGAGCAATCTTGTAATAGAATATGGTAGACTAATGGTATCAGTGGGACCAATTTACATGTCAGCGGTATAATCAATAATGATATTTTTCAACATCCAGGTGGCCTTTTCAAATGTGGATAATGACTACGAATACGATAATGTTCAGCACTGGAACAAAATGATATCATCATCATTTTCTACAACTTGTGTGTTTCATCAAATTTAATAGCCACTCGATTCGCACAAAAGATGAATTACAAATGTACATATATATAAGAGAATTAATCTAAAATAAGATTTTGAGCAATTATGTTCTTTCAAATTAATTTGTTTATAAACTAAATAATTATAGCACTTGCAATAAGCGATGATAGATATGATGCTATTTGTATTAAAGGGCAATTAATGCGTATCAAATCGTATCAGCGTTTCATAACTTTAAGTGCAACGAATGATGCAGCTTTCATATTAGGAATAAAGTGGGTCTTGTTGAGGAGAATGATCCATTTATTATAGAGCACACGTCAGTCATTATAATTTGACTCATATTTTGATGTTAACCCAAAAAGTATTTCGTATTATTTCCTTAAGTGATACCATAAATAATCCAGTCTAGACATGCAATCATGAAAAACCCTTAAGATTAGATCTCCATTTGTCCTTAATCCAGTCGTTAAATTACTATGATAGATCAACATGTTCTTAAGCAGTATTTCGGACGCCATCTATGATATTCCATGCAAGAATTGTGAAAAGAGCGACAATTCGGCACAAGACTCGGCGAACACAAGAAAGAGGCAGAAAAGGCTAACAATACAACAACCACCAGAGCAGGGAGAAAGGCGTCGCTCGCTTAAATCGGCAATAACAGACCATGTTGTGGACTCAAATCATGTTATCGGGTGGGACGAGGCAAGGGTTATAGGCACGGAGCAAGACAGGTATAAGAGATGGATCCGAGAGGCTATAGAAATCAGAATAAGGGGACCTCAACGATCTCTTATCATCTAGCAAAAAATCCACAGATGATAAATCAACTGGCAACTCCAAGACTGCAAAAAGCGTCACGAGTCGTCAAGATCATCACTACTAAAAGTGTTGACAAAGGATACAGTCGTATCTTAACGCCTTGTGCTTCTGTAAAGCCAGTTGATGTAGCTTGCTCGCATGGCTGTTTTGGATGATGTGTCTAAGATTTGTTTTTTTACCCCGTTGGGGATTACCAGGGAGGTCAGGCATTTGCTGAACGTGGGTTTGTATATCCCCCTGCTCTCAAATTATATGGGAAAGTAGTTCACAGACCATCCATTATTTGTATTTCGAAGCTGTATTGCTGTTGTAGACAAATGCGACAAGCCAATTGATGGTCAGAAATAATTCAGCCATTGCTTGGGCCACCAGCACCAGACTGGTGTTTTAATTACCCAGTGATATGCTCTGCTTAATATATCGAAAGACGCAGCTTCCAATGCAGGACCATCTCGGGTCCCAGATACAATCCTTCTATTTCACATGGGCATACATGAAATAAAGTGTGGTCTTATAGATGAGAAATATACATTTAATATAGAACACATCCATTACGTATGGACCAGAACTATCAGTGACTTATGTGACGCCGGCTTCGGTAGTTTGATGTCCAGGTTTGATATCCGAATAATAATCTCAATAATGTACCCTATTTCCTTAAGCTATAGATGTATCAATGTAAATCCAAAGGAGTATATCATAATTATCTCCTAGAGTGCTTCCATATTTAGACCAAGTCTAGACATGTAATAATACAAAAAGCTGGAGTGGTTCAATTTAATGATTAGAACTCCAGTTGTCCTTAAGCTAATCGGTAATTAGTCATGACTTCATATACGACTCGTAAATTAACATGATCTTGAGCTAACAATAGGCGCAATTAAAGCGCCCGGTGCGAAAGGGAGTTTGGATGTATTTAGAGAATAATATATAGTTTGCTATAATAAAAACAAATCCGACAAGTCAATTGATGGAATGATACATTTAGTAAAGATAGAACACATCCATTCATAAGAGCCGACTTCGGTAGTTTGATACCCCGGTTTGATGTCCGAATAATAATCTCAATAATGTACCCTAGACAGCAAAAAAAGTAACTCGGCTGTTGTAAAAGCACCTATAATCTTAAAATTGTTATTCATATTCTAAAAATGAAAATACCAGGAGACGAAAAATGTAATTACGGTGATTTTGACACCTTGTTTGTTAAAATCGATCGAGTATTGTTGTCGCGGTATGTGCTTATACAATGTAGATGAAAAGTGCCCATTTCCATTGTTGCAGTAACTCCTATTGATCTCTCTGATTCAGCATGAAGATAATAGCGGGCGTTTTGATTAGCTGTTCTTGTTGTGCTGTAAACTTGATTAGCATAATCCGGGACAAATTTAATGGGGATGACAGGCGTACTTCTTTACAATTAAAAAGGATGAATTTAAAACTCCAAATGCTCAGAAGGTCCGAGAAGACAGACAGGACAGGTCATCGCCATGGGCAAACTGTCAGTAGAACAGCGATGGCTCATTACGCTGAATCAGAGAGATCAATGGGAGTTACTGCAACAATGGAAATGGGCACTTTTCATCTGTAAGCACATACCGCGACAACAATACTCGATCGATTTTAACAAACAAAGTGTCAAAATCACCGTAATTAAATTTCTCGTCTCCTGGTATTTTCATTTTTAGAATATGAGTAACAATTTTAAAATTATAGGTGCTTTTACAACAGCCGAGTTACTTTTTTTGCTGTCTTTATATCGATGTTGATCCAACTAAGTATATCATAATTATATCCTGGAGTACTTCCATAATTAGACCAAGTCTAGACATGTTATAATAAAACCCATTGGCGTGGTTCAGTTAAAAAGTATAGCTTCATTTTTCCTTAATCTAATCATTAATTTACCATGACTTGAGATAAACCAACATTTTCTTGTATTAAGAATAGGGCACATTTTACGGCCGTGAAAAGGGCAAGGTTGCGAATATTTTAGATGTAATACGAGAGTGTAAAATGGTTAATTTATGTTTTGATATGTGCTGTGGCTTCATATTGTCCGCACATGGGAATAAAATAAACCCTGCACTTATTTTCGAAACCAAATTGAAGTTGGAAAAGTTTTAAGTGTTATAAGAATAACGTATTAACTTCGTGTAAAAAGATGAGGCCAATAGCATTTTCCGTTTGCCTTTGGTGAGCCTTTTTACTAACTCCCGATCCACATATTTGTCCACGAGACACCCAAAACATGAATAAGATCGCAAAATTCGATTTATCATTCAAATTTGAAAACTTGAGCAAATTGGAACGTAATTGGAATTTGATGCATCTTTTCTTGTATACAAGGAAGTATAACCTAATCAATGTATTGCATAAATTAATTCAACAGTTTAACCCATGCTATGAATTGAATATAATGTTCTAAATTTGAATTACAAAAACATGAAATTATTCTAAGATTTGTTAAAGTGATCTTCAACTGTTAAAATGCAATGTGTGCAGTGAAAATCATTAGGTTTCGTGGACAAACACGTACATTTGGTTGTGCAGTACAAAGGCTCGCCAAAGGCTAAGGGAAAATTCGATTGACTTCATTTTTTCACACAGAATTAATAGCTAGCTATATCATTCTTGCAATGTTTTGAAACCAAGATGGCTTCTTTCCCCTATTGAAGTTTTTTTGGACTTATTCAGGCTGTATAAAGGAGTTTAACGATTTGTTAGCCCAAGTCTAAAACAAACTCGAGGTTATCGCCAGCAGTTGTCAGTTGTTACGCTCCGACCACGCCCACGTCGCGCCTGTTTCTCGTCATGCCATTCGCTATCTTTGGCTATTCCCTTTTTTGGTCGCGCCCTCACCTTGTAGTCCATAGTGGCGTGATATGTTCAATTTAATTTCGCGCGCTTTAGCGTGTGGTTTTTTCAGACCATCAGCTCCCAGTGGCCGTTGTCTATTCCTCGGTCATTGCTCCCCCGATAAATTTTGTCGGGCTGATCAGCTTCTAATCTCAGACTGAATAATTTATTTTTTTCCGCCCGCCTCTCCCTTGAGAACATTGTTAATTCTATCGTATGTTTTGTCATGATATTGCATTGTAACATTAATCGCAGTGCGGGCATGGGTTTTACTGTCAAAGTATGACATGTCAAGCAAATTCTACCATAAATTCAGATTTGTGTTGTTTAGATAATGTTATTTCAAATATACGTTCAAAGGTTGTGTCCTATGTATGGAATAGATTAATTAATTCATTAATTCATACTTGATAATGCCAGGAGATGACTGCGGTATGCTCATGCAATCGCTCGTTTGAGTATTAATTACAATAATTACAATAAATTGTCGAAAAGGGATACTGATTCCCCGTTATGTGGCCTTCGATAATGATATCGAAAATAGATGATTGAAGTCGAGAAAAAGAGGCTTTGAATGCGAGTCATTGATTTAGAAATAGCTAACATATAGGCTACGCATCTGGAACTCTGTATGTTAGGTGTACTATTCCTCAATTAGCAGGTTTGCAACGGAAAGAAAATCTTAAAGTCTTTAGAATTTGTGTATCAGTCATTTTCGGTTGATTAATCACATGTCTGTATGGTACTGTTATGTCGGAGACACTTAATCATCAGGAGGAAACCTTGTCCATGAGATGAGCACTAAGCAGGTGTTTTATTGTATTTCAGTTTACCTTTGTTTCAAATTAAGTACAATGTATCAGAGTTAATTTTGTACATAATACATACATGTGGCACATGATACACCTTGTTCTTCCTGTTAAAACGTGCAAACAGGTGCAGTTGTAGTATTATTATTCAAAAATTGCAATTTGACCATGAATATAATAAATCATTACATAGTAATATCGGTCCCGAGCAGATTGTTCAGACATTACACGTTTACAAGTTTAATCGAATGGAATGGGTTGACTAAAACAACGTATTTTCGTGATGTATATATTTATTTACCAATGGAAGAAAAGATTTTTAAAATTTATTTGAGCGCTCAAGTATTACTTATGTGATGGTTGCAATGACTTTGGCTGGAAATAGGGACATTATAATATTTTTGTAAAAGTGTAATAGTTAATGTAAATAGGATCGACATTTGTATCGATGAAATTGGTGCTTTTATCAAAAGTTTGGAAAAGAGTTTAAATTGAATGCATATATAATAAATATTTAAACAGGTTCGCCATCGTAAATAGAAAGAAGACAATATGGGGAAACGATCTCGACTGGGAATTGAACCCAGGACCTCTTGCTTACTGGGCAAGCGCCTTATCCACTCGGCCACAAAAGCTAGCATGGTAAAGCACCTGCAATTCAACACCTTGCGGTCACGTATTCCAATCTCCTTGCCACATGTATTCCCCATAGTACCTAGGGCCTATACGTGTGTAAAAATCACCGTCCTCCTTGTAGAGGATAAATAAAGGGGTCAACAAAAGCAAGTCCCCCTCTAAAATTAGATTACCTTTGTTTACATAACTTCACACACAGTTAAACGTTTGGATAAATTTAAACGATTATGAAAAGAAAAACCGCTTGGCTACCAATAGAAAGTTTTTTGTTTTCGATATCATGTTTACTTTTCCCAAAACAGTGACATTTCCTCGAAAGGATGTTTCAGAAAAAGTGGCACTTACTTGTATTGGATTTTGGCACATTTTGTGTTAACGGAAACATCATTTTGGGGATATTTGACTTTTGTGGGAAAAGTAAAGATGGTATTAAAAAGGGGAAAACTTTGTACGGATAGCTAAGCAATTTTCCTTTTCAAAAACGTTTCAATTTTTTAAAACGTCTAATTGTGTGGAGGTGTTACGCAAACAAATTTGTATAGGATTTTGAAAATTGCCACTGTTTCCGAGAACATCGTTTTGGGAAAATGAGACAATTTTGGAAAAAGTAAACATGATATTGAACAGGATACACTTTTAATAAAGACCCAATCGCTTTCTCTTTTCACAAGTCTTTAAATTTCTCAAAATAAATAATCCTGTGTGGAGTTACGCCTACAAACTTAGTCTAATTTGCGTACAAAAAGATCACGAGAGAGAGTTTTTAAATTTACTGGTATAGGACCAAGTGCCACTTTTTCTGAAAACATCATTTTTGGGAAAATCTGACTGTCTTGGGAAAAGTAAACATAATAACGAAAATTGAAAACTTTCTATTTGTAGCCAAGCGTTTTATCTTTTTATAATCGTTTCAATTTTTCAAAACGACTGATTGTGTGTGAAGTTATATAAACAAAAGTAATCTAATTTTATAGAGGGGGACTTACTTTTTTTGACCCCTTTATTTATAAATAATAGGCATTTACGACGGGTATTAAACAAATATGACTATACATATTTTTTAGTTATATGTACTAGTATTATATTACTAGTAATATCTTATCTTTGTAGTTAATGTATACCCTATATAACGGCGATATTATTTAATGTAAACAACATTTGATACCTTGACGGAATAAAGCGTATAGTGTACATGATGTGCGAATGGATGTCAAATTAATCAAGTATTTCAAGATAAAGTAACGCATTCTAATTTGTCACTAATAGTGTAAGAATATGAAAATTATATCTATAATTTTTGTTAATATTTTTATTTTCTACAGCTGAAAATGACCAGAATTATAATGATTTATATTTAGAGCAACTCATGGTATGCTTTTAGATGCAAGGTTATGTTCGTTTGGACGAGTCCTTTCTAAATCCAGTGCTCAGCATACAATACATAATATCCGCGATAAAGAGTTTTTCTACATCCTTTTCTTTGTGTACGTAGTTAAGGTATATATTTTTTTAAATAACATGACTCCTCAAAATAATAGCCTTTCGTATATGAATTGGCTTTGGCGAATACTAATACCGGTATTGTACACCGACATTATAATTGTGTTTTACTGCAAAACAGTTATTGGGACACACGCAGATTTAAAAAAAAAAATTGTCTGTATGTTAATTTCAAACCTTCCATTTAATCAAGAGAAACAAGTTATCAGTTTAATACATGTGACGCTAGTAAGGTATTGAACGGCTAACCAAAATGCCAAACGTGTGGATTGAATGAATCTTGGTGGAGATGCGTCCACGTTGTATAATGACAAGGTTTCATTAATAGACAAATTGTCACGTTTGCCATGGTTGTTCTGTGTACGGAGAGCTTGGGTTTCCAGGTTTATTAGCTTGCGTGCACTTGCAAATCAACACTTAGATTTACGATGCCAATCATGGTTAGTACTGATAGCCCAAACTTTCATTGAATATGGGTAGAATAAGGTCGCGTAAAATGGGCTGTCGATGATAGAACCGTTTAAAGTAGGGAATTATCAAACTTGATAAGTACAAGCATGTTAAACATAAATTGTGATATTTGTCAATGGCATCGTACGTGGAAAGTTTTAGATCAGCTTCGTAGATTATTACAACCTTTACTCACTTCAAAAACACCTAGAATAACATAATCTTAATATAAGTTTATCTCGTTACTTAGTGTCTTCGTGTCTCCATTTCATCAGTTGCTAACTATTTTTCTTATTGAGCCATGAAATGAAGAAAAAAACCCACACAGATGTTGGCAGACGCCCGGGCAGACGAGACCGCATGCGTTCAATAAATGGTCTGTCGTTTGTACATGTAATCATGGGGACACGATTCATTATTGAAGGAGTAAACTGATAAAATCTCGGCCTTTTGATAAGTTTGTGAAGCACAATATTAAAGATTTTAAGGTAAATTCTAAATAGACATATCAATCGGTTTAGTCAACCAGAGTATGGATGCTATTAGGTAATAAAATATACAGATAATGTTAACGGAGATATATAAGAAACTTTTGTTGCTCCTTGCTTTGGTCATACATATACTAGTAAATCAACCGGGTTCTGTTACAAAGTGCACTTTTGTTTAGTGAAATGAGACCTGCCCCAATGAAACCAAGATAGAGTTAGAAAAACCTTTTTTTTCTCTTCAGATTTGAATGGCTTATATTTAAGCTTGATAAAAAATTGTTTCACTTGTAAATCCTAAAGTTTCCTATTGATTTTACTGTCCCGGCGACTCGGACGTTTTCTGTAAAAGCAGGTAAAAAAAGGTGTTATTGTGAAGCCTTCTTTATTGCACATCATGCGTAATAAAGTATGCTAGAATGTTTTACCCGTCACCTTTTGTGGCGATGTGAAAGGAACATCTGTATATTTGCCTCTTTCTTTACAAGTCAGGGCTAATAGCCTTTTGCCAATGGCGTGTTGGTAGCATGCCTTATCAAGCGTTACTTTTCAAAAAACATTGCTATCAATTTCTAGAATCTGTGTGTATGAATGACATTTTATTCACACAGCTTTCCCCAGGAAAGCTGGGGAAAGCTGTGATAGAGTATATGGATATGACCCCTAAGTTCGTCTAAGTGGCAAATTATATCATTATTGAGTCATTTTAAGCTTGGATACGGTTTACTACTGCCCAAGAATGCAAATGCCTTACTATATGTATTAATTTAACTTAACATTCTCCATTATTAAGTTGAACTTATTCCGTGGACCATTTTGAGTTGACCGTTGTAAGAAAACGGTTGCAAATTTGATTGTCATCAAAATAGTCTCTTTCAAAGTAAAGTATGGATATTATGAAACCAATATCGCTTATCCAAAGTCGTTGAGAACGCACTCTTCATGAAACCCGATCAAATCAATAACACGCGATAAGCAATAATGTAAATATTTCAAACTAGACCAACGCACTTAATTTCTCAACAGTAAACCGAATAATGATCAATTCTGGTTAGAAATCAAACAGGAAAATCATGAATGTGTTGACCTTTTACGAAGTGTTAAAAACAAAATCCTTAACATTATTATTCGAAGCTTGACGCCTCCGCTATTCCATGTTTCTGAAAGAATGTCTGGTTCACAAATGTGTTTGTATTCGATGTTTGGAATAGTATTCAATTACTTTTTAAATAATTTAATCACAACGAGAGACAAATCACAATCAGCCATTGTGTGGTTCATTATGGTCATGATGATATCTGGCCAAGAAAACTAAAAGGCTGCATCCAATTATTCTAACAACGGATATCACGGCGAAATTTGCGTCACTCCACTGTGAAATCAGAACAAAATGTACCCGACGGTAATATCGAATTGCTCATACCACAGCGATCGAATTGCATGTTTTCCGGTCAATTTCACGTAACTGTAAACCTGGTGATATATCAATAGTCATGTTCAGTTTCATGTAGGGCGAACTCTTTGAGATTTGCGATTGCTATTAGTAATTTATGAGCAACCAACCAGAGAGTATTATATAATGATAGGCCTGATTTCAGCCATGTGATAGTTTTTACTATCAATATGGCTAGATATTAAAATTGTGATATAATTATATAATACAAATATTGAATGCCTTTTGCTTGTGCAATAGTAAAACTATATCCCTCGGTCCAATTTTGATTGTTCCATCACACTCGGCTGCGCCTCGTGTAATGGAAACATCCAAATTTGACCTCGTGATATAGTTTTTACTATCACACTCTCTGGCATTAAATATTTGTATAATATGAACTTCATGGAAATACTGACGTTAACCTCGGCCCTGCAATTTATATTATAAGACGTAGTCGAAACTCATACGCCTTAAAACGTTATCGAATTCCCAGAATGGACGTAGGCTACGTCATACAGCAAAAGTTCCTCCTAAACATAAGTACCGAGTTACCGAAAGAACTAATTCTATTTCAATAAGAGTGTATGCATTTCGAATCTCTCATCACATCGCAGTCACCTTTTCACATAATGTTTACAAATAACTCACTATCGATTGACTTTCCGTCGAGTAGTATGATTGAGTTAAGGCAAATGTTTAGCTTAATGACAATGTTGACATGATTGTATTAAGTGTCATCAACATCAAAGGAAACGTGATGTTAGATTTCTTGACCATCTCACCATTTCGCCGTTGAGGGATCATAGAAACAGTCACTGGGCTGGGCATGATTGTCCATTAGGCCACACCCCTAATTGTCCATTGATTGTATATGTATAGCGTGAAATATGAGAACGTAAACTGTCAATTCTATATAGATGTAAACATAATTATACGCATATCTCATGGCAGTAAGCCATGTGATAAATTCATAGGCAGCTTAAGTTTCATGGTCAGTTATGGTATTATGGCGGGAAAATCAATTAATAAAAGTCAAAGACCGACTTCTGCCGTACCCGAGTGAGTTCTGCAAGCCATCAGTGAGCTCTGAGATGAGCTATTAAATAATATGCATAATCTGCAAAACTCAACATCAATTATGGCAAAGCGTATCAGGTTCTTCGTAATATGATATCTTTAAAAGTTTAGTTGGTTCTTGTCAATCCAGGATGGCTTCATGCTTCATCAAACTCTGTAGCGTACGCACATATTTGAGTTGCCTTGTATATTAAATAATTAAATAAATGTTTGTACCCACAGACGTGCATCAATAACACAATTCAAAGTGATTCACATTCTTCCCATTCAATTCCGAATTTTTAAGTTTTTAAATTTTTAAATTGACTTTTACATCAATTAATAAATGAATACATTTAAAAAAAAAAAAAAAATTAAATTGACTTTTACATCAATTAATAAATGATTAAAATTATTTATTAATTGATGTAAAAGTCAATGACTGCTATTTTAAGTAAATAAGAATGTATATAACTATAGCTATGCCTAATGTATCACTCATGCTATGCCTCATTTAAATGTACATTTCGTATTTGATTTCTATACTGTATTTAGGGTAAATGATGAAATTGTTTTACAGCAGTAAATGACAATGTTTACATTTAGTATTTCTAGGCTTACTTTCATGATAGATATTGTCATCATCTGTAGCATACGTATAATATTACAGTGAGTTGATCCTAGATTTACGTATATCACATCCGTATATAAACATTAAGCGGGTTCCATATTTGTGTAAATATAATTTCCGAACCTAAGGACAATTTACATCTCGTATTCATACATTTCCGTACCCAAGGTACTGCCATTGGCAAAGGTGACGACGCTCTAATACTGTGCGATGACACTTCTTTAATAAGCAAGAAGAACATCAGCTATGCGGCGTGTTCACTTGTATTGCGATAAAATAACATTATTGACCCAATAATCTACACTTGGCGTCATTTTAGTGTATTTCTTACGGTGCAGATACGACACTTAAGAAAGTGCCAAACGCTGTTGAAATAATAACTATCTTTGTTCTCACTACTCATATTATACAGGGTGGTTCAATAAAACCTTGACAGTTTTTTGAAGTCATTTTTTAAAAAATTCTGTAGATTTAAAAAAAAATCTTTTTCAATATTCATCAACTACATGATCTTGACCATCTATGCCGAAAATATCGTTACAAATAACCTTACGGTTGCAAAATAACAGCTATTTGAACAAAGTCCGTCCCATTTCACTCTGTCCACGGGTACTGATTTCGCGCCGTTACATTGAATACTGAATGATGAATTGCATGCAAGTAATCTAAGATTTGAAGATCCCGCCAGGTGAAACCAGTGTAATTGTTAACATCTTTGAGGAATATGTAAAAAAACCACTCAAATCCCACAATTTCTAAAAATATGGCTTTGAAAAACTGTCAACGTTTTATTGAACCACACTGGTTGTAACGTCGCAAAATCAGTACCCGCGGACAGAGTGAAATGGGACAGACTTTGTTCAAATAGCTGTTATTTTGCAACCGTAAGGTTATTTGTAACGATATTTTCAGCATAGATGGTCAAGATCATATAGTTGATAAATATTGATTTTTTTAAATTTTTAAATCTACAAAATTTCAAACAAAGGTTTAATTGAACCCCTCTGTATGGCCATGTATTTGGAACTCGCCTCCTTTCACGGATTTTGGCTTTCGCGACATGATTTTAACTTTACACATTTATATTTGCTTGTATAACCCCCCCCCCCCCCCCCCCCTCCCGAGGTAGTAAAAGTATACATCTATAGTCGGGTACCAACCCATGTGAGGACCCGTATTAAAACACGTTTAAAAAAGTATAGAAGTTACAATCAATCTGAGGACATTTTTTTTTACCATACATGTAGGGACATTTGTATGGTATGCGTATTGACGCCTAATGGAGGACATGGCCATACACCCTTAGGGGGAAAGGACCCAACTTCTATACGTTTTTATGCAGGAAAAAAGAGAGGACTTCAAAAAAGGTCCTCACATTTTTTTTTGTCCTCTCATTGCCGGCTGGTAGGGACAAAGGTCCTCGGATTGGCGGATTCAACATTACATTTTCTGAAGGGAAATTGCATGAGGAATCCAAATATGCCATTGCAATTATAGTACGACCAAGGACTAAAATGGTATGATTCACAATGTTCGGAAAAATATCAGATTTTTAAATTTTTAATTTGAGATCCATATATTTTTTATACCTACCCCTATCAAGGTAATTATACCGGCTAATGAATATCTCCAATTTTTATCTCATATATTTTGAGAATTGTCAGAAATATTTTTTAAGGATGTAACCTTCCCTGATCTAAACTGAATTTCTGAATTCCTCTAGTTACAAGCTTTTCAAAAATGTATACTTTTGCTATCATAAGTTGAAAACTTTGTCTGTTATAGTCATTTTTATAAATCCGGTAAATTGAGGCTTATTATTCATGTTGACTGTGTATAGCGAATAGGAAGAAAGCTGATGATCATGGTCTTATCCATAATTAATTAGTTGTTACAAATAATTGACAAGTTTGTTGAATCACATACTGAAAGACTACTAAATATATCCTTTAAAATGGGACCTAAATGGTGTTTGTAACATCAGGGGATGACTAGTTATTGTAAAAAGAACAAAGCATGGGATTATCCCCATTGAGTTTGTACAGGCGGCACCCCTTCCGGCGGCACCCCTTCCGGCACCACCCCTGGTCCCCAAGCTTCAAACAGCTGTAGCTCCTCTTCTGTATTAGCTAGACCAATGCCATTTTGCAGGAAGATAACTTGTTATTAGGGCTTTAAAATGATACCAAATTGGTTGATATAGCTTTTGTGGTTTTAAAAATATGTAAGGAATATGACAGCATGCAACTAAAAAATGTAACAGCACCACTCTATTGGGAGGCGAGCTAATAACGCGTGACCATATATAAAAGTAATCATTGATCATTCATCATAATATCTATATACCATTCACACTTATAGTAATGATCTTAATGTGGATCCTATTTATCAACTATATGTTGGTAGCGGCGGTCAGGGAGTGTTCAGTATGGCAACGTGTACGCACGAGGATAATAATTCATACCATTCGAAAAATACATGAGGTGACGGTTATTCACAGAAAAAATAATACTGCACACCGGAGTTGATTTTAAACACAACATAGCGAATTGTTAGTTTCTCCAGTAATTATTGCATACAATAACCTGTTTTCATATTTGCTTAACAACGTATTACTAAACAAGCAATTTTCAGAATTATCTTTCAGCATCGATACAGTATTTTATTTGAGGTTCACGGTAATCTCATACTTAGGTCACTTACTAAATGCGATGTGAAATATCGTGTGTTTTTCAAACTAGAACGAATTATTAGATAGTAATACTATACTAGTAATTAGTACCAGGATTCTAGCAAGGCAGATTAGATTGGCTCACAATTAATTGCATTTGATATGCTGCTTGCAGGACAGCCTATAGGAGTAAATAGCCATCGGGGCAATATCCTTTCTATAACCTGACCTATCATTTCGGTGTATCATCGATCGCATGCCACAAGGGTATACTCTGTTTGGCCATCTCGAGACAGTGACGTAACTGAACAGGCGCAGCTTTTACGCACGCGTGTGTATCTTCCGCCTTTCAACCCTCGTCTTTGTACCCCAGCGCCACGAGTATGCGCGCGCGTTATGTGATGCAATTAGTAGAATACGCGGTTACGTCACTGTCTCGAGATGGCCAAACAGAGTATCTAAATACTATTTGTGGCGATTCTGTCTGTCCAATGACTCCGAGTGTAGATTCCTGCCCATCTGTCCATGCAATCGCTATGCACAGGGATCTTCGCCCCGCGTAGCAACCAGTGACACGCAACAGTCACGAAAGTGTCACGCACGGCCCACCACCGAAATTTTGATTTTCTTTAACCCCGGTAGCTACTATTTGGACGCAAATTGTGGCTTACGGACTGTGTGATGACATACCGTATGGTCTTCACCCAAAATATTTTCATTATGGACATAGCTACATTCCTGTATATGTGGCTGTTTGTTATCCTTAAAGATCGCATCGCAATAAGCATTTATATACAGGATAATACGACCGACAAATAGCCTACAATATTTTACGAACTTTTCTATAGGTAAACAAACTCTTACACTGTTGCTGCGCGCTCGCGTATAAACAAAACATAGCGCACGCGATTGCCGGCGCACGGGTAATGGCGCAGACCGTAAGGCGCGTACGCGTCGGGGTGCAAGCTGTATTTTTCTTTGTAAAAGGCCAGTCCGTGGCTCCGCACTGCAAACCGTACAGTAGGCCTACAAGATATACGGAGCACGAGGAGGACAAAAAGTCAATCATACAGCCAGGATATAGAAAGAGGACTCCAATTAACTTTAACTCCCAGGCGTGTTTTTGTATGAGTTAAACTATATGATCAAGATAGATAGGGAGGGAGGGAGGGGGGGGGGGGGGGGGGGGGGGGGGGGGGGTCAGTCTCTGCATGTGCCGGGAATCAAACCCCCAGACCGTGTGCGTGCAAGTATGTAGTGTTTTGGCGGATTAGGTTTAAGAAACTGGGAGCTTAAACCGTGTTAAACATGTTATAGTGATTGCAGGTACATGTAGTATAGGCCCTATATGCCAACTATAAAACTCAAAGACCAACTCTGAACTAAGATCCCACTATAAAACCCCGACCCTATGCTTATGTACTGAATTACATGGATATAGTATGTCCATGGATGGGGTAGCCTATAAGGCATACCTGGATTTAAGGGCACCTGGTGTGCCTGTATTATGGGTCATCTGAATATTAAGGGCACCAGTGATAACTGAATTTTAAGAGTACACATCCCGTGACCCCCCCCCCCCCCCCCCCCCTCCCCACCCCAACCCGAGAACCGACCAACCCACGAACCGCGAATTCTAGTAGTGTATAACAGGTATAATGTAATTATATGTTAGGCATTTCTATATTACAAGATTTACTTGCATGTTTCGTTACACCTTTTATAACCAAATTGCGTTAGTGTAGAACGTCTTACCACCAAGTGGGTACTTTTGCAGTCCTCTATTAATGTGCATATCATGCTCAACATTTGGTTTTCTTCAACAACTCTACAATATTCTCATCCAAAGAAATTCGAAATGTTTACTTATTATAATCACATATAAACACACTCCCTTATGAATCGGTTCCACAAGTAACATGTATTTGTGCATATCCGCAAAAAACAAACAAGCACAAAAATATGTTTACATTACATTTAGCATCAAAAAGTGCAAACAACGGATATTACAGGGAATATTTGTGGAATTCAGAAAAACCCACAACAAACAAAAGCATTATAATGTTATCATAGGTTTCTTTATGTGCGTCGAACATCGGTATTACGGTTTTGTTAAGGCTGATTAATATTTTAACCCAATTGTCAATTTGTTGTTGTTTATGGTGGGTAATGGGTACTGGTAAAATTACATCGACGTATTATTTCAGCAAGAGTACGTATGTTTATTGTTATTTTTTTGGTTCAATATAACTCCCTTAACAACAATTTAACACGCATGTATGTGTTGAAATCCTTAGCAAAATTACAAATTACAATAAACAATGTCAAATATTTACAAAAGTTATAATGGGATTTTATAAATTGAGGACAATGATTGCCAATTTATATTAAAAAACATAAATACGGAAGATACGAGGGAGGCTTCAGGGGAATCATGTGAAATGTTTAGATTGATCAAAGTTTTGAGCTTTGAACAAACAAAAGTTTTTAAAAGTATAGAACATAGATTTGACTCAATGGTAGAGACTGCCAAAACATGAGTCAGACGGAATACCTTTCTTCATATGCTATTGACTGCAAGGAACTCCGTATTATGTGATCTTTTCAATTGGACGCCCTCTATCTGTGATTTGAACTAAAATATATAGTAAGTTACAGAGTAATATGTTTCCTAATTACTTCATAAATCAGATTTTGAAATAAATTGTACTGGTACCAGGACAGTTAATTTTCGGAGTGGTTTTTTGTTCGTATGATAGAATTTCCTGGTTTCACACCAGTTTTAACGCCGTTTTCTTGCAGTGTTTGCGATTACAACCGCAACTGTATACAACGAACACACCCCTACGGAATGCTTATGAATGGAAATCAAACAAATAGGTTGAACAATTCCTTAAATTGGAAGCAGATTTCCATTGTTTTTTAGTAATGTGCTGTGATGGGTTTTTTAATAGTCAAAATAGTTTTATGAGTTCAGGAAAGTCTTTTCTGATACTAGTAGTCAAACTTCATTATAAGAGAGAGAAAAATAATAAAAATTTGAAAAAGATCACATAATATTGCTGTAAACGATTTTGAATAAGGAAACAATAATCTGATAAGATATCATTGAGTAGCAAATGAAGACGAACATAACTTGAGCAAATATCACGATTCACGAAGACACATGCTTTCACTCGGTTGTTTTAAGAATACGTTACATAAAGGAATAACCAAACTGTTTTTACTCGCTAGACCTACTGTATTTATTATCACACAAAGTATCGATATGTAGGACGACAAATGTTCAATTGCTAACTTGAAAGGTTACAAGCATGATATCATCTAAATAGTCTGACGGATCTTATTATCCTAGGGCATGAATGAATTGATGAGAATCCTGTGAGAGTACCACAGTATATTATTTGATCACAAAATGGCAATGCTTCCGTAATTGATAAGAGTCTAGACATTCAATTAGATACGAGTAAATTATACCTCGTGAACCTGGCGATACAGAGTGGATAGAAATTAGAAATTAGATTACTAGAAGTCATTTAATCCATACATATGTAGTAATCCATGCATTACGATGTCCCGATTGGGCATATGAATATACTAACATGTAAACACCCCACTTTATCGGCCGTTAAATATCACAAAACGTAGAGGGCGCTTTCATTATTAAACACAATTTCAGTTCACATCCAATGTTTGAGCATTTAAGTTTGCAAAGATAATTATTGTTATATAATCAAAGTTTTCCTACGACGTAAATAGCATGATTTAATTTTAAATAGCGTTAACAGTAGCGAATAAGATACATAGGAATAAACCGAATTGTACGAAATAAGAAACACTTTTCATGAAGTTCGTCTCGCCGTTTTTTAAACATAACTTTAAAATGGAATATTTGATTTTACAACGATGGCTTGATTGTGCACACTATTAAAAGCATATCCAAACGCCGAACGGTCTTTCTAGACGCGATGCAGGGGCCTAAAGGGTCTCAGCAGGGCTTACAAATGTCGTTAGCTCTGAACGCAAATAGAGTGTTTTTCCATATCCATATCTGGAGCATCTAACAATGCACATACTTCAGAAAGATAATTTTTAAATTGATTTAATGTGACAGCTTTGTTAACATTCTGGAATGTTTTGGCCTTGTAATATCGTTAATGACGTTTTAGCGTCTCACAACGTTACATTAACAAATTCCATCTTCAGATTAGTTCCAAAACAATATACCGTCGATATTGCATTTAACGTAATGGAAACGTATCTAACCGGTTGGGCAGTAAATAAAATGCTCCGTTACTAGGGAGCTTTCGATTTGGACGACGGACGCTTCTACGACAAGATGACACCTCGAGTCATATGTGCGCATGCGTCGATTTAGCAATCCGTCGGTCGTCCAATTTCTGGGACCTGTGATCTTAAGCTTTCGATTTGCGCGACGGACGCTTGTACGACGGTAAAACACAAAACGTTACCGTCGTCCTCACGTCGGTTGTTAGTCCCTTTACGCGTTGTAGCATTTAGAGGACCAACGGATGACAAAATTGACGCATTCGCACATGACTCAAAGTGTCATTCAACCGTTCTAGATTCATCCGTCGTGCATATCGAAAGCTCCCTAATAATCAGCCGAAGACAGGTCCTAGAAATTGGACGAGACTCGAGGTGTCATCTTAAGCGTCCGTCGTCCAAATCGAAAGCTCCCTATTGTGTTGGCGACAGACACTTTCGACGATTGTCTGGGTAGCAAAGCGATCCTTAGATTTTTTTGTAAACGGTATCGATTGTATTTTAAGGTACTAGTAATAATACACCTAGCGACAAAAGTCCCGGACCAGGTGCTTTGAGGTTATCTAATTCAAAATAGATAATCAATACCAAAAATCTGAGATATTTATTAAATGAGCAAATTTCTTCTCCGCAGTTTGATACCTCATTCAACAAAATCGAATGAATACTTTTTAAGTTATGGCGGTTTCAATGACCGCGCATAACAACAGCAAAGTTGCACTAGGTATAGGAAATCATTGATTTGTGTGCGATTACGCACTGAAAATGTGTGTGTAAAGATAGCAAAGACTTTCATTCTTCACAGCTAGTCACACCCTTTGTCCCGCAAATTGCGGTTATCACTCCAGACTCATTCATCTAGATACCTAGGTGGCTCGTTCAGATAGCACATAGTTATCTATTTTGAATTAGCCAACCTCAAAGCACCTGGTCCGGGACTTGAATCAATCATAGTATCGCTTGATATGATATAGCCCCCTAAAATCTAATCTGAATAAAGCATGAACAAATTGAGCTATTAAATGTTTTCAACATTTATTCTTTATTAAACAATGTTTAAACAAAATTTTACTCCAAACTTCAAATCATTCTGACAGTAATCATGGTCATCAGATATGTTAATTCAATACAATCGTTGTATTACGATTTTGAGATACGACCGTTATATTGTTCCTTGCTATTTCACTTCTCAGCAAGTGTTACTTTTAATTGATCTTAGTTTTATATTTCTTTTAATAAGAAACACAATCTACTTGATCATTGTTAATAGATAATTGCATGGCAGCATTTCCGATACCTTATTTGTCATGTTTCTGAAATGCGAATGAGAACAGGTGTTTTTCAGGAATTGTTGAATAATCAATGATTGCAATTTTACTATTCACTATAAACAATAGATATATATATAATATCATCAAACCCGTTGATATTGCCCTCTGGACGAATACGCTACTACACATATCAATCCTATCACCGATGATCTCTTTAATTGAGTACATTACTACTCGTTAGTAAAGAGTTTTGAGATAAGAAAAGAAAAGAAAGCAAACCTGCTACAAATCTCTATCAATCAATGAATATTTATTATGAATTTCTTGTGCACATTTTTTTTCAAATGGAAGCTATTATATGTTATCATCTCTTTTTTATATTATTAATATTTTATGTTGATTATGGAATAAGGGGAATTTGTAGGATGCAGAAAAAAAGAAGTCTTAGGCAATATGGTAATATGAGGGTAAAGATAAAAAAAATAACATGCCATTGTTGAAAGGAATATGGTAGCTAGAAACATTTTAAATCGAGAGCGAAACAATTTGTAAATACAGGTCACGTGAAGCAGGTTTTCTGACAAAACGAGATGCGCAGATTAATTTCACGGACGATCCGATATTCGGAGTTTCTTTTACCCGGGTTGCTGCTGTTCGGACTAAAATTGGGGCTTTATGAGTGAGACATAATAGTCTTCTTCGCTCAAAATATTTCCACATGGATATAGTTACATTTCCATCATATTATGAACGTCCAAAAAATAGACATATTTTACGAACCTCGCTGTACGTAAACAATAAACTCTTACACAAAAATCTAAAATAACACAATTACATTCGTTACACAAGCACACGTGGAGTCCGATGTATCCGCATGTTTCAGTGGTTGTCTGTGCACTGTGATGACTCCGAATCATCAGCCAAATCATATCTTCAAACAATTTGAAATGGTATAGCATTTTTAAAACTGTTAATTAAAATCCCGTAGTAAAAGGCCTTCAGCTTCAAATCGGTGCCCACCCACCCCTACCTGAATTGACATAATGAAGTTGTATATAATTTGTTTGATATAAGTCTGGATACATTTATTTCGGCTCAACAGTTTTATATCACACCTGACAAGAAACGTCGGGGCCAACTATTATTATGGCTGATAAGAGCGTCCTTGCCATCAAACTCTATCCATGTTATTAACTGTATGGGGTTTTCCCTCTGGTTCAACTTGTCTATTAGAAACTTCAAGTGTGCGGATACTAGAGATACAGTGAACGTATAATACAAAGACAGAAGAATGAGATGCTGCTGATAATATTGATAACCTATACAGTGGACAGGTGTTCTTAATAAACAATGTTGCATTGTTTGTATTATTAATTTCATGTATGCACCAAGTATTTATTTTACATGCCAGAGTTACATTATCCTCATACTATACTCGCTAACCCTTAAGGCTTGGTGAGTACAGTCATCAAAAAAGTAACTTTTTTTTTTCTTCAAAAAGTAACTTACCAGGTAATAAATATGCTGATAACTCTAACATAACTCCTACATCAGCATATTAAATTATAAAGTTGTTTGGATATTTCTCCCTTTAAGTTTGAGATATTGCACGCCAAGAATGGTTGATTATTGAGGAAGCAACAATCCCCGCGATATGCTGATCGTAAGTGCGCCCGCATGTGTTCAGCTGCGACCAGGAGAATACGTGACGTTTGTCCTTTGATCTTAGGACACACTGAAATACGTCGTTGTTCTGTGAGTTGTTGGCCAATAGTCCAGTGAAATGAATCGGGTTAGATACATTTCCGGAAACAATACTCGTAGTGCGTATACTTTGTCGCAACTTTCACACTAGACCGGGGGGGGGGGGGGGGGGGGGGGGCGAATTTATTAACCGTACACACTTACTGTATAAAATGTATTGCTGTACAATGTACATGTGCTATGCGCTTTACTCCGTCAAGGATCAAATGTTGTTTACGGTAACGAACATCGCGACCGGGGGTATCTTGTTATAAACCGACAAAAGTGAGTGACCACACGAGCGGAGTGAACGAAGCGAATAACGGATGGGTTCAAGCAGTCCTGACTGGGCCTAGGTGGGTGAAGCTCTCGGGTTTCAGCCTGTTTATATGCTGCAGGAGGTCTCATTAAATTAACACTTTATAAACGTACGTAACAAAATGTGTGTGTTAAATTGTTGTAAAATCATCTTGTCGGTAGGCCGTTTGAACTCAACCGACAGCCCATTCTCAATCGACGGATATCAATATTGATGAGACACGGCCCGGCCACCTCTAAATACGCCATTACACAATAGACATCTGTCAATGAAGCCTTGGTTAGGACGTTCACCCTGTCCAATCTTGATATATCATAACAGTTGTATTGTCGACAAACATTTTTGTCGATTTTTCTATAAATCTTACGTGACTTTAGCGCCACTTGAACATGAAGTTGTGCTAAAGAAGTTTTAAACAACAGACGCAAATGCAAATTAGTGAAACAAAATAATACACTAATTTGTTGACTTTGTAAAGGACATAGTTGAGAGACCACATATCAAATTAAATACAAAATCTTTTTTTCACGACATCGTTCAACCGCGGTTGAGATCAACTATTCAAAGATGTATGGCTCAAATAATGCTGACTGAACACTAGGTGGATCTATTTTGTAAGTTACACTAGCATCGTAACAGTATTTCACAGTTTATAAACCATGGGTTTGATATCATTTCGCCATCACGAGGCCCTATGAGGTGTGAGGTAAGAATGTATTATCAGCACGTCGAAAGCCTTTCTCGCTCCAGGTTAATAACTAGACATGAAGCAATCCGTCATCCGTTTACAAGTTGTCTGTTATCTTCATGTTCATAGGTTAAAGGATTACGGTTATACTCCTTGGCGTGATAATTCTATAGTTGCGTCCTTATAGTTGATGATTTGGAAAATAGGTTAGAGTGTATCGTCTTAAAGCACTATTTAAACGTATCAGTGTTTTATAACTTTAAGTGCTACGAATGACGCAGCTTCCATAGGAATAAAGTGGGTATTGTTGAGGAGAATGATCATAATGACTGGCATGTGCTCTATTATTATAGAGCACATGCCAAATCATTATGATTTGACTCATATTTTGATGTTAACTCAAAAAGTAATTCGTATTATTCCTGAAGTGATACCATAAATAGTCCAGTCTAGACATGCAATCATGAAAAACCCATAAGATTATTAGATCTCCATTTGTCCTTAATCCAGTCGTTAAATTGCTATAATAGATCAACATGTTCTTAAACTAAGAATAGGCACATTCGCCGTCTGAGAAATGTAGGGTGCTGCCTGAAGGGAGTTTGGATGCATTTAGAGACTATAAACATAGGTGTATAGGGTAACTTAAAATTATTTATACCGTGTTTGATATAAATATAAAACAATAACACAACACTTTATTGTATTAACTCTATAAAGATACCTCTTTTTGTTCAGGTCTGGAATGGGACCTTGCTTGATAGAAATCGATACACCCCTTTTTCAATGTCAGCGTATTTCAAATGATTGACTTTATACCATAAAATGATAAAGAATAATAATTCATTGGTATTACCAGTGCCTTAATATCACCCTTTTAAGATGAGCGCTCCCGATATAATTCTCTTGGAAGATGATTGTGGGGGAAATCACCGTGTTGCAGAGTATAGCTTTTCATCATTACATTAATCTGTGCATAATACTTAATAGTCTATACTCTGAGGTCTCTAGGCTTCGGGCCAGACATTGCCGGTTTAAACAGTTTTGTGAGTGCTCAGCCGTCTCTCTTCCCTCATGGCATATCGTTGGAGGTTGTTTCAAGTTAATGT